>OZ012679.1:77180387-77706387 GCA_963942445.1 Argyra leucocephala
AGTATTAAACGATTAAATCATGTATTTATGGAGATTAGATCCAATGTCAGAACACTGGCATGCCTTATTCAAGGTCAATTTAACAAGATTCGTTCAAGATTGGTAAAGTGAACACAGGCAGATGCAAATTCTGCTTAGAAGAGGTCATAGCACCAAAAAAACATAAATATTTTTGGGAAAACACATTGTCTGATTCTGAAATTGACATCAAAGCATAATAGTGCTCATTCAAGTATATAGACTTGCCTAAGATAACAAATGGGAAGTGTAATGTATCATATAAGCTTTTTAAAATCGTTTTTAGTTCCAAGCAAAATATAAAGCCTTTGTGAAATCCCAACATTTAGCACAATTCAGCGTAATGGGTTTCACCTCTGTCCTGACCTGATTGTTTGTGAAATATTTTTTAAAAGTTCAGCTATCAAAACTATTAAACCAAAAAATTAATTTCACGTTTGAGTAGAAAATTGGGATTCAAAGTATCAATAATAATAATCAAAATAAGTATCAATAATAAAAATATAAAAATAATCATCAAAGTTGTCAAATACTTACTTGGCTTTGTTTATCCTCGAAATAATATCTTCCTTTGCATCCTATTTAAAGTTATTGAAAAGTATTGCGAATAGATTCAAGTAGTCAGTGACTGTTATTTCTTCACCTTTCTTCAGCGTTTGAGAGTTGAAATAGAATTTTTTTTTTTTTAGGCGGATTTGTGGGAATCTTTATAAACACAATGTGCTCCGTAGCTTCCATTGTGTATCAGATTTTAAATGACCAAACCACACCCCTCCCATTAAAACTAATCCGATGGATTAACCATTAATTTATTTCTAGTGTTATTTTCTTAAAGTAAAAGTTTACGAAATTCTGTCCTATTAAATCTAGTAACTTAATTCTTTAAAGGCTTCTGATATAACTTTGATTATCTAGCAGTTGAGTGACCTCAAGGTTAACATGGTCCTCCAGACGAGCCAATGCTTTGCTACATATCTTTTTATGTCATTTTCTATGCAAGGATTTTTTAGATTTCTGTGCAAGTCACTGTTGCGAATATACCAAGGGGCATTTACCATGTTGCGCAAGACTCAAAAGAGTTGGTGATAGTGAATCATCCTACTTCACTACATATATTATTCTTATCAACTCGACTAGAGAATTCCGTGTTGAAGCAATCTTTACAAGATCTCGTTCCTATAGTAGTTAACGACTGGTATCGTATAGGAAGTTAATATTTCCAGAAGTTAATAATAATAATAATGTCCCAACGACGAATTACCCCTCCCGTGCCGCGCACGCGGGGAGTCACCATTCTCACTATTATTATCATTTAGCATATGACTAGGAGTGTCGTATACAAGGTCATCACAGTGCTTGGAAGAATAAAACTCTTCGTATTAAAAGTATAGAAAGATTTCAATAAATTAAGTTATTCAGTATGTAATACTGTGACAAGCATACACTCAATGAACTTTCATTAATTAAACTTTAATATTTATTATTATATTTTAATTTTATTCAGAAAAGAATACAAGCACGTGATGACATCTAATGAAGAATGTGTTAGTAAAGAGAGAATTGGGTCAGGAAATGCTTAAAACAAGCATGCAAAGCAAAAAATAAAAAAAGGGGGAAATTACTAAACACGATTAAGATAATTAGTAATTAGTAATAAATTGATAGAATACTAAAAACAAACAAAAATAAAATCAATAAACGGGAAAAACAATTAAAAATCTAGTAACTTTGATTTGCCTCCCAACATGTCAAGGCAAATCAAAGAACAAAAATCAATAAGCAATATGCTCACAAGTCAAAAGTTGAAGCAATTTAAAATCTCCAATCAAATAAAAATTATATCATAGATTTAGACTATCTTCTAACATGTCAAGATAGGCTAAATCAAAATTTCAAAATTTGGAACTGGACCATTTTTTGTCTGATACTTCGGTGGGGGCATTAATTTGAATAAAATCGATGTTTCTAGGTCTAGACGAGAATTTTACCCTTTCCATCACGTGCATGTAGCACCTTCAAATTTGATGAGCGTGGTGCTTGCCCAGAAGAATTCGTACAATTCTGGTTACCTCAAACAATGGTTTATTTTCGGATATTCACAATAAGAACTATGGGAACTATCTTGTTTTTATATAATCTCAAACTAAAGTTTTTAATAAGACAATATAGTTATACCTTACTGAGAAACTTACAAAACTTAGATGGTGTAAAAACCCGAAGTACAATTATTTCAAAAGCTAACCGTAAAGAGAATACTCTATTTGTTTTAATATTTGCCCCAATAAACGGGGTGGAAGGACAATGACATATTTTTATACATTTGACATATAATATTAATATCCTTATATTATTTACGGTCACGAATATATTGTATGAGTTTACTGGTTTACTCATAATAAAAAGTCTCAATTCTGGTAGGTTACGAAAAAATAAAAAAATGTGTATATTATAAATAATGTTTAATTCATAAATTAGTAAAAACTTGTGAAATTTGTCATTTGACATGACATGTTATTACAATTGAAGGAAAACAAAAACAAAGAACGTCTCATTGGCGTTCTTATATTTTTGAACAAATTTAATCGGAATTTATTATTTTTTTGTATTTTAATACAAAATATTTGACTATATTTCAGTTTCGTACATATCGCATTGATTGAACATTGAACTTTCACCAATTAGTAAGTTTTTCAAAAGGATAAAAAAAAGGAAAATATTTGTCATATTTTTTTTATTGATTGATTGACTAATGGAATACCATAAACACTTCAATCACTTATATGGAGATATCACAATAAAATAAAGTTATTTCAATTTCAATCAATTCAGTTTAATTGTTTTGTAATTTTTTTTTAACAGGACCGAATATCTTTTTATATGAACCATTAAAAGCAATGGATATTCAAAAAAATAGCGAATCATTTTTTAATGTTCCAAAAAGGGACTTTCTCTTTAAATCACGTCTCTAGGTTATTATCAATAAGTTACAATGTTTTATGATATCAGACTTTATAATTAATTTAGGGTTGCCAATTGGCAAACACTAGTAAGTATTACTCTCATGCATTCGTTTCTAAGTAAATCGTCTTTTAAGTTTTCTTCATACTCGTATTGAGATTAATTAATTATCGTATCGCCTTCAATCATCCAGCCGACAACTGTATAATCGTCTTCAGCGTAGACTTCTAAGTTTAATAAAATTTAAAAATTTTCTTGAAATGTCATCGACATCTACACGTATTGAAAATTAGTTCATGTAATGGATTTAGAAGAAGAAATTTTTTTATAATAACGTCTTAGTTAGGTTAGTGATGTAGAAATTTTCATTTTTTGGTCCAAAACCAATGGGAAGTCCCTTCAAAACCCATTTTTATTATTCGTTAAAGTATCAAAATTATACAATGTGCATTGACATTTTGGTAGGTTAAGTAGAAGAAGCCAGCTAGATGACTTATCTGAAAAACGGCAAGTCTGATATCAAAGTTGGGTAAAAAAAATTATAAGGTGGATAAAAAATAGGAAATATCTTCCTTATTCAGAATATTTACTTAAATAATTTTTACGCGTTGTTGTTAATAACAAACAAAATAATTGAATCCAAAACACTACAAGACTCGGATTAGAGTCGGAATTTGTAATTTTGAATTTTGAGATTTTGGTATTATTCAGATTTTGGGAAATTTTGGTAAATTTGGAGTTTCGTGATCAACCCATAAATTGAACATTATAAATACAGAATACAGACTAGTGGACCTATCTTTTAAATCTATTGCTAATTCAAATTTGAATGTAATAAAAATAAAGTTTAATAATCAGAAAAGAAAACTTTGGCATTTATAAACAAGAGGAAATAACTCAATTTGCAATATTCTTCAAATCCAATTCATTTTTTCATTTATATTTGGAATACGAACTGATCTCAATTTTATAATCCCGCAAAATATTGAAATAAAAATATTGGATATCAAAAGTACATGTTGATGAGAGATGTTTAGATATATTAAATAATGTATTAAGGACGCTGCAAAAACGTATTCAAGGGGTCCTAGTGTTTTAATATGAAGTCGTTTGTTTTTATACTGTGAATATCAATGATTCAGATTTCTCATTTCTATAAAAATGTAGAACATACCTTCAGTACTGAGAAAAATTCGGTAAGACCATTGGAATACTAAAACTGAAATTTTTTCTATTAATTTTTTAGACAAATATATATTTATGTAGTATTCGTATTCTATGTTTGCATTATAAATAACGATTTGAATGAATTTAGCTTTATTAATTTATCCTGAAATGATGGCAAGCATGTTTGTTATTAAGTTGCATTTATGGAAATATTTTTGAACGAATTAAATTTTATGAGGTTAATTTTTTGTTCTTTTGGACATAATTTTGCAGTTTGATTTGTGGATGTGTGGTCGGAGTTTTTTTTATGCTGTATAGACTTTATAAAAGGCAAATTATAAATTGATATAAAATTGATACTACAACATCAGTAATTTTCTTTTTTTTTTTTTAACTTTGACTGACTTTATTTAGTTCTAAATTTTTGTCTTGATTGGAGTAAGATCATTGTACAGACATATTTGATTTGTTGAATTTCTTTATTAATAAGATAAATTTAGAGTGAATTTAAATTTTGAAAAGCCCGATAGCTCTGGCAGCTTGTGATTGTATTGTCAAATTTAAATTATATTCAATAAAAAATAATAATCAAAATAATAACAAGTAAAAATTTTGAATAAATTAACAAAAATGGTCGATATCTCTATATCTGTGATAAGTGTGGGTCTATTAAACAAAAACTTTTTTGTATTTACAATTTTAGATGTTTTTATTAATAATAAGTATAAGTTTTATTGTTTATAGGTAACTGATTGTTTCAAATCGAACATAAAATATTTTCAAAACTATAAAAATCAGGAACAGTATACTATTATGGTGTTGATGTGGTCTCATTTCCATTCCACAAAATTCATTATATTCAGCTAATTTTAGTTATAAATCAACATTACAATCAGAAACGTTTTTTAGCTCGTTCTATGCGGAATCCTATTATGTTGGAACTGTATTTCAAATGATTATTATAGATTTGTTCTTTATCTCAAGATCGATTTGTCTCTTTGAATAAAATTTTCGTATTTGTTAGCTTAAAACTCATCAGATTTTAATCCTTTGGTAAAAAGAAACTTAGTGTAATTCTTTTGAATTTAAAGATTTTTATTTGGTCGAAAATTGTTAATTTAGATAATATTATTTAGTAATATTTAATTGTAATTGCTTACCTTACTGTACTTGCTTCAAATTTATACTGTATGTTGTATTGAAAAGTAAGCTTTCAATATCATTATTATCGTTCTGTAAGCTGTGTTCTTTTCATACATGGTCGTTATATAAGCTGTGTTCTTTTCTTTATATTCTGTGGTCAACACAAACAAAAATGCAACACAAATATATTGGACTACTTATGTAATAATAGGAATACATGAAAGTTCAACAATGACTATCAAATTTGAAAATAGTATATGTATGTGCATTAATAACTTATATTATGTATTCTGAATAAATTCAATTGTAAAGCTCATAACAACAAATTCATTAACTTCTACATCAAATCATCATAATTTACTAAAACAGAATAAAAACAAAAACTTTTCATCTTTTGATTCTCTATAAGAAAATTTTGAACCATTTTTTTCAATAGTTCTGTAAAATAATAAACTGAAAAATACAATTTTGGAAAGAAAAAAAAAATGTTTCCAACAATTTCGAACCATAAACGGCCGGAACGATATTTATTTGCGGGCAAATTCCAATTTAACAAAAGAAGACAATTGACAATAAACGAAAGTGTCGAAATATTTTATACAAAAAAAATTAAAGCAAAATCAAAACAAAAAATCGGTTCTTCAAACAATAACGTAAAGAGAAGCTTTTGTGTAAAAGCGTCAAATTTATATTAAAAAAAAAAAATTAAAAAAATACAAAAACATTTCAAAAGATAATAGGATAATAAAAATGGTGGTCAATGAATTTATTGCGCATTTTTTGTTCGTTTTTTTTTTTTTTTGATTTTTAACTTCCAATAAAAACTATTGCCGGCTCTGTCAAAAATCTTTTCTCAATTGTATCTAAATCAATTAAGTCACAATTTGTGTATGCTATAATAATTGTACTGATTCCTAAATTTAATTTTGATGAATTAATTATTTTAGGATATTAAATAATTTTTTTGTTATTAATAATTTATAATAGGAAATTTCACAAAAAGCAATGACGTATTCATGGAATTTTTTTAAAAATGAAAGAAAAATTTTGAAATTGCTTAAAGTGTAGTGATTGTGTAAAGAACAATTAAATTTTAATAATGCGATAATATATATTTTATTTCGAATTTATTATATATTTTTCGTTGATTCGATCATGCTATGTCAATTTTAAAAAATATTGTGTATCTCGTTATAAAACATTAACATTTTGTTGGCAAATAAATATGAATGAGCCATCTTTGCAGCTGATCTATCGATTATTGTATAGTGGTTGTATGAAATTTAAACGAGGGTAAGGTTCTTACTTTTAGTCATCATGTTGACAAAAAGTATACGTATTACCAAAATCATTATACCAATATACTACTCTACTATAAATATAAAAACTCAAAAATATATTGTGCAAGTCACATTACTTTCGAAAACCAATTATATTTGATTGCAAAAATCGGTATTTGGCAAATAACTCTTAACGAAATGTAGGTTTTTTGAATTAGGCAAGGAACTGAGGTATTTATTCCTATTCCTATTTATTCATTTAAATTCTGTTAAAAATACTTTTTATTTTTTTTAAACTTTCACTTAAAATAACTACATAATTTCCAATATATTTAATTCTTATTCTTATTAAATTTCTTTCTTTTCCAATTTACTTTCGTACTTTAAATATTGATGTTTGAATGAATTTTTGTAATACGTCCGAACTATCAACGAATTTCCAAGCCATTGAAGCCCATTTTTTTGTCTGAAAATCCGTCAATTCTGCCACTCTGCCGCTTCCCTAAAATCTGCAATCTTTAATTTTTCACTTGTGCCACTCTTCGTCCCTCATCCACGTATTGCTATATATATGTAAACTGTGATGTCGCTTTCAACACTCTTCAACATTTTGAAAGCTCCAATCCTTTATTCCAATATTTATGGGTAAGATTTATATTATTGATAAGTGCCTATACATTTCTACTTTTGTACATATCACCTCAAACAAATGAGCAGGAGACTGTTGTGACATTGGATAACTTAAATGACCAAATCAATATTTTGGAAACCTTCCCTGAATCTCAAATCGTATTGGCAAATGACTTCAAGATTCACAGCTGGCTCATTTTCTCAAGCCACAAGTTTCGCGAAGGAAAGCAAGTTGAACTTTTTTCTAACTACATATAACCAAATATAACCTTTCTCAACTTGTTGCGAGTCCATCTAGAATTCCTGATGGCAGTGGCAAAACAAATATGATATAAAAAACTATCGCCCAATCACCAAACTTTCAAGTATTCCTAAAGTATTTGAATTAATATAGTATTTGACTCTATTTATGATCATTGTTCAAACTTACTGTCCCTTAACCAGCATGGTTTTATGAAAAAAAGATCCAGAAAGATTTAATAGAATGTTGTTCCAAATTCATAGACTGTATGGAAGTTGGATTTCAGATGTCATATACACCGACTTAAGTATGGCCTTTGATCTTCTTCCTCATTCCATTATTATTCTAAAATTAAAAAAAATGGGATTCCCTCCTTCTTTTATCAATTGGATTAATTTCTACATAATTAATAGGAAACGCTACTTCTGAACATTTTAAAGCTAGCTCTGGCGTTCCACAAGGCAGCCATTTAGGTTCGCTTCTTTTTATTATTTCCATTAATGATGTTACTTCCGTCTAATGTAAAAGTAAAATTACTATTTATGACGTGAAAATTTATAAAAAAAATTACATCAGCCCTTACATCCCTTCTTCAACAAGACTTAAACACTTTTTTAAATTTGTGTAAAATTAACAATCTGACCTTAAATATTAATAAATAATATGCTTAAATGACTTTTTCTCACTCTTCTGAATCATTAGTGGTTGATTATACTTTTGAAAATAAATCTATTGAACGAGTCTCACACTTTAAAGACCATGGTGTTCTCTTTGACAATAAATTGTGTTTCAAGCAACACTTAAATGTCATATTAAATAAATCTAACTCCATGCTAGGCTTTGTGAAAAGTTTTTCCAAAGAATTCAACGATCCATACGTCCTTAAATCATACTTCTTACGTCCTTTGTTCGACAAAATCTTTAATATACCAGTCAAGTGTGGCCGCCTCATTACCTTAATCATATCCAAAGAATTGAAGCTACACAAATATTTTTTTTATATTCGCGCTGCGTAATTTACACTGGCCAAATCCAGTTATTCTGCCACTTAATGGGAACCGGTTAAAGTTATTTGATCTTAAATCATTAGAATCCAGAAGGGAGGTTGCTGATATTATATTTATTATTAAAGTTTTAAATAATGAAATTGATTCTCCTTATGTTAGAGATATGATCCATTCGCATAATTTATAAAAAATACAAAAACATTTTCATTCATAATTTTTAATTTAAAAAATTATTTTTTATTATCAGACGTGGAACTTACTTATCAAGTTCTAATGAACACCGAAAATAAAACAGGTGAATAAAGTAAATTTTTTGAGACGATATTAAAGTAGCATGTAAATTGTTGTTGTTTATTTTTTTTTTATTATGTTGTTTGACCAAAACCTATGATGGTGTTTGTATTTAATTTTTTGCATTAAATTTTTCATAATATTAACAAGTTTTTATAAAAAAAAAAAAAAAAAAAAAAAAACAGAATATTCTTGTTTGTGTTAGTTGTGTTTTTCTCAAATTTTATTTTTATCAAAAAAAATTTAGACACAATACAAAAACCAAATTTTAAAAAATATCGCAATTCGATATATTCCGGAGAAAAAATCGTGTAACTTGACTAAAAGATATATTGTGGTATTCCTATAATCATTATCATAACAACAACAAAAAAAAGTTTGTTATACCTGCAAAGTTTTTGTGGTGCTGCGAAATTAGTTCGATTCAAATAACTTCGATAAAAAATTAACAATATTTTGTCGAAGTTATTTCACTTTTAATTTTGTATTTTATATATATAGTTTTCTACATATATTTATCTGGATGGATGTTCAATGGACCGTTCCAAAACACATATACAAATTGAAATATATATACAAATTGTAACATCATGTAATTATCATAAACATAGTTTTTTTTCTTTTTTTTGTTAAACGGTTTAAGTATTTTTTTTTTCTCCTTTTTAATCTGCTCGGTGTATGCATAAAAGATTCCGCGCTAAATAGTTTGGATGGCTTGACAATCTGCCAGCATAATTCCTTGTTAGTCTTTGGAGTTCATCCCGGACCATAGGTATGTTTAGATCGTTGTGTATGTTGCAATTTTTTACGTACCAAGGAGCTTTGGTAATGATTCTTAGTATTTTTGATTGTAGTCTTTGTATAATTTCAACATTATTTTTAGAGGTACTTTGCCATAATTGACAGCCATATGACCAGATTGGTTTAAGGATTGAATTGTATAAAAGTACATTATAGTCAATATATTGAGGAGAATTTTTGCCAATAAGCCAGTACATATACTATTTATTTTTACTTTCATTTGTTCACGTTTTGTTTCTATATGCTTTTTCCAAGTGAGCCTTCTATCAAGATGGACTCCTAGATACTTTACTTCTTTTGCCTGTGGGATGGTGATGCCACTTATTTTTACTCTTTATTTAGAGTGAAGGTGACATGAACACTTTTATTTTCATTTATTTTTATTTTCCATTTACTAAGCCAATTTTCAATAAGTTTAATGTGGTCCAGGAGATTTTTGGAAGCAACATAAGCGTTTATGTGTGAGCTCAAGATAGCCGTATCATTTGCAAATGTGCATGTAAGTATTTGCCTGCTATCTGGTAGATCGGCAGTGTAGATCAGATATAAAAGCCGCCCGAGCCGATAACTTAATGAAATACAAACGGTAGATTAGTACTGTAGATCGAGGAAGACGGCTGAGCAAATTTTTTTCTTTTCGAAGACTTTTCTGATTTGTACAGCTATTCTGTGTACTTGCTCTATTGTATTGTGTTCGGCTTGAAATCCAAATTGATGTAGTGGGATTACACTCTTATTTTTTATTTTGGGCATTAGTTTATGTACTAGGACTTTTTCAAATACTTTAGCTAGTGTTGATAAAAGACTAATAGGTCTATATGAATCTATTTTTGTTGAGTCTTTACCTGGTTTATGAATCATTATGATATTTGAAAGCTTCCATAATGAGGGGAAATAACTTTTTCTAAACATAACATTGAAAATTTGGGTAATATGAATGAGAGCTTTACCAGGTAATTCCTTAAGCAATTTTCCATTAATTTTGTCATATTTTGGTGATTTTTGTCGTCAATTTTTTGAGTTATTATAAATTGCACTCTTTTAGGATTTATTAAATTGTTTTGGTTTCTTATTATTGGTAATTTATCGTTTCTATTGATGTACTGCGAAGGCTTCTGTTTTTTCACTGTCGCTTTTGGCTCATTCTCCATCTTGCAATCAATTGGTGGCACTTGTTTGTGTGGTCTTTTTAGGTTTTTGGCAGCTTTCCATAAAATAATTGTGAATAATTTGTTTCGCTAGTTGGAGTTAAGTTGACAAGTTAGTTTTTGAAGTTGTCTCGGGTCTTTTTTTTCAGAAGTCGATTCAACTTTTTTTATGCTAATTCAAAGAACTTTTTAGCTGTTGGAGATCTACTAATTTGCCATTTTCTTCTTAGACTACGTTTTTCCGCTATTGCTGCTTGAATCTCTGTTGCAGTTGTGATACTATGTTTCTGGTTAGTTTGAGTCTTCAGAGTTGCTACCTGTGACGCTTGTGTTAATATATCATTAAATTTAGTTAGAGAAGAGTCAATATCAGTTTTAGTTTTTAACGGCATTTTCAGGTCTATATGCGAATTAATATATTTCTTATATTTTAGCCAAATTGTATTTTAGTTGGTTAAACTCGCCTCCGGTTTGTTAATTTCGGTTACGGTTTTATATTCCAGGATAACTGGCGAATGGTCAGAAGAGAGGTCATGACTTGTTGTTACCATTATTTCATAGCGATTGAGGTTTTTGGTGATTACAAAATCAAACAAGTTGGCTATTTTCTTCCTATCAGTTGGCCACTATGTGGGGTGTCTACACGATGCTATATCATACCCTTTTCCTGGATCAGTTTCATCAGCAGTCTTCCTCTGGGTGTTGCTAGTCTCGATCCCCAGTAGAGATGTTTCGCATTAAAATCCCCAGCTACAATAAAGTTATAGCCTAATATATTAAACATGTCGTTGAGTTCACCTGTTGTTGTTGGATGATTTAGTGGACAGTATATTGAAGAGACAATTATTTCGCCATCTTTAAGTTGAACACATACAGAAGTGGCTTGAATAATACGAGTGCAGTGATTTTGAAAGGCGTAGTGACAAATTTTTTTTTATCAGGATGCACGTTGTTGTCGGGATGCTTAGTATCGTAAAATTTGAAACCTTTCATTTTTAAGTTATATTTATTTGTAAGGTGTGTTTCTGATACCAACATTATCACCCATATTCTCTTAGACCCATCGTTGACGAGAAGAAAAAATTCATCTCGTCTCGTCTCGCTGAATATGCCTTTCTGTTAGACACTGTAAGCGGCGCGATAGAACATTTTATTTGTTGGTAGCACTGATAATTTTTTTTTTTCAAAAAAAATTATTGGTATATAAACGAAATATGATTTATAAAATTTTTGAAAAGTATTAGTGGGTTTTAGTATTAGTTTTAAAATATCTTTTAAATGCAAAATAAATATAAATATATTTATGTTTTAAATATTTTTTAGTTTAGTACATAAACAGTAGTAAAACAGTAATAGTAAAGATGGTTTTTTTTTTCAAAACAAAAACACAATTTTAATAATAATGCAAAAAAAATAATGAAAAATTGTTTATTAATCTTTACTTAACTATTTTATCTATTCAATTTATTTATTTAATTAAATTTTTTGATAAAAAAAACACAAAATACTTTGACGAGATACTCTATCGCTTACAATTTTTGACGAGATAAAAAATGGCTATCTCGTCTCGTCAAAGGTCTAACAGAATACAAAACTATCTTGTCAGAGATATTCTCACGCGATCTCGCGAGATGAGTCTAACAGAATATGGGTGTATGTCTATTTGTTTCATATTAAGAAATTCTTTTAATTCAAGTTTGTGGCGTGTTATACCGTTCACATTCCAGTGACAAATTTTTGAGTAATTTATGGTTTTTCAGTGAATTTTAATATTATCATATTTTGATTTTTTATTAAGTCCTGCGTCATATTTTGCATAGATGACATGAATTGCATCATTGTTTGCATAAAAGTATTCATTATACCTTCCAGCCCTTTTTCATTATTTTGACTAGGGTTTCCATTTCCAGTATTACCGAAACCGGGATTCTGGTATTACCGAAATATATTAAAACCGAAATACCGACACTACCGAACCAAGAAAACCGGTATTTCGGTACTGACTAATAAATTTGTAAAATTCTTGGAATTTTACACCACACCATTCATTAAAAAAAGTTTAATTTTCTACTTTTGTTGTGCACCAAAATTCAAAATATTTTTTTATTCACCTGGTATTTGTGCTGACTTCAAGAGAAGAACTTAGATGGTTTTTCTTTGCGATACTTGTCACTTTTGAAAAAGTTGGATTTCGAATTCGTTTTGTAACAGTAATATATCTGTCGATGCCTGTCTGTAAGTTCGAAGCATTTGATTTTGTTTCCGTATCATCTAACTGAACATCACAACCGCTTAATAGTTGCCAATCTAGTGATGTCGGTTTTGAAGAAGATGCTCCATTCGAGTTGTCAGATGAAATTTTTTCATGTTGTCGTCCGGATGGAGGCGATGTTTGGACACTCATTTGTTTTGTTCAGGATCAAAATAGTTTTGTTTGTTAACACAAATAATAATAATAATATTATAGATACAATAGCTGCGGTTTTTTAATGATCCAGATCTATATATTTATTTTTTTACTTATTTAATTCAAAAAGAATGCCTAAAGAGATTGCTCTCGTTTTAAGGCTATATAGGTACAAAAATATAATAAAATATAGATCAAAGAGCTTTTTTGAATTTCATACAAATCGCTTATCCAACTTTTTATCGGGATCTCTATACAGACTATGGGAAATTTAAAAATTTTCCTTTTTATGACAATAATATTTAACAAAATAAAACGTCAAAGTAAATTGTTTATTAATTGTTTATTGCTTAAACGCTTAAATTTTATTTAAATGTAATTTCAAACGAATGAAATAAACTGAATTTTGATTTCGGGTACATAGAAAAAATACAAAAAAGTAGCAACCGTGATGTGGCGTGTAGTTTAAGTGTAATTGGTATATTTTTACCAGCAGAAAAAGGTAAATTAGGTAAATTCAAAAATGCATCATCATAAAATTTCATGATGCAAAAAATTAATTTAGGAAATTGCTATTCATTTAAATTTAATAAAATTGATTAGTCAGTTATTAAATTAATCCGATTATTCTAAAATTATGATTAGCAATTGCATCATCAGAAATTAGTTTTATCATGATGCGAGATGCTGATACATTTTTGAGTTTACTTTTTGGCTATTATTACAATAATATACGATAAAAAATTTAACAATTATAATTGAATTTTTGTAGATTCAGTGAACAATTAAATAATCTATTAAAGACATGTACCTTTCAACCAAAAAAACCTTAGAATCGATTTTAAAATCTTTTTGTGCTTATTTTTATTAATCTAAAATAGGTTTTAAATATAAGATCATTATGTTAGATATATGACCACATATTGAATTTCATTTAGTGTACAAATATTAACCTACTAAAATACAAGTGAATGTTGATATTGGAAAATTGAATGTTGATATTGTTTTTTTCGACACAAAGAAGATTATTTACACCTAGATTTGGTGATGAAGAAGAAGTTTTACCATTCTTTCCACATTCTTTCCAGATTCAAAACTTCGAAAATTTTAAGATAAAATTAGTGATATTAATTTAAATTTGGAATTTTAATCAATAATAAATACAATAACATAATAAAATGCAAATCAGGAATGTAAATATATATAATGTAAATCAGTTATAAGAGTAATAAAGTTTATTTCCTTAACATACGTAGTTTCCTTAAACATAAAATTTTAAATTTTTACAGAGTTAAAATTTAAATTTACAGCTTGTATTTAAGTTTATTTTCAGCTATGACTGACAACTATAGTTATGAAAAAAGATTTATTTTATACCATAGAAGATTTAGGTTTTATAAAGCTATTTATAATTCTTGAGATGGTCTAACGAATTCCTTATACGTACTTATACTTTAAGACCCCTATATATGTACCTGTCTTGTGAGAACAAGAAAAGGAAAAGAAATATACCTTTGTAACCAGAATTACTGAAACTAACCCATCTAGACCTAACCTTTAAGGAATTTGGAATAATAGCTCACTATAGTTGTATTTCTTTTTGTTTTTGCTTATTTTTTATATTGTTAATTATTTATTAATTATTTCTTTTCTCAATTTATTTTATTTATTTGCTTTTTCTATTGTAAATATTTTATTCTTTATTCTTTTGTTTACAAAACTTACTAAAAAATCTATTTTGAATTATAATAAAGCTTCAAAATTGAAGTTTTGGTTATGTCAAAAAAAAAATTCCCTAGTCGTTTTTTTAATGATCTGAGATCTATATAGATCCAGCTAATGGTGACGTAAAATGTCTATATTAATTATTAATTAATAAATCGATCTTGTTCTTTTTATTAAAAGTAAAATGACAGGGAAATTTTAATATTTGACAATTAAAAAAATTTATAATTAAATAAATTTATTTTATATAATTTGGTAATAGCTCAAATGAAGTGTTAAAAATCTATTTGAGAAGGTCTCGTTCATCATAATAAATAGGAGTAGTTTTCCAGAGTTAAGTTCATATATTTGTCAGTAATTAATTGATGCTCAAAATATTGAAATGTTGACATGATAACATGATAACTTGTTGAAACCCTATAATATTTGTATGAATGATCCACTTTTACTGTTGTTTCATAGTAAAAATTGACTCATTTATTGACAATTCTGCAAAGTTTCTGTTTATTTAATACGTCTTTTATTTCAAATGCTCTTTTATATTTACCATATTATGAAAAATCTTGTAGAAATTTACATTTAATAGTTATGTTTAGTCAGACTTACTTCGGAATCACTACTCCTCTAAATAATACATTTTTATTTAAAGATTTTGTAAGATATTAAAAAGTATTGAGTACTTTTAAAATAACAATTTTTTTTCAAATAACGAAACAAAAACTAAAATAGTCAAAACAACAAAGGAAACTACTTCAAAAAAATTTATGTATACTAAATATTTATTCGATCAAGTTGATGCTTAGTAGACTTTCAGTTTGCATTTCACACAACATTCTGACGATGTGTTTTCATAAATTCAGAATATGCAGATGGACTCACGCTTGCATTTATGAAAATCACCAATGTATTTATCTTAATGAGACAAGTAACTATTTTAAAATCCTTCGGTCATATGTTTGCTTAATATATTTGTATTAAAATAACCTGGAGATAATCATGAAAAGGATATCCTGAAAAAAAAACCTTTGAAATGTCTGCCAGGTTTTCAAACATGTACCCTCCCAATCATCTGAGCGCAGTTTTCGTCAGACCTGGGCAAGGTATACTATATACTTGAAGTTATAGTATTATTCAAAAGAATAAAACTGAAATTTCAACTTTACCACCAGTTGTGTGTGTGCAAAAATCATTTAATAAATATTATATTAAGTTATTATAACGGTTAATTCCAAATAAGATTAATAAAAAAAATTGATTTTTTTGTATTTAAAATCACAAAAAAAAACAAAAATACCACCATTGGGAAAAAAAATTATTTCGAATTTTCTTATTATTGCCCTCATAAAACTCCCACAGTGTTATTATTCTTTAAAGTAATAAAAAATCATTTCTGGTAATACTCGTTGGTATAATAAAAAATTTAAAAACTCTCAAAATAAAAATAAATTCTCTTATATACATACATACATTTTTAGAACTATATCTACCTATATGCATATTATAATAAATGCAATTTATACATATTAAAACAAAAATAAACCAATGAAAATTTTATTTTATTTAATTTTTGTTCTTCTCTTATTTAGCAGCTTAAGTCAAAAAACAAAAAAGGAAAGAAAAACTTTTTTAACGTGCGAAATTCCTTAACTTTACTTTTATTTTTAAATTTCTAAAATAATTTTGAAATTTTCTTCAATGTATATGTGTGTAAATGTCGAGAATAGCTAATAAACAATGTCATTTTTTATTGTTAATTAATTTGAATTTTACTACCATCTCAAGTTGATTTTGAACATCATTGTTTTAATTTAATGATCGCAAATATAATGTAAAAATTTAAAAAACTAAAAATCCAATAAAATAAAGTAATTTTTGACAAATTCGTGACCACAAAACAAAAAAAATTTCTTTATATTATGATTACTTGAACCAACATTAACAATTTTACTTTTTTTTTGGATGCAACAATAACAAAATAAGTACCAATAAAATACTAAAATATAAAGTTTTTGAGCAAATTTTTGATAAAAATAAAAAAGAACAACGTTCGGATGTTCTGAATTACTTCTAAAGTAGAAGAAGAAAAATAAAAAAACTTAACTAAAGCTTACGAATCAGTGCTATTCTTGACTTGTATATATTATATTGTATAGTAACTACAATTTTTTTTTGTTTTGTTTTGATGTAGGATATTGTTTTCCAAATTTGGTTTTTTCGTAACATTATTTTTAAAATATTGAACGAGGTTTAGTTGTTGACTTTCTACCTGGGATGGAAATCAAACAATTTTGATATCTGGAAGTAAACATTATAAGTAAAAAGTATATTAAAAAGTTTTTAATTAAAATAATTAAAAGGTTAAAGAAAAATTGTGGATTGTGGAACAAAAAACTACGCTAACAGTTAAGTAAATTTATTACTTTATAATTTGATAAATATATTTTTGAGTCATATAATAGATTTTACGTTAAGGTTTTAGTCGATTTTATAACTCACAAATGTATTAATAACATTTATAAATAAGTTATAAAATCAATCAAAGCTAAAATCATAAGTTATATAGGTAGTTTATGTCTAACACTACAAATACCTACTAATGAGTTCAAGTAGTGTTTTGATGAACGAAACAACTCCTTCAACAACTGGTCACGCACAATGAAATATATTTTTTTTTGTATATATTTTAGGCAGCATTTACACTTCAATGAAGACACAATTAGTCCCATAGCTTCCATTGTGTGCCAGATTTTTATTGACTAAACCACACCCCTCCCATTAAAACTAGTCCGACGGACTAACCATTAATTTGTTTCTATTTTTATTTTCTTAAAGAAAAAGTTTACGAAATTCTATCGTATTAAATCTAGTGACTTAGTTCTTTTAAGCCTTTTTTTACGCAAGGAATTTTTAGATCTCTGTGCAAGTCATTGTTGCGAACATACCAAGGGGCATTTACCATGTTGCGCAAGACTTTATTTTGGAATTTTTGTATACAAAGTACATGTGTTCGTTTGGCACATCCCCATATTTGTATGCCGTACGATTATATCGGTTTGATTATCTGATTATATAACAAAATCTTGTTATGTATAGGTATTTTAGAATTTCGACCTAAGAGCCAGTACATTTCTCTATTTATTTATTTTCAAGCTCCAATTTTTTCTTTTTGACGTGCTCTTTCCATCTAAATTTGACATATAATGTCATTCCTATGTATTTAACATTGTTTACTTGGGGTATATTTACCCCATTCAGATTTACAGATGGTTGATTTTATAATTTTTTATTTGTAAAATTTACATGCACTGAGGTGGAATTCTGTATTGTGATAACCGCGCTGCGACTGTATATAATTGGTATTCTATATGTTAATTGTCACAGTGATAGTCACTTTTGTTTTTTGTGACTTTAGGGTGACAGCTAATTTGGTGTCACTCATGATAAAAATAAATAAAAGTTTAGTTGTTTTTTAAGATTTAAGCCTTTTAGATTTTTTAAGATTTATTATGATGTAAATATTAAAAAATGCGAGTTTTAGAATTAGAAGTCGCTAAAATTGCAAATGATTTGATCGGTTTCTCGAGCTAGTTCTTCGTCATCTGTATAAAATTCTTCAGCAGTTATTAGTACTACTCCTTTAGTAGACATATTTTGTTAATTTAACCAACCCGTCAGGGGAAAGATTAGAGAGAATATTGAAGAAATACTGATGTGTAAACAAACACATATTAATATCAATATATATTGAAGAAAAAAATAGAATTTATCCTATTTTCTTCAATCTTTATTGAGAGAGACAAAATTAAATATGGCGAATAATGACAAACTTAGCAACATTCATATGTTTATTTTTTTTTTTTATTTGACATTTGCTTTACATTCACTTAGTACTTGATTAAAAAAGTTTTTATTTTTATATTAGTTTTGGTGAATATATAAGAAAAAACTCTTATATATTCTCTAAACTCTTAAAAATCTCTTCAATCTAAAATCGTCAATAAATATTGAAGAATATTGATGTGTAAACGCTACATTTGCAATTGAAATTTTTAATTCGAAATCACTTTTTTTTTAAAAAAAAAAGTATCAATGAAAGACCCAACGAATTTTGAACTGATTCTACTTAATAATTTACGTAATGCTTCGTAATAAATTCAAAAATTACCATAACAAATATTTATTCTAAATTTGATACATCTTTGTTTTCGTAGTTACAACTCTACATCTGATGATTTATATAAGTTAACTCAGGCTAATAATCTACTTACAAACTAAAATAATTTACTTAATTTACTTACAAACTAAAATAATTTACTTACAAATTAAATAACTTAAAGAATGTATTTTTAATTACAAAATTAAACACCCTAAATTTTATAAAATATTTTTTTTTATTTACTTTTCAAGTTCAAATCATAAAAAAATATATTAAATTTCAAAACAAAAAAACTTATTAAAACACAAACTAAGTAGTTAATATTAAAAAAAATCATACAAAACACTTAAAATTCCAAATTATGAAATTGTAATCAGAAATGAATTTCATAAATTTTATTATAAACGAAATTCATAAACAAGAATCATAATCATAAATTATGATTAATAAAATTGTAAGCAATGCACTTTTATAAAAATACAATGCAATGCACTTTGTAACACATTATAAAAAAAATGTTATTACTCATCATTGTAACTACTAAATTCTTTTAAGTAAAATAATAATCTAGAGTTCAAAATTTTAAATTATGTTTTTGATGTTTTGTTATTGTAATAATGTTTTTAATATTTTTCTATGTTATAAGAAATTATGAAATTGTTTTTTTTTATAAAAAAACCCAATTAATGAATTCGTAGTGATTTTGTAATCTTGCTCTAAATTTCAATTATTGTTCTTTATTCAAATTTGTATAAATAGCAAGAAAAAATCCTATTAGAATTAAGTCTGATTACCATTGTAAAAGTAAAAGGTTCTGACTTAAAAATTAATTAAAAACAACGGTCGTGATTTGATTATAATAAACGAAGGTTCTCCTTCTTAAAATTAAACTGCATGTATTAACTTAACTGGCGCCCGAGCTAAAAATAATATAGTAGATTGATATTGCCCAAGAAAAATATATAAAAAAAAAAATATATAAAAATAATAAAAAATAAAAAGTGGACACTATAAAAAAAAAAAAAAACAAAATAATAAATACAAAATTTTGTGAAATATAAAAAAAAGTGCAAATCAGGAAACGAGGCCCCTTAGTAACCTTTAACCATAAGGACGAAAAGGAGTTGGATATAAAAAGTGGCAAAAGTAACCAGCCTTTTGGAAAACTTATTCAACAGCCGCCTGATTATCCAGAGTCATCAAGCAGTATCCTTTTTGCAAACAGACTTCACCATGATCTGGATATTAATGTAAGTCACTTTAATATAAAAAAAAAACACAAAAAAAAAGAAAAAAAAAGAGAAAAAAAACAAACATAAATTTTTTTAAATAAAATAAATTATATAAATTGTATAAGGGAAATAAAAGTTTTTTTAAATAAATAAAGAAAAAATATATAAATTATATAAAATTAAATCCTTTACAGTCATACTTATCAAAAAATATAAAAAATTATATTGTAAAATAAAAAAAATATATATTATAAATCTTTAAATGAGTGATAGTGATACAGAAGATTTTGTAGAACACTACACAAATATAATAAAAAATAAACTTTTTATTCATTATAAGAATTTGCACAAGAAAAAATTTACACAAAAATTAAAAATTTTAAAACCATCAATTAAAAGAATTAGAATATAAATTTTCATTTTTTAAAAAAATAATAATATTGAAATTTAAAATTCTTTATCACGTAACGCATTTTGTCTTTATTTAGTCGTCTAAAATTTTTTTTTGTGTCTGAAATAAGTAGAAATAAATTATTATTGAAAATGAGCAACCCAACCCCATCTAGATCTAATAATGATCAAATCATAGATTTAGAATTACTAAAAGAAATAATTAGGCAAGAAAGCAGGCAAATACTAGAAAATAATACCGACACAAATCAAGTAGGAATAGGTAAAGTACCGGATGTTGTAAAAAGCATACGAGAATTTTCTGGAGTCGCGGGTGAATTCGGTAGTTGGAAAAAAAGCGTTGAGAGAATCCTAGAATTATATAGGGATTTAGAAAATACACCACAAATTTTCGGAATTCTTAGCCTCATACGAAATAAAGTAGTAGATATCGCAGACACCATATTAGAATCTTATAACACACCCTTAGACTGGAAAAAGATATGCAAATATCTTTCTCTGCACTATGCAGACAAACGAGACTTGGGAACATTGGAATACAAATAACAATGCTTGTCCAAAAACACGACACAATCACTGAATTCTACCACAAAGTATACCATCACCTATCATTAATTTTAAACAGACTATCCTCAATGGAGATGAGCCAACAATCACTTAATGTTATGACAGAATCCTATCGCGACAGGGCTCTTGACACATTCATCAGAGGTCTTAAAGGTGACATCCCAAGACTCTTAAGTATGAGAGAACCTTCAGATTTGCCACAAGCTCTCCACTTGTGTCTTCAATTAGACAACATGAACTATAGAATTCAACATAGTCATGGCAATATTAGAACACATAATCCAATGGAGTCATCAATTCTTCCACAAAGAAACAACAGTTATCGCTTCCAACAAAGACCATCCCAAATATCAAATAATTATAACAAACCTACAGCTAATTTTCTAAGACCAGCTTGCACAAAGCCTCATTTTCCATATCCACAACAATAAAATCATCGATATCAACAAAAACCGAGTAATTCACAATATAACAAATCATTTTTTAACAAAAACTTCAACCAAACCAAACCAATTCCCATGGAAGTAGATAAAACCATCCACAGTCGTGCAGTAAACTATCAGAATAGACCAGTTTTTAATAAAAGACCACTTTCAGGTCAAAGACACATGCCTAATAATAAATATCAAAAAATATTCTATACCGAACCAATCTCATATGAACAAAATATACAAGTGCCAAATACTGTTTATGAAGAAACAAGTATACCAAATCCTACGGATGAAATAAATTTTTTAGATTAAAACGCTCTTCTCTACCATACATAGAACACACCATGAAGAGCGGAATAAAATTAAAATTCTGCCAATCTGTTGGTGGATTTTTGACATTAAACAATACACCATAATTAACCTTTTTGAACCTTGAACAAATATAAAATTCTTCTTGCTACCAAACCTCAGTTCATTTGATGGCATAATTGGAAATGACACGCTTAAAGAATTAGGAGCTATAATCAGTGACGAAGCGTGAACATTCAGATTAGGGAATCAGTTTATTAAAAAGTCGAAAAGTATGAACTAAGGAGAACTAGGCAGGTTTAACTACTTTACATTGTATTAAATTAATAATTTTCTGGAAATAATAGTTTACTATTAAGCACAAATTTTTTTTTTTTTCTCTTTGAAGGTGAAAATCTTTGAAAAGAGCCTAAAAGGCCGTATCACAGCTTAATAGGACTGTGAGATTTTTAAATTATTAAATTCACCTACAACGTGATATCTTAAGATTAATTATTATAGCTAGTCACTATATGGACTAAAAAATTTTTCTTTAAACTTTGAATTAATAAATAAACTTATTATGATAGGAAAAATAAAATTCAGTAAATGCAAATGATATATTGCAAATTTGTTAGATTACCATTGTTTCGTAGGAGTAATACCCAAAACAATTTATGTCATAAAGGTCTTCAAATATTTAATCACTTAACAGTGGAAGTCAGAAACGCAGATGATTTTTTCTAAAAAATCTTGATAACTTTTGTAGAGTATAGAAACGAATAATTAAATTTGTATTTTGCCTATTGAATATTCATAAATTTTTATCTTATTTTATTTTAAATTTTGTAGTTTAAATATTTTATGCATTATTTTGGTAAATTATTGTTTATAAATTTTAACAAAATTGAACTAATTTTGTTTTATGTAATTTGAAGGTAAATAGATTTAAAACTTTAAAAAAGTATTAATTACTAAAAAATGAAATGAAAAAAAAAAAAAAAACTTACGTTTGAAATACACTAGAAATTAATTCTATCACCGATTATCAGACAATAATTAATATTTATATTGAAGATTAATGCTCCTTTCCTTTTACATTATCATAAAAATTCTCTGATGATTTTTTTTTTTTGATTTCAGTAAATCTTTTTCAATTGAAATAACAGAAAGAGAACTTAATCTTTCCGATCCCATTCTATTTCGCATGAAACTTTTGACTCGTTTTAAGCATGAAAAGACCCGTTCTGCTGTTGCTGTTATTGGAGGATTAGTAAGAATCAATTGACAAAGTTTTGTAAATTCCGTAAAACATCGGTCTAATCCGCTCTCCTTCAAAAAGTGTAGAATCTCTAAAGCATTTTTCTTACTTTGAAAATCTGAATCACTGAATGTCACTTTTCTCTTTCCAACTTGAATATCTCAAAATATTCCTAAGAATTTTCTTGCAAATTGCTTACAAGATCACTAGGGTATTTTTCTTCGAAATCCTTATATCGACTTATGTCTGTTAATCACTAAATTTAATTTTTTTGAGTGATTCAAAACGGTACTTAATTTCTGAAATGAGTTTTTGGCCAATATCTGTTATTAATGTTTTATAGTACTTTGGAATATTTTTACCACAAAGTTCCCTTTTTCTAGATGCTAATTCTAGAATGTCAAATTCCTCAATACTTTTGGAAAAGTTTTCTTCAAAATTCTGGATCATCAATTTTGATCAATGAATTTTTCGAATTCACAGATTTTTCGAATACAATAGGATATATCAAACATTTTTTATTATAAGATTTCATAAATTCATGAGTAAAAAAAATAAAAAATAATAACATATTAACCGCTTTTTTCTCTATTATTCTCTTATTTATTTATGATTAATTTTATATATAGAGTAGGAGATATAGCTAATAAGCTACATATAAGTTTTCATATTCATATTATTATAAATATTATTTTATTATAAAAGTTATCTTTTTTCTACAGCCAAAAAAATAGTAAATACAAAACTCTATATCTATATAATTTTTAATTTACAATTCTGTATGCATATTGATTTGCATGCATTTATTGTTCTCTTCTGTATCATCTTTTTATCTCATCAATCAATCATCATTATCTCATCAATCAATCATCATTCACCTATAATACTTTATAATTATTATAAATCAATATTAATATTATATATAGGTATGTCGATATATATATATATAAACAAATACAATATTCCTTATAAAATAATTAATATGGCAAAATACAATACAATTACGCATACACAATCAAAATAAAATTTGAGAGTTAACATTGCCTATTCCTCTAAAAATGTTAAATTTCTTCTTATGCGTAATTTACTATTCACTATTATATTATATAAGCTGTTAGCTGTGGAAGCGATTTTAAAATTGGTTCCCTTTGAGTTTATTTTTGTATGGTATGCTAAAAAAAATTCTTATAAAGAAAAAGGATATATAATATTTTTTCATAGCATTTGTAAGGTTACTGGAAGCGATGTTAAAATTGGTTCCCTTCATATATGCATACCTACAGTGTTAGACTGTTACGATTTTATTTTGTAATGTAAGTTTTTTTCTTTTAATGAGTTTTATTTTATATAATGTTATGTTAAATATTTTTTGAAAAATTAAATAGTAGTAGGCTAGTAGTAAACAACATTTTTTCTTTCTAGAATTTCAATGTATGTATGTGAAGTAATTTTAAAATTGATTCCTTTTCAATATTATTTTATAAGATATGTATGGCGAGTTTTATATGGTTTTATTCAGTGGCCTACTATGACAATTTAAATTTATTTTATTTAAAATAAATTTTATTTTCCATAATAAGAGAATGAGTTGAAATGAAAAAATTCTGAAATTTATTTTTATAAAATGTGAAGTGAAATTTTGTAATGAACTGTAGAAGAAATATTTTTATTTTGTAACAAAAAAAAAAAATCGTTTATGAATTCAGTAATGAAAATGTAAAAAGAAATAATGTTAATTATAAAATCAAAGGGAACCAATGGTTCCGTTGGTTCCATGGACCCTTCGTCGTTGGCTATAATACATACGGACAAAAATTACTTGATAATACATCCTCACTATAAAATATCATTAAAACAATATCTAACAGAATCGCTGAATAATATTGACATTCGATCATCTCATATGGATGACAAACAAAAAACAATTCTGAATAAAATATTATCAGAACATGCAAGTTTACTCTCGGAACCTGAGGAAAAACTTACCTTTACAACCAAAATCACAGGTGAAATAAGAACAACTACTGCAGATCCAGTGTACTAAAAATCATATCCATATCCAATTTGTTTAAAAAATTAAGTCGAAAATGAAGTAAAAAAATTATTAAAAGACGGCATTATTAAACCTTCAAAATCCCCTTATAATTCTTCTGTCTGGATAGTACCAAAAAAAATTGACGCTTCCGGAGAAAAGAAACATAGACTTGTAATAGATTACAGAAAACTAAATTCAATAACAATTTCAGATAAATACCCAATTCCGAAAATAAATTAAGTCCTAGCAAACTTAGGAAAAAACAAATATTTTTCGGTAATTGATTTAAAAAGCGGTTTTCACCAAATTCCATTAAAAGAATCAGACACTGAAAAAACAGCCTTTTCAATTAATAATGGGAAATACGAGTTTATGCGTTTACCTTTGGCTTGAAAAATGCTCCTGCCTTTTTTCAACGTGCTCTTGATGACATTCTAAGAGACCATATTGGAAAACAATGTTATATTTACATCGACGATATTATCATCTTTGGCAAAAATCAAGAAGAACATTTTTACAATTTAAAATCGATTTTTCAAACATTACAAGATGCAAACTTAAAGATTCAACTCGATAAATGTGAATTCTTACAATATTTTTTTTTTTTTTTCCAGATAATAGTAAATCATCAAAAGAGGCTTCAGGGACTACCTATTACCGGGGAAGGTAGTTTGGAGGACTGTGGGACTTTAACCCACTAAAAACTCCTATCATTATTGCAACATTAAAACTAGTCTTATAGACTAACCATTAATTTACATTTATCTCAAAGAAACTAAGATACCTTTGATCTACCAAAATCCAATAAGGTTTTAATAGATAAAAGGTTTTAACCTAACTCAAGTGGTCTTGTTCGTTTTAGTCGCTTCACAAAGTTTTGATTGTCAATTAAGCTAGAAGCTTCGGTATTGACATGTTGGATCAGACGAGTTTTATGCCGTGCAGCGCATTTCATTATTTCGTCTTTTATAGATGAGATCTTCAGATCTCGATGAATATCGGCATTGCGAACATACCATGGAGCATTGACTATGTTGCGCAGTACCTTATTTTGGAACGTTTGGATAGTTTGAATATGGATTTGTTTAGTACATCCCCATATTTGAATACCGTATGCCCAGACTGGCTTAATATTTGATTATACATCAAAACTTTGTTATAGGTCGAGACCGTAGAATTCCGCCCAATCAGCCTGTATATTTCTCTATATTTGAACTGGAGTTCTTGTTTTTTGATTTTCACATGCTCTTTCCATTTCAGTTTTGCATCCAAGGTCATGCCAAGATATTTAGCTTTATTCTCGTATGGAATCACGACATCATTAATTTTAACTGAGAGAGGAGTTACTATGTCTTTATAGGTGAAGTTTACATGACTAGATTTGGCTTCATTTAATTTAATTTTCCATTTTTTGCAGTTAGAAATTTCGTCATTAGCTTTTTGCAGTTTGTTTGTAGCTTCTTCTATAGTAGAACCAACTGCCATTAACGCTGTGTCATCTGCAAAGGTTGCTATTTTTATATTTTCTACATCGGGTATATCACAGGTGTATAACAAATATAAAATTGGACCCAGTATACTACCTTGCGGTACTCCAGCTTTTATATCTCTTAGAGAGGAGTATTCATTCTCATTTTTAACTCGAAAAACTCTATTTGAGAGATATGATGAAAATAATTCAACATAATTTTTAGGGAGCAAACAACTTAGCTTTTTGATGAGTCCTTCATGCCAAACTTTATCAAAAGCTTGGGCTACATCTAGAAATACTGAAAAACAAATTTGTTTATTTTCCAGTGCCCTTTCTCAAAGTAATTTTTCAAACAACTTCGATATTGTAGGGAGCAAAGATATCGGCCTGTAGGATTTGGTGTCGTTAGCAGGCTTTTCGGTTTTTGGATCATTATTATCTCGGCAACTTTCCATATACTAGGTACGTGTTTAAGCTTAATACAGGCATTCATTATATATACCAAGAGTGTGAGAACTTTGTTGGGTATATTTTTTAGCACATTTGAAGTTATTAAATCAAAACCTGGGGCTTTATTTAATTTTAGGTTTTTTATTTCCTTAATTACTTCTTTTCAACTTATTAAGGGAATATTTATATCTTCATGGTTATATATTTCAGTTAAATCAATAACAGTGTTCATTTCATTGGGCTTAAAAATTTCAGCGAGATGATCTGCAAAAGTGTCAGCTTTTTCTTTATCGCTCCTTGCCCATGAGCCATCATTTTTCCTCAGTGGTGCAGAATGCACAATAGACTTATTCATTTTACTCGTAGCTTTCCATAAAGAATAATTTGTTTCTTTAGTAGCTGTTAAATTTTCTAGGTAATAATTCAGAGATCTATCATTTAATTTCTTTATTTCTCTCTTTAGCTCCTGACTTTTATTATTAAGATCCGTTTTGCTGAATGGGTCCCGCGTTTGTTGCCACCTCCTTCTCGCTTTTCGTTTCTCTTTTACCATGTTAAGGATATTTACCGGATATCTAGGGCTGATTTTTTTTGATTTTTTTGTCTTAGTACTACTCCAAGCTGCAAACTGGACAGCTTGCATAAGTTTTTCAGTAGCAGTTTCTAGTTGTTCCTCATTGTCTAATGTTACTCTTAAGTTAATTTTTTCTAGCAGAATCTTTTTGAAGCTTAACCAATCTGTAGATGAGTTGGTTAAAAATGGTTTACTAGATTTTTTCACTATTGTTGTATTTAATTTTAGGATGACAGCAGAATGGTCGGAATTGAGGTCATAATTATCTTCTATAGATGTGAAATTAGTTGATACTTTTTTCATTATAAAAAAGTCTAACACATCAGGAGTTTTGTTTATATCTGCAGGCCAATATGTTGGTTTTCCTGTTGAAAGAAATAAACAACCTGTTTCTCTTAGCGCCTCTCTCAGTTCTTTACCTCGAGTAAGGGTCATCCTGGAGCCCCATTCTAGATGTTTAGCATTGTAGTCACCTCCAAGAATAAATCTTTCACCTAATTTCATTAATAAGCTCTTGAACATATGTTTTTTAATAGCGTGATTGGGCGGGCAGTACAGCGCCCCTACGTTCATATTTCAAAGTTTGCCACTGTACTTCAACCTAGGTACATGTGAATTAAAAGTGCGGTGTAATAAATAAACGTTTAAATAAGCAATTAATGATTAATAAACTAAAATCAGAGTGCATAAAAAAAAAAAAAAAAAAATTAAAATAATAAAAAATTTAAATTATAAAAACAATTTAAAAATAGTGTCAATAATAAAATTTACTTTAGAATAATAATAAAATCAAATAATACATAACTTAAAAATAGCCAAAACAATTTTTTCTTTTTTCTCTCCTTTATTCAAAATGTTGTTAACTGTTCGTCTTAGTTGACAATAATAAAATCATGATTCAATTCACATTAAAATAATTTTTTTTTTTTTTTTTCTCGTTTTTCTTTTCCGGCTTTCTTTTTCTTCTACAAAATTCTCTCATTATGCACTATAATTTTTTCTTCTTTTTTATTTTGTTATTACCGTAATCTTCTCATTGTTCTAACCTGCAGTGAATGTTTCTGAGAGTATTTCTACACCCAATAAGGTATTAAAAACTGTTGTGTGTAGATATTGGTTTCAGTTGCATTCATTGCAGGGGTGGTATAAGTAAGTGGTACGTGGGCCAAAAAATTTAATTTATATATTTTTTTTTTATATATATATATTTTTTTTTTTTTTTCGGTACTTTTTGTTAAGTTTAATTTATTTTCCTTTTCTCTTTGTAAATTGTTCGTTATTATGTTTAAGATAGATTTTTGTAACATTCGCGGTCTATCAACAAATTTCCATTCCGTCGAAAGCCATCTACGGCTCCAAAATCCAGCAATTTTAGCACTAAGTGAAACACAAGTTGTGAATAATGATATTAACTTTTAGGCTTGTGCCACTTTTTATACCCCATAGAGGGATTGCTTTGTATATACGAAATGATGTAGCTTATAAGACTCTTCAAAATTTTGAGTGCTCCAATCCAATTTATCAATATAATTGGATGAAAATACACGCCGATAAGCACATCATTCACTTCTGTTTTATTTACAGATCGCCTCAAGCGAATCAGCTAGAAACTGATATGCTTATAGAAAGACTATCCAACCAGATAAACTCAATTCTGGAAACCAATCCCGAGTCTGAGATTATTCTGGCGGGAGACTTCAATATTCATAACAGAGACTGGCTTAATTTTTCTAGTCACAACAGTCCCGAAGGCAAACAAGTTGAACTTTTTTCCAACCTTTCTCAACTTGTCAAAAGCCCTACGAGGATACCAGACCGACGCGACCAGAACGGACACCTCCTGGATTTATTCCTAACTACCCATCCAGAGAAATATTCAATCTCTGTTAACTCTCCGCTAGGTGGTTCCGACCACTGTCTTGTAAGCACAAGCTTCGAAGTAGGCACAACAACCAGTTCTTCTAATTCTCCCAAAAGACTAGTTTGGCATTATCACCAAGCTGACTGGGAAGGCTTCAACAACTTTTTAAATGCATCGACCTGGTCGTTGTGTTTCCAATATAAAAATGTCGACTTTGCTGCAGAGGTGATTACCAAGAGGATTCTATTAGGAATGGAAACTTTCATTTCAAATAGCCTTAGAAGTATAAAACGAAATCCCTCAGGTTGGTTCAACGACCTCTGCAGCAAAGCTCTGAAATCCAAAGAAGAAGCTTACAAAAAATACAAGAACAATAAAACAGTCAATACGTATGAGAGTTATAAAGTGGTTAGGAATAAATGTAAAAAAATTATCAATCAGCAAAAATTCCTGCATAACCAAAGATTGAGACGAGAAATCTTTCATCTCCCCAACAACAGCAGGTCTTTCTGGACATTTGCTAAAAATGTTAGGCAAAATTTTTGCAAGTCTTCGTTTCCACCTATGATTGATAATAATAGTACTATTATATCAGATTCTGTTGGAAAGGCTAATCTCTTCGCAAAATTATTTGCAGCTAATTCCACACTCCCTTCTACAGCCCAAAATCCTTCATCAATCCCTGTTCTAAATTATTCCTTCGGAAGGATCTACTTTAGAACAAGAGCTGTAGCAAAAGTCTTGAAGAATCTCGATATAAAAAAATCTACCGGTCCTGATGGTATACCTGCAATTGTGCTGCGACACATTGCCTTCGCTATTTCTAAACCTCTGCGCAACTTATTCCATTTGTCCTTTTCGTCAGGAACTTACCCCTCCTATTGGAAAGTTGCCCAAGTTTATCCTATTCCTAAAAAAGGTGACAAAAGCAATCCTTCAAACTATAGGCCCATAGCTATTACTTCCATTATTTCAAAAACGATGGAAATCGTAATTAATCATAAGCTGAAGAAATATCTTGACAGTAGAGGTATAATTCATGATAGCCAATACGGCTTTCGAGCCCAACGTTCCACCGGTGATCTCATGACATGCCTCTGCGAGAAGCTCAACACCAGCCTGCATCAATCTGGTGAAGCTACTGTTGTAGCTCTGGATATATCTAAGGCTTTTGATCGAGTTCTGCTCTTATAGCAAAATGCAACGCTATAGGCCTTGGTTCAACCTTTTCTAAATGGATTGAAAGTTTTCTTTTAAATCGATCTATCATAGTTTCAGTTGACGGTTCTTTTTCCGACCAACTTCAAATCAATGCTGGTGTTCCACAAGGCTCTGTCCTTTTCCCCACCCTATTTCTCATTTTCATTAATGACCTTCTCAAATTAACTTTCAATCCAATCCATAGTTTTGCTGATGACAGCACTCTAGTAGCATCATATGATTTTCTAAAACAAACTAATGCTACAGCTTCCGCAGTCACCTCCAAAAGAACAATGATGGCCGGCGCGCTCAATCACGACCTTGCCAAAATTGTCGACTGGGGTAAAGCTAACAGAGTCGAGTTTAACACTTCAAAAACTCAAAGCTGTTTTGTTAGTAACAAGCTAACAACATTCGAACCAATTCTCCGGCTTCAAAATGAAGGTATCCAGCGACTCAAAGATCTGAACATTCTCGGAATGCGAGTGAATCAAAATATGCACTGGAATGAGCATATTTTCGATATTGCGAAAAGCGCCGCAAAATGTTTAGGATTTTTGAGCCGCTGCAAAACTTATTTTTCATCTCGAGACCTTTTAAAAATCTATAAAGCGTATATACGACCCAAGCTCGAGTATAACTCACATTTATGGGCAGGTGCACCAAAAACCGCTTTAAATTTTTTGGACAAAGTTCAAAACCGCGCCATTCGTCTTATAGGCGACATAAATGTGACCTCATCCCTTATACCACTTGGTCATCGTCGTATTGTTGGAGCACTTACTCTATTTTATAGATATCTGCTTGGTGTTGGCACTTGTTCCGAGGAATTAAAATCACTTCTTCCTCCTCTTAAGCAATTCAATCGCACAACACGAGAGGCATCAAGTGCCCACCCTTTCACAGTGGAAATTCCGAGATGGTTTAAGTCCGGCTATGGAAATTCTTTTATAGTAAGAACATCCCGATTGTGGAACCGCGTCCCAATCGAAGCATTCCCAATGAGAGAAGGATTTTTTATTTATGACTTACAGAGGTTTAAGACGAATATTAACAACATTGTTCGCTCTTTCCCACAAAACTTTTCTTCTTCCTTTTTCTTTCCTTTCCTCTAACTATCCTTTCCTTTTTCAAATAGTCAACGGTACGCAAGTACTTAAAGGTTCAAAACCTAAGTTTTGGCTATAATATAAAAAAAAAAAAAAAAAAAAAAAAAAATATTTTGCTTTGTGCACCTTATTTGTACGGCTGTGAGTTGCATTTCTGTACTTTGTATGTTACAATGTTCATGATGAGTAATAAGATCATTTACTATGACCGCACTACCTCCTTTTGGTAGATTGTAAGGGTGCGTTGTATGATATACTTTGTATCCACGAATTACTAAATTGTGCCCCTTTGTTAGATGGGTTTCTGACACGAGACAGGCGTCTATGTTTCGTAAGTTTAGGAACATTTCCAATTCTTGTTTTTTTGTTGTTAATGCCATTCGCATTCCAAGTACATATAGTGATTTTGTCCTTATTCATTATTATATATCATCATCATTACATAGTTTGATTATTTGCATTTGATGAATAAGCTACTCAAGGTGTTTCATCAGCAGTGAAATCTCGATTTTTTTTCATATTTTTATTGCTTTGGTAGACATCCTCATTGTTTTTGCCTTTTGCTATGGCAGAATAAGTTACTCCCTTTATTACTTTCTTTGATATAAATTTTCTTGGTTGTTGCCTTTGAACTAATTTTGGGTAAACAGAGTTTCTCCTTTTCTGAAGTTCTTTGGTAATAAGACATCCTCTGTAATTTGCTGGATGAGACTCTTGGCAGTTGGAGCATTTTGGCTGTGAAGTTTTCAGCTTATCGCATTCTGCTGTTAAATGTTTACCAGCACATTTCACACATATAGGCTCCCTATTACAAAATTTCTGCGTATGATTATAACGCTGACATCTTTTGCACTGAGGAATTTCTTTGCTTTTTCTCAGAGGTTCAATATAAACTATCATGTTTTGAATATGATTGATTTCGTAAATTTTTTCATGTCTTCCTTACTATCAAAGGTAAGCATGAAAATTGGGAGTTTAACAGTTACCTGTTTATCATTTTCCTTGACTTTCTTTATCATATTTACTGCATTGATGATATTGAATTGTCTATTATGAAGCTCACTTATTATATCTTCTGGCATGCAAGATTGGTGCAAGCCGCGTGCCATGACTTTTATTGGTCTATTTATTTTGCTTTCATAAGTATGCCATTCGTATTTGGTATCATTGAGATCTTTAGCTAGATTTCTATAATCCATTTCCGTCTCCAGATTTATTTTCACCTGCTTATTGTTTAGCATTTTTATTTCATATTTCATATTTTTAGCTTGCAGCATTTTATTTAATGGTTTGAAATCATTTATGTTACTTATGATTAGAGGTGGAATTTTGCTTTTCCTTTTACTCACAAATTCAGTTGTTTTGGAGTTTTTTTCCTCACAGGTTTTTGTTAAACCAGATGGTGACGATTCAACTTCAGGTGAAGAAGTAGCTTTTCTTTTTTTATTTGATCTTTTGTTTTTTTTGAGCAGCCAGTCAGTTTCTCTGCTCAATTAATCTGCATCCCTGAAATATTCTTTTTGCTCGATGATTTCATTTGGTGCATTACATTTTTCTCTTTTTTTCAAAGCTTCGTTTTCTGCTCTTAATGCCGAAACTTCTTTTTTTAGTGACATACATAATGCCTCTATTTCGCTTAGCCTCTTTTGGAGTATATGGTTTTCATTTGGTTCTTTATTATTTTGACTCCGTATATCAATTATTGGCTCGGTCATCCTTGATGGCGACCTTGGAACCCTCGCACTCTTTTTAAAAGGGTTAATCAGCTTGTCTAAATTGTTGTTCCCCACTGGCGACTCATCTGAAAGTCTAGAACATTCAGCCAAGCCCTCGCTGGCAGCCGTGGTCTCTGCCGACATTTTGGTAGATATCCCTACCGAGTTTATTTTGTTATTTAGACTATACATTATTATTTGTTTTTATGTTGCATTTTATACCTCCTGCCAGGTGATTTTAACTGCCGCCCCTCTGGGATCAGCCGCAGACCAGGGAGCCGCCTATTTTAGGTCAAACGCTTCTGGATTTTTTTTTTTCAAAAGACGGAATTAAAACCAACCAAAAAAAAGTTTCTGCTATTGCAGATTTTCCACTTCCACAAGCCCTAAAAAACCTTAGATCCTTTCCAGACTTATCAGGGTACTACCGACGCTTTATATGAGATTACGCTAAACTAGCAAAACCATTAACATCTCTTGTCTAAGATGGACAAATATCGAAAAAACAATCCAAACATAAAATTATAAAATTTAATAATGAAGCAATTAATGCATTTGAAAAACTAAAAAATACCCTAATTTCAAAGGAAGTAGTTCTATCACACCCCAATTTTGACAAAGAATTCGAACTCACAACCGATGCTATAGTCAAAATAGGAAACAAATAACATTCTTATCAAGAACTTTAAATAAATCAGAAGAATCATATTATGCCACTAATGAAAAAGAAATGCTCGCAATAATTTGGGCTCTAACTTCACTAAGAAATTTCCTTTACGGATCCAGAAAAGTAAATATATTTACAGATCACCAATCTCTTAATTATGCATTAAGCAACAAAAATACTAATAGTAAAATGAAGAGGTGGAAATCTATTTTGGAAGAGTACAATTACGAACTCAAATATAAACCTGGTAAAGAAAACGTGGTAGCAGACGCGCTATCAAGATGTCCTTGTATAAACACCTTAACAACTACAGATCACAGCAATGAAAGTTCTTCACACAATTTAATACAATCAGTAGAAACTCCGATAAATGTCTGTCGCAACCAAATAATCCTAAAAATAGAAAAAAAAACAATATAGTAAAATAAATACGTTTCCAAATTACGTCAGACATACCTTAGTTCAACCAGAATTTACTGAAAAAAATCTTATAGATGCACTAAAAAAATTTTTAAATCCCAATACCATAAATGGTATCAAAACAGAAGAATCTATAATGGGTAAAATCCAAAATATCTTTCTACTACATTTTCAAACTTACAAAATTCGGTTTACACAACTAGTAGTTCAAGATATACCAAATGAAGGTGAACAAGATGAAATAATAGCAACCACACATCAAAGTGCTCATCGAAATGCAAAAGAAAATAGAATTCAGATCCTTGAAAATTTTTTTTTTCCTAAAATGAATAGGAAAATACAAAGAATTACATCCCAATGTTTAATTTGTAAAAAAAACAAATATGACAGATATCCTAATAACCCATTTATTAATGCAACTCCCATCCCTAGTTTTCTAGGACACACGGTCCACATCGATATATTCTCGACAGAAAAACATCTTGTATTAACTGCTATAGACAAACTTACAAAATATGCTCAAGTTCGAACTTTAAAGTCTAAAGCAATTGAAGACATTAGAGGACCATTACGAGACTTACTATTTTTTTTCTGTATACCACACATAATCGTTTTTGACAATGAAAAATCTTTTAATTCAGTTTCTATATTGTCAATGATTATTAAACGAACAGGTAGTTTAGATGATAAACTAGCCTCAAGTATTCAATATAAATTTAAACTTATTAAAGAAGAATTATTTAGCATTAAATATGCAATACATTTAGCCAAACTAGGAATAATAAATTCCATACTATTAAACCAAAAAGAAATCAATTTAATAACGGAAATTTTAGAAAAAGATAAAATACCATACGCATCGCCAGAAGAAGCTTTAAATTTTGCAAACGTAAAAATTGTTACCAATAATTCATGTATATTCTTTATCATTAATATCCCATTAACCACTGGTAAAATATATGACAAACTAAAAATTAAACCAATAAAAATAGGTAAATCAATTTACCAACACCATTGAAATCGAGAACAACAGTCGGAATTTAAACGGAACATTTCTAATAAAATTTCACAATACAACAATCAAAACAATGGGAAAAAGATATATTGCCCGAGAACAATCAAGTCTCCAAGTATTACCACCTATCCTTCAGTCATCAGTATCAAAACAAGTATCAAACATTTTATCACAGGAAGCAATGGAAGAAATTCAAATAAACAATATAAACTACATAAAAACTCTGGAAACCGACAAAAATATCCATATAATTACAAACTTCTGTTTTGCAGCAGCATTCATCATTATCACTATAACAATTTGTAACAGTAAAGGGTGTAGAACCGTCAAAATAATTCATAAGCATCAAGAAACACCACTCAACACAATTAAAATGGAAACCATTGAAAGGAAAACCAATCAAAATAATCCAGTCGTATTAGAATTATCAACTTCAACAAATCAAAAACCTAAACAAAAATTTTATGATACAGAATTTTATTAACTAACCAAATGAGGACATTTGGACTTAAGAGGGGAAGAGTTAACTCAGGCTAAAAATCTACTTAAAAACTAAAATAATTTAATTAATTTACTTACAAACTAAAATAATTTACTTACAAATTAAATAACTTAAAGAATGTATTTTTAGTTACAAAATTAAACACCCTAAATTTTATAAAATATTTTTTTATTTACTTTTCAAGTTCAAATCATAAAAAAATATATTAAATTTCAAAACAAAAAAACTTATCAAAACACAAGCAATAGGATAAACTAAGTAGTTAATATTAAAAAAAATCATACAAAACACTTAAAATTCCAAATTATGAAATTGTAATCAGAAATGAATTTCATAAATTTTATTATAAACGAAATTCATAAACAAGAATCATAATCATAAATTATGATTAATAAAATTGTAAGCAATGCACTTTTATAAAAATACAATGCAATGCACTTTGTAACACATTATAAAAAAAATGTTATTACTCATCATTGTAACTACTAAATTCTTTTAAGTAAAATAATAATCTAGAGTTCAAAATTTTAAATTATGTTTTTGATGTTTTGTTATTGTAATAATGTTTTTAATATTTTTCTATGTTATAAGAAATTATGAAATTGTTTTTTTTTTATAAAAAAACCCAATTAATGAATTCGTAGTGATTTTGTAATCTTGCTCTAAATTTCAATAATTGTTCTTTATTTAAATTTGTATAAATAGCAAGAAAAAATCCTATTAGAATTAAGTCTGATTACCATTGTAAAAGTAAAAGGTTCTAACTTAAAAATTAATAAAAACATGCTCTTATATTTAACTTAACTTATATTATCTGACAACCAGACATTATTTAGTTCCACTTTGAAATTTTTTTTAAAATTATGTTCCACAACGACAAAATTAAAATTTAATTTAATTCAACAACGATTTGTTTTTGTTTTCTGTAGAACAATGGCAACGACAACGCGAAAAGCCGACAACTGTCGCAAAACAAAATTACATCAATATAATTTGAAAAACAAATCTGAAACAAAACACCAATCTGATCTGATGTAAATTACTTGTTACCCATTTATGTTGGTCAATTAATGAATTCGTTTCACCTACTTAGGAGTTAAAACAACTGCATGTAGTTAAAATTTAACTTATGCATGTAGTTAAAATTTAACGAAAGCATGAAATAAAATGAACAAAAATATTTTTGATACTAAGATATTTATTGTAGAGCATGTGAAGAAATGAGCAAAAATTAATAGAAACATAGAAATGTGAAAGTATATGAAATTTCTCAGGTTCTTATTTATTTTTATTATTTCTAAAGTTATTATGTCTTATATATTCCAAATGACACGTGACGAAATCCTACACCATTAACAATACGGATTTGAGAAGAATTTCAATGCAATTGCTGCTTGTCTGTCACTGACGAACTTTATAACTTAAAAGCATGGGCTTTGGTGAATTCACAACTTGCGTCTTTTTGAATATGAAAAAAACTTGTGATTGTGTTGACTATATATGAGCTTTTACTATATAGACTTTCTACACTTAGTCTCTCACCGAATCAAATACGATTTTTTAAATCATATACCTATCTGAAAAAAAAACAAAACGTTAATATTAATGAACATTGTAGTAAAATTTAAACAAATAATAAGGAGGTCAATCAGGGCTCCATTTTGGGTCCTGAGGAATTGCTAGCTACCGTACAACTCTTAGCACCTATCAGAAATATTTCGAAAACCAATTGTGCTACAGGCATGAAAATTTACACTTGGATACTCTTTCAAAAATAAAAAAATACGACTGTTACCGATTTCGTATAAATAACATTTGTAATAACTGATGAATTTAACAAAGCTTAGTGAAGGCTAAATTTTAAAAGACTTAAATGTCAAAATTGAAATAGCAACGATCAGTAAAATTATACAAAGTATTGAAGAATTGACTGAAAAAGTATTTCCGAATTTTAGGAAGTAGTATAAAAATTTTACATGGCTATGTGAAATGGCTATGTGAATTAGGTACAAAAAATGTGACAATTAGTTTTATTAATCAGAAAATACTGCAGAGTATTCCAGGGGGTGCATGTATACAAATTGATGGATACAGTTACCATGAAGCTGCTAACTATCAAGCAGAGCTTCTTTATTCGTTGGATTTGACACAGTTTCCTCCTCACAAATTCAAAACCGATTCATAAATCAATCTTCATTGAAGTAAATTAATTCTATACATTTTGTGTTCGGCCCGGACAACGTCGGGTAACTTTGCAAGTTATATATTTATATAAATAAATTAAATAAAATACGGTAGAAGCAGATAATTAATTTGAACTTTTATAAAAATTCGATACCACAGCAATAATATACAATAAATTTTGGTTTAGCACTGTGTAACTTAATAATGTAATGAACCATAACAATGTGACGATAAAAGTTTTATAGGATCATATTCATGGCCAATTCATGTGAGCATGTCGATAGTTTAAACAATAACAAATTTTTTTCTATATCTTATCCCAAAAAAAAAATTAACAAAAATAGTGAATAAGGACGATTGCAGTTTATTCACTTATTGTAAGTAGGTGACAAAGTGAAGACTGAAAAAATAGAGAGAAATGCATAGGTATAACTTTTGTTTATAATATAATTTTATTTTAATTCAAATCTTATGTTATTATCTATACATTAATTGAATATTTGTAAATATTTCATTAAATATATGTACATCATCTGTTCTATCACAATGGACCTCACCGGTCTAAGTATGACGGCGGGTTGTCGGCAGCCACTACTATACCTACCTAGGTATATCTGTTAATACATCATTGTAGTATACATAATTGAATACAAATACATTGACTGTTAGAGTAGAATCAATGAATGTTGAATAACATACATTGAGTCTACTCTTTTCAATATTCATTTGCAAATTGAACAACAAACCTTTTTGGACATCTCTTTCCAATCACATTTCCACTTACACTCATCTAAATTCTTTCGAGATACAGAATATAAAATACTTCCAAGGGTGAGTGAAGAATTTTACGTGAAACTGAGAGTGAGTGACATACAGAATGAGGCTATCATATTATATATTTCGAGAATGTAAATTGATTTTTAATCATAAAAATTGATTAAGTAAATTAATTAGTTGTCAACTATTTCTTACTTCTGCTTAAGAATCCTAAATATTTCGCAACATTCTTCGCGACAGAAAAAATTTGATCGTGCCACAAAAGTTTGCTGTTTTCATTCCAAGAATAGTATAGTATATAGAAATATAGTATTTGATATTGATGGATTTTGTTGGTATGCCGTTTTCAAGCTTTAAAGTTTACCCTATTTAGGCTTCTTCAGTCTAATATTTTTGAGGATCGCTGTTTAGAAGCTTTGAATAGTTTTGGCTTCCCCGTATTTTTCTATGCATCGGTAATATTTTTTCTTCAAAAAGTTCAAAAGATCCCCAGTTGACCTTTTCGAGCATAAACTATTGCTGACTATGGATATTTCTTAAGTTCAAAGTCAATGATCGTTTCCATCAATAATATATATTGAGCTATTGGAGCTGCTAAAGTTCATTGTTCATAAAGAGTAAAATTCTATTGTATATATTTGTGTACATGGAGTTTCTTTATTACGCAGTTTTTATAGATGATTTATAATTAAACAGATGATTCGATTTTGGGTTTGTTGTAAATAAATTAAATACAAACATTCACCTGCTTATCAACTATCTAAAACAAAACTTATTTACCTCTAAGTTCAGTGTAGTATATAAAATATGATAAAAAAGCGCTACAGAGAAAATAAAAGTAATTTTAGAATACTTTGACTGTATATATTTTCGATTTATTAGAATGAGCATGATTTCATCAAAATATTAAATTTATTTATTTTAAGAGTCGATCCTGCAAATAAATCTGGAGCCCAATTTCATAGGTCCTTTTCCCTTTCGACTTTATTAAATTATAGTAATTATTTGGTACATAATTTTTTGTATATATATTATATTATTTTTATTATAGTTTTATTTTAATTATTATATCTTTATTCATTTTTATATTATATTATTAGAACCGATGTGGTTGTATTGGAAACTACATTTTCAGTAATTTTCACCATTTAGAAAAGTTTTGGTTTCTCACGTGCTTTGAATCGGTGCTCCTCGGTCGTTACATAACTATACTCGACTTGAGTGCTTTACCACTCGACTAGCAAGGCCACGATATTAAATTTATTGAAAAATTTAAAAAATCGAATATTACTAAATAAAATATTTAGTTTTATAATTATGTTCAATGTGAAAGTTTTTTATAAAAATGACTTTATTTTTTTTTTTTTTTTTTGATATCTTATAATTAGATACATATGTAAATAAATTTGAAAATCTGAGTGGGTGCATTAACAACTTTTTCTCTATTAAAATTTCGATAATTTCTAATTATTGTTATAATTTTTGAATTAACATCTTTTCTATAAAAAAAAAGTCACAATTGATTAATGATTTTTTTGAAATTGAAATACCTTTCCTAAAAATGTAGTTACTCTGTATTCTGGGAATTAAATCCATTGGATTTTTTTTTGTTTTTCGTTTTTGTTTTGATTTTAACTCAGTTGCGAAACATTGATTTTTTAAATTATTCTTTGTTTTTTTTTGTTTTTTGTTTTTTTTTTTTTTCAAAAATCATTCAATTGTTATAAAATTAGAAAAGTTTACAAATATTTTTTCTTGTGAATTTTATTTGTTGCAAGCAATCAAAAAATAATGATGTGAACAGCACTTATATTTTTAATAATGTAGGTTAATAAAATCTAAATGAGAAAAAAACCTTTTTTTTTCTAAAATTCACGGCGTGGCGCATTCAAAATACAACAAAATTTAACACCTCTTCAAAAATCCTCCAAAACAAAAACTAAAATTATGAAATATTTTTATTTGTTGTTTTCATTCTTAATTTTTAATAATCATCTTCAATTACTTTCTTTGGCCCAATAACAAAAACAAAAATAAAAAAAAAATTTAAAATATACTATTGGGAAACCAATGTTAATAAATGTTATCGACCCAATATTATGACGTATACAAATTACGAGGTATCTACTTCACTGAATATTAGTGTTTTAATTTAATTTGTTGATATTGTCTTAAGTCATTTTTTTTATTTTTTTTTTCATTAAAAATTTTTTTAATGAAATAATTATTCAAAAAAAAAAAACATAAATAAAAAATAAAAATAAAAAAATAAGAAAAACAAATTTTTCAAACATTTTAACATTACTGAATATGGTAACAATGAATTGAGTCCAATAATTATAATGTATGTTCACTACTATAATAAGAGTTTATTGTAAATTAAAAAAAAAAACAAAAATTAATTAAATTTGAGTATAATTTTTTTATTTAACAATGCATTCGGAATTACAACTGACAATTGTTATTAATTGAAAATTTATTTTGAGACAGAATTCCTGTTTACTTATAGGACACAACATTTATTACAAAAGTTTTTATTTATGAATATACAAAATGATTTTATGATTTTATTTTTACTGAAGGGTGGTAGGTGGTTTATAATTGTGGTTTAACTCTTGCCCTATAATTCTAACATCTTAAGATGTATAATTTTTAATCTTAATATATGTATAATTTAAAAACTTTAATTAAATTAAAATCAGTTAATAAAGTGTACTAAATAGTATTCAATATCCATTCATTCATATTTATTTAATAAAAACAACTTTTATTTGTAACATTGTAATTGTAAATCACTGCTCAACCTAAATAAGAGCGTTCGACGCGCTCACCGAAATTAAATGCGGAATTTGTTAATTTAATGTGTCAATTTCACATGTTTTCACTTTTCAGAGAAAAATAAACTGATAAACTTTTAACATCTAACACCATCTAATTTATATTAGAATATTAAGATTGGAATATTAAGAGGTATTAATGATGAAAAAAATTTAAAATCTTACCAAAAATTAAATAAACACTTCAAAATGACAAAATCACAAATAGCTTTGAGCTTGAACAAAAAATAAACAAAAAATTGAAAACATATGCTTATCAAAATTGAAAATTCCAATATACAGCGTATCGGCGTTGTGTATTTCAGTCACCTTCGTATAAAAATAAAATGCATTATCATAAGCTAATTTTGACACACGTCCTACGCTGAACGCTCTTTTTCAGGTTGGGCTGTTATTGACGCAAGGACGACGTTTTTCAATTTTTTATATTATAGCCAAAACTTAGATTGTGAACCTTTAAGTACTTGCGTACCGTACCGTACCGATGACTATTGAAAAAGGAAAGAAAAAGGAAGAAAAGTTTTGTGGGAATGATCGAACAATGATGTAAATTTTCTTCTTAAACCTCTTTAAATCATAAATAAAAAATCCTTCTCTCATTGGGAATGCTTCGATTGGGACGCGATTCCACAATCGAGATGTTCTAACTATAAAAGAATTTCCATAATCGGACCATCTCAGAATTTCCACTTTGAAAGGGTATGTGATTGATGCCTCTCGTGTTATGCGATGGAATTGCTTGAGAGGAGGAAGAAGTGCTTTTAATTCCTCGATTCTTGAATCCCTCCAACAATACGACGATGACCAAAGTGGTATAAGGTATGAAGTCACATTTATGTGGCCTATAAGACGAACTTTGTTTAAAAAATTTAAAGCAGTTTTTGGTGCACCTGCTTATAAATGTGAGTTATACTTGAGTCATATATATGTTTTATAGATTTTGTAGAGGTCTCAAGATGAAAAATAAGTGTTGCAAAGACTCAAAAAGCCTAAACATTTGGTATGCTTTTCGCAATATCGAAAATATATTCATTCTAGTGCATATTTTGTTCACTCACATTTCGAGAATGTTCAGGTCTTTGAGTTGCTGAATACCTTCATTTTGAAACTGAGACGCAGGTTCGAATGCTGTTAGCTTGTTACTAACAAGAAAGCTTTGAGTCTAACACTTGAAGTGTTAAACTCGACTCTGTTTGCTTGATTTACATTGATTTGAAGTTGATCGCAAAAAGAACTGTCAACTGAAACTATAATAGATCGATTTAAAAGAAAACCTTCAATCCATTTAGAAAACGTTGAATTGAAAATAGTAGCGAATTGTATGCTTCATTTACGTAGTTGTCTCACTATTTTTTTTTATATATAATTCCAAATCTATGGGACACAGAGATTTGGCCACAATTACATACAATATTTTTTTTCTTTAGAATTTTTATGATGTCTTTACTAATTTTTAATGCGGAAAGATATATCTATTGCAGAATAAACTTTGCCTTCATAATACCATAATAACATTTTATTTTTTAGTTATAACCATCAAAGATCTCAACTACATTTTTTCATTTATTTTATACCAATGACAAGGGGTACTGGAACAGATCAAAATTGCATTAAGCATTTTATTTTACAATCGTCGACAATTGAACCTGAGACATTTCGGTTGAAAGGCAGGCGCTCTACCTACTGCTCCATCTACTACCCAGTGTTTTATTAAATGGCTTTTCAAATCGATTTTTCACTTTAGATCATAATTTTCCTTTAGATTTTGTGTTCAGACATAGTTTGCTCTACTTCCCAACCGAATTTACACTTTCTCGCTATTATATGTTGTTGCAACTAAAGCCGTCGGTCAAAGTGTAATTCGAAATATTTTGCTTCAACGACTTGTGAAATGTGCACTCCATCAATTTTTAAAGGAGGACAGGTTTCAGTTCAGTTTCAATTTTCAAAGGAGGACAGGTAGAGTGAAGGGCATATACGCCGATTTAGTAGCATTCGTTTTCATTCTTCATTTCTTGAGCCAATCCTTGAACTCTAGTAAATTTCTTCGGACAAATTCTGTAGATATTATACAGGATCTCTATAGGTAGCCACTGTATTATCAGTGAATATTGCTACCATGGTATTCACTGATGCTGGCATGTCTGCTGTAAGCAGTGTATACAGAGTCGGGCTCAAAACACTGTTTTGTGGTACTCTGGATTTTATTGAGTACAATTGATATTCTTCGTCAAGTTTTATAATAAACTATCTATTTTCCAAGTAAGATTTCTAAACTTCGTAATTTGTATATAGTAACCACTTCCTAATATAATAAAAGAAAATAAATTCTTAGTTAAAAAGATGGCAACCTTGTTATTTGTGTGTGAGTGTGTAAATATTTGTGCTAGGATTTTATACTTTTATTATTTTTGTATTCCTCAAAACAGTAAATTTCTTTACAATTTTAATTCAGAATGAAATTAACAAAATAAAAAATCAATATCTAAAAACTCTTTAAATACATACTGACATACATTTGTACATTTTATACGTATAGTATCTGAAGTAATTATACGTACAAACGTATATAAGTTTATAGTTTCAAAATTATGGGTGTGGTATTATGTTTTTTTTGTTTTTTTATTGATTGTTATTGTTTTCGTTGTTGTTGTTTTTGTTGTTGTTGTTGTTGTTGTTGTTGTTGTTGTTGTTGTTGTTGTTATTGAAGATTTTATTCTATTCCATATGTGAGGCAAATAGTTTTTACGTTCAACCAATGAGATAATGGAATTTTCATTTGAACAATTTTTAATTAAAAAGGCAAATAAACAAATTTAAATATGTGTAAATTACAAAATCTAAATTTACGATAATAATAATTTGTAAAACATCATATAATATTTATACAAGCATAATATAAGTACATTTAAATATTTATATATACATTTTTTAAATTGTTTTAATTAAAATAAATTGCAAATTTAAATATGTATTTTAATTTTTGTTAGATAAGTAGGTACCTACTTACAACATATTTGTCAGGTTCATTCTATAATGATAACATTCATGTAATATCGAATTTGTAAAAATCTTTATAAAAGTATAGGTTGTTTATATAAGTAGGTATATACCTACCTAATTAAAATATATTAAAAAATTTATATATGTAATATGACTTGAGAGAGCAAAAACTAAACAAATTTAGATCAAGTAAGCGAGCTCAAACATCTTGATTTTCTGATAGTTTCACGATTTAAATGGAAGATGCCTAGAGAATATCTAAGAAAAAAGATGAGTGCTATTGCAGGTGTTTTCGGCAAAATTACTTATATATTACCTCATGCAGTTAAAATGTTATTATTTTATGCTCTTTTTACAGTTATGTCAACTATGGTATAAAATTGTGGGGAACAGCTTCTAGTAATATCATATAGATAAAATCCAAATAATACAAAATAGAGTATTTAAAAATTTACATAACTACAGTTGGCTTGGCATTCATGGCCAAAATAATATTTTAAAAATTAAAAATTTTACATGTTCCCGATATCGAAACTTCAAGAATTAACACCACAACATCTCTTGTACCTAAAACAGAAAGATAGACATCAGAGATACTAGAAACAAAAACTTGATTCATCTTGAGGTAAAAATGAAACCACACTTTGGTTCATTGACAACTATGCATATAGGAATTAAGCGTTACAGTAATCTGAATAACAATCTAAAGTTACTTAAAAATATAAAAATGATAAAAAAATTAAAACAAAAATTTTTAAATACATATTTTTTTAACACTTGAAAAACTTTAAATAATTCTGTAAATATAAAAATTATAATTTTTCATTTTCATTTTACTCGTACATAATAAACCTAATTACCTACTAATTTTAATATTGCTGCAAATTTTATGAACTTACATTTGATTAATTTAAAATCAAACTCTTTACTTTTGTTATATTATTTTATTACACTTGTTATGAAGTAAATTTTAATTTTAATTAAACTAAATTAAACTACTAAATTAACCTATATGTTTAAACATTTACATAGGTATATAGGTAAAAAAATAAATTTATATAAAGCCTTTTGAATGAGAGAAATTTCTTTAGGCATTTAATGGAAAATAAATAAATAAATAAAAATTCCACACTGATTGTCTCTTAGTTGATTAGCTACTGCAGTACTAATCCCCTATTGATTGAAAATGCTTTCTCTCTGCTAAATATGGTTTTGAATATGGTTTCGAAGGTTACTACAGTATATGGTTTTGAGGAAAAATACACAACTGCTACATGATGCTTATTTCTTAATAATTTCATCTCGGAAAAAAGGTAATGGTGGAAAATTTGCTGGTTGTGTCTTTCTAGATACTAAAAAAACTTTTGATTGTGTGAATCACGAACTGTTGATAAAACTATATAAATTAAATCTTACCACATACCAACTTGTTTTCTTTAAATTTTACCTTCAGAGCCATACACAAATGGTTAGAATAAATAATGTTTTAGTAACGGAAAATTTATGAGGACAGGGAGACCACAGGGTTTAATATTGGGACCAATAATGTTTAAAATATATATATTGACAGCGTCTGAATCTTAGCAGAGAGCTTCAGCTATTTTTTTTTTTACACTGTTGACAATAACTTAACTAGGTAAAATAACATTTTCGTGTTTAATTAAGTAAGCACCACCCAGCGTGTATTTGCTGATAATGCAGTTCTCAAATATGCAGAAACAACAGACGAAGCCACATTTTCATCCATTCAACATGATCTACATTTAATCAGTGACTCACTAATCATCGGCTTTTATAAAATTTATAAAAAAAATAAAATTCTTACTTTTGAAAATAAACCACTTAATAAAACAAAAACCTATCCGTTGAAAACTGTTTATAAATTATTGAAATTTTTAATTACCTTGGTCTAATTATAGACAGTAAGTCTAACTGGAGCTACCACATAGACCGAATAATAAAAAGTATCACTTCATACGCATTTATACTTAGAAGATTAGGTTCTTAGCCGATAGTGCTATTTTTACTATATTTAAATCATTCATCAAATCCCATATTTGATACCTTAACTCCAAATCAGGGTAACGGTTCGACCAAATTAAGGTTCATAGGGCTGCACAAATCTATCTAAACAAGCTTGATACAGTACATAAAAAATGCATAAAAATAGCTAAGGGTCTTCTTATATTATATCCTACTAGCAGTTTGTATAATGAAAAGTAGGTATAGGTATGTCTAATTAAAATATTTATAAATTTGAACTTCTAACAACTGAATTCAAAATTATAACAAATCGAATTAATCACTAGTTTCCTTTTAAATAGAAGTGTAGATATCCATAATCATAATATACTTAGAAATAAAACTATAGCTTTTATCTGTCTATCTTCAAATCATCAAATCAACAATTGTTTATATAATTGGTTAAAAGCTTATAATGATTTGCCAGGAGCTTATAATGATTTGCGCTGGTTTATATAAATTCAATAACTCCAATAAAAAAAATTTCTTTCTCTGAATAAAATTTTCTTCCGTTTGGTTAGAGTATATTTTTTTCTATCCTCTGGGCTAGTTTATTAATATTTTTGTAATATTCAAAATTGAGAACGGATCTTAATTTCAGTATGAATATTTGAAAAAAAAATTTAAGTGTTGCGTTGGCTTATATTTTAGGTAGCAAAATTTGGGCCAATTCACTTTTACATTGTTTTCATCTTTTTTTCGATTAGTTATAGATTTTACAATTAGTACCGATGAAAAAATATCTTCCGAAATCATATTAATAACATGATTTTTTTTATGATATTTTAATAACTTTTAACCATTCGTATGGATCAAAAACACGGAGAAAGTATCTTTTGTTCGATATAAAATTACTCTTTTCTGTTTAAAAATGTGTTTTTTATCAATAGCAAAATGGCCACAATCAATAAGCCATAATGTGAGTTATAGTTAGACTTTGGCACTAAAAATAAAAATAAAAAAACCCATTTTCCACAAAGTCAAATCAAGTCAAAGAAAAAAATAAAAAATAGGAAATAGACCTTTTCAAGTATATAAGTAGTTCGATTCTACATCTAATTCTTATCCGATTTATGTAAAAAAACCAAAAATTTTTGTGTTGTGGGTTAGATCACTTTGATTTTGAACCTCTCAAATAATAAAATCCAAAAAAAATATCAAATAATTTATATTAATAACTTTTTCGGTTGAAGCTTAGAATCACTTAAAACTTAAGAATTTCAATTTTTAATCCTGGAAATTTTTTATCACAACATGAAAAATATTCTGAATAATCAATCATCATAAAAACAATTTAACATAGAAATAAAAGTGGAATTTGCACCTTTAAAATTCAAAACTAATTTTACTATACTTAAATCATCAGGTGATATGTATGCTATATATATATTTATAAATATATATATTCATATGCCATATATATATATACATGTAAAAATGAATTTTTGCAGAGAATTTTCAATTTTAATTTTAAAAATACATATGAAAACCAAAAAAAAGTTCTTAAAATACGAGTAGCCAACTTCTGCTAAAATTAATGATATATTTAGTGGTAAAGATTTTGCGCCAAACAATAAAAAATTATATTGAAAAAGTCGAAATTGAAAAAATTTTTTTTAATTTTTAAAACTTTCTTGGCATTCATGATAACAAACAAGAAATGATTGATCGCATTCATAATTTGATAAATACATGCAAAAGTTGTGATGTGCAACATAACATCATCGTTCTAAAATTAATATTAAGAATTCATAATAATAAATAATTTCAATAAAAATTAAAGAAATTCAGTTGTGTTGTCAATATTTTTTTTAAAAAGGTATTTAAAGTATTGACATGAAAAATAATTAATAATAAAAATAATTACCTAATATACAAAAATTGATGATAGACACTTAGATGGAGGTCAATTTAAAGTAAGTGTAAAATTAGTTATTCTAAAAGTTAAAAGTCAAAGACTCAAGATTTTTATAAAAATCATAAAATTAATTTATGAAATATAGGAAAACCAACGACAATATAATAGGAAACTCCGTAATGTTTGTCTTGCCTTCTTTGCATGAAATATTTTATTTTATATTTTCATGATAGACTAAACAAAATTGAATCAATTAAATAGCTTAAATTTATCTTTATACACATTTACTTTATGAAGTACGGGTTAGGTTAGAATAAAAGTGAATACAAAATAGTCAAAAATTCATGATACCTAGAATATTTTTTTGATAAAAAAAAAACTGATTTTAATTTTAAAATATAGCCAAAATTAAAATATGTTAAGGCTGTTAGTCATTATAAATAATGTGAAAATGTTATTATCTTTTAAAAAAAAATGTTAGAAAACATCATTCTTTACTTTCTGCAATAAATGGAAGCTCTTCGATTATTATCGAAAATGATTTAATGCTGAATATAACCTAAAATAATTATATATATATATATATATATATATATATATCCTGAGTTATATTTCTATCTTTGTGATTTAACTATACATTATTAAATCTTGGATATTACCATTTTTTAATCAAGATCATGAAGTTTATGATGTAGAGTTGTTTATTTTCCTATTTATGTTTTAAAATTGAATATGTTTCTCGGAATGCAGTTGTATTGCGTTCGTCTGCTGAGTTCTATAAGTTATTTTCATCTTTTTTTACTTTTGACTAGAAACAGGTTCTTAAGTTTTCCGACACAATTCTTCTTTTGAAGCGAATTGTTTTTCGTTATCCTTTACCGACCCGTAATCGTCTTTTGTAAAAATTTGTTTAGTTATAAAATGGCTATACGCGAAATTTTTGGGATAGTTTAATGTCGAAATTGATTTATTTCTGAAATATACCCAAGTGACTCACAACATTTGGAAAAATATGGTAATTCTTAATTGACTCATGTGTATGAAAATCACACGGTTCCATCTCATTACTGTAGTGCCACCTAAAGAATTTAAGAGAAATCTATTTACAATCAAACCTCAATGTAACTAAAATTTATAATCAAATAAAAAGTTCAACAAGCTGAGAAAATATCATTTTATAAAAAAATTATTTTATTTTGTCTTCCAAAAGGAAGGGAAGGGAATGCTTCCATTTTTCATATTGTAAAGAAAATTTAACGTTTTCAACATGGCATCAGCTTTTTCTATAGTTTATAAAGAGAAAGTAACATATATTGTACGATTTGGACTGAGACACATATTGGAAGAATTCGGAACGATAGTAGTAGTCTTTAGATAAGTTATACTTTATCAAAACGATTCATTTCTGGCCCAAAATAAAAACCAGATTAACAGACTGACATTAAAATTAGTATATCCACAATGTATGAAAAACTTATGCAAGATGTGGATGCTATTAACGGAGCCAAAAATAAATGACATTTAAAAAGTTTGCTAGATTACTTACCAAAGCAAGATCAAAAATATTTGAAAGGCTTATAATAAAATCCCGTATTTTTAGTTGTTTTCTTCACTTTTTTGGGTCCAACAGCGGCTATACATACAATAAATAAAAATAAATATTCTTGGTATACGTACGCTTAAAGCGGGATTTTTTAATAAGCGGGCTTTTGAAAAATCGGGTTTTGAAAAAGTCAACATGCGGGGCAGACCCAATTTTTCTTATAGAGGGAATAACGGTTGATGTCAGCAATGTATGATTATTTTTTTTTTTTTTACACTCTTACAGTAACTTAGGTAGAATCCCCTTTTCGTGCTTAATTAAGTACGATACTGCAATTTTACACTATACAATATCTACAATATTTCGAGTATTTATTTAACAAATTACTAGCTTATCAACTCATTAAATGTGGAAAACTACTGCTATTGTCAGTTTCATTTTATTTAATTTGTTACCAGATTATACTCTCAATTATTTTTTGTTCTTTATTATATCCCAATAACAAAGAGCACTGGACCAGATCGAAAACCCATAAAGCATGTTTTTTATTTTGCTTCATCGGGAATCGAACCTGGAACCGGTCATAATAGAAACGTACATTTCCCAATAGTTATAAGCTAAGGTATTTTAATAAATCATTCTAAGTTCTTTATTTTTTTATTAATTCAATTATTATTTTTGTTTAGATTTATATTTAGGACCTGTGATCTCCAATGAAATAGACTGATTCTTAATTTTGAAATTTTTAATGCCATAAATTTGAATTTTTATTTATATGTAAAGTTAAGTGATAAAATTACCCATATTCAGTTAAATTTGACCCACATGCATGGATTGAAAACATTGTGTTAGAAAAAATGGGTATGGGTGGTTTGAAAATCGACTTTAAAAACAAAAATGCCTACATAACTTATAAATTAAAAGACGGACGACTTGATATTTTGTTATATAAAAGTAAAGTTACAAAAAATTGTATCGTACAGCTTCTTTTTAGGTAATTTAAGTAATTTAAATAACGGTTACGTCAAAGTGAGTTTATGGAGTATGGAACCTCTCTGACTTCAACCCACGATTATTGCACATGAGATATTGCACATATTTAAAGCAGTATAGGTAGAGCTCCTGCCTTTCAACCGAAAGGTCCCAGGTTTGATTCCCGATGAAGCAAAAAAAATGCTTTATTGGTTTATCGACCTGGTCTAGTACCCTTTATCATTGGGATATAATAAATATCAAAAAAATAATTGAGAGTATAATATGGTAATTTAACTTAAACAAAATGGATCTACTCTAGTAATTTGTTAAATAAATACTGGAAATATTGTAGATATTGTAGTGTAAATTGCAGTACCGTACTTAATTAAGCACGAAAAGGTGATTCCTAAGTTACTGTCAAGAGTGTAAAAAAATCTTTTAAAATGGTTGACATATAATTATTATACGCCCAAAATTTATATTGCAAATTCTATTTTGTCCATCTAATTTATTTGGCATAACTTTTTATATTTCACATATTATAATCTGTATAAATGTATGTGATTTGTGAATCTTATTCGAAAAGAATTTTAACAAAAGATTTTAAGGAAGAATTGAGTGATTCGAAAAGAATTTTAACAAAAGATAAGAAAAGAAGAATCGAGTGATTCTTTACAGCTAATAATCTCTGGAAATATTATTTTTATAAAAGTTGACTTTAATTTTAGCAATACAAGAAATTTGTTTAGTAAATTTTATTAAAATACTAACGTTATTAAAGAGTGTTATTTGCATCATAGTAATTTAATTGCTTCAGGTCTTTTATCTTTTTTTCTTGTCCGTTGTGGTTGTTACTAGAAATGTGCTTAATGAGATATGAAATCTCATTAATATTTTTACAAAGTAGTTTATTAGTTTTCTATGAAAGACGAATCATCTCTCGCAGAATTTGATCCTGTGTTATCGTCGGATTGTAATATTTTCTGTAATTTTTCTACCGATTATAGGCTAAAATTGATGAGACTGTGAATGCGGATTAATTAACTTCACATAATTTATAGCTAGGGTACAGTATAATATCCGTTACATTTTATCGTTGTAAGATTACGATAATGCCTTTTCCCTTAATATGTTCTATAATTTAATAAAAACCAAAAACAAAGCTATTTTAATTAATCGAATTACCTACTTGTCATTAATAATTTTATTTAAATTAAGATATCGATATTTTACGAGCTGTGATGAAAAATGAATTTTGGTTAAATGCATTTAGCTTAGGGAAAAGGAAATTCAATATTTATTTAAGAACATTATTTCCAACATTAAAATCAAGTCCGATAATTACGATTTAATAACGTTTTTATAAATTTTTTAAATTTTCTATGCAAATTAAGCATAACACTATGATCTAGCACACCTTTTCAAATTTTAAAACAAATAAAATATTTGCTTGCATTCTGCCTTCAATAATATGTTGTTAAATTATGTAACAAAATAAAATTTTAATTTCTATTTAGAAAAACAAAAAAATTTAAATTCTTTGACATTATTCCTTTGAACTATCTATTAATCAACTTTATTTTACAATATTATATATATGTGTGTGTATATATATATATGCATATTTATTTAGATATAGAAAAGAAAAGTTCACTTTAAAACTATGAATCAATTGATTCTATCGCAATTTTATCCTCGTAATAATATCTGAGATCAATTTATAGGTATATTTACGTACACTTATACCTTTTTTTTTTGTACATTAGGATTGTAGTTGATATATAATTTATGTACATCATATAATAAAAAACTTACAATGGTTGACACGTCATAATTTCCAAAACCATAATGAAAAAAATATCAAACGTAACTATTAACGAAAATATGGTGTTTACTAAGAGTTTAAATTTTTTCAAATGACAATTCATTGAAAATTTGACATGGTGACTGAGCAGCAAAAAAAGAAAAAAAAGTATTTAATCACAAATCAGAAATCAACAAACAAGAAGAAAAAATGTTGGATTTTCTATTCAAATATCACAAAATCGATACTTAACAATCTTTAAAATGTTTTTTTTTTTTTTGAAATTACATTTTTTTTGTAATATATAAGTAGGTACATAATAATATGAAGTTGTCATTTAATATGTAAATATATAAGGTATACATATATCAGTTATACATTCATTTTGAAGAAGACAGATAGAGGTATTGAAATGAATGATGTACGACAGAAAAATATGGCATGAAATTCAGTGAATTTTTCTGCTGCCATTTCTATTAGCTGTTATTGCGCAGTAGAAAATTCTTAATTTAGATGGCTGTAAGAGTTGAATTTATATTCACAACTCACGAGAATTGTTTTTATTGTATGTAATGTGTATATACATATTATGTTAAAGATATTTTTTTTCTATTTTTCTTGATAGTAGAATTTAATAGAAGCATGCCTATTGGCTGTTTTAGTGTCAAAAAAAATTTAATAATTCTTTTTGTTTAAGACATAAAATTGTATAATGGCAGGTAGACAAAATTACCATTTTAGGTTATCATTATTTTATGTTAGATTGTTATTTTTTTTTTTTTATGATCTTGACAGTAACTTAGGAAGAATCACCTTTTCGTGCTTAATTAAGTACGGTACTGCAATTTTACACTACAATATCTACAATAATTCGAGTATTTATTTTAACAAATTACTGGCTTATCTACTCATTAAATGTGGAAAACTACTACTATTGTCAGGAACTAAGCCTTCATAAATAGAATAGTATCATTTTATTTAATTTGTTACCAGATTATATTATATACTCTCAATTATTTTTTGTCATTTATTATATCCCAATGACAAAGCGTACTAGACCAGCTCGAAAAACCAATGAAGTAATTTTTTTTTTTTTTTTTGCTTCATCGGGAATCGAACCCGAGACCTTTCGGTTGAAAGGCAGGCGCTCGACCTACTGCGCCACCCAGCGTGTTAATGGCATAGTTTTGCACTCAATTCAATTTATTTATTTATTGTATGGAAAAGCGTTATACAATTTATTTATTTATTGTATGGAAAAAATGAACAGTACAACAAATTAAAAAAAATAGTAAAATTAAAAATTGAAACTCTTTACAATAAATCTTTTTTTTTTTAAATATTAATATTTAAGCTAATAATCCAAACCAGAAATTGTGATAAAAGGTATACAAATATAATACCTGACGGTGTTGTAATCGAACGTTTGACTAAGGCAACAACAATTATGACTCGCCCTTACCCTATTGAACTTCAGCCATAAATAGTGCAGAAGATCAAGACCAGAGGCAGTTCCATTTATATTAGAGAAAATTACTTCGTCAGAATGTCCCAACGTTATTCATGTGTTAGACTCTTCCTCATTAATTATGCTCGTAAAAATTTGTCACTAATGGAATGCAAACGCAATTAGCCAACATAAATTAGAATTAGGTAATCTAACTGACATAATGCTTCTTTCAGAAACACACCTCACAGATAAGTATAACTTTAAAATATATGGCTATCAATTTTATGACACTAAACACCCACATTGCAAAGGACATGGTAGTTTTGGTATTCTCGTGAAAACAAAAATAAATCAGTACTTGCTACAACGGTATAGTATAATGTTAACCTGGAAGCTACATCTGTTTGCATTAAACTAAAGGATGGAGAAACTGTAATAACTTCTTTGTACTGCCCTCCAAATCAACCAGCTACAGATAATCTATATCAAAAATACTTTCTGGTTTATGGATATAGATTTATTGCAGCAGGAAATTTTAATGCAAAATATCCTTATTGGGGACAGACTAGACTGACATCACTTAAAGTGTAATATTAAGAAAATGTTATGATATTGCGTCAAGTGGTCAACCAACATATTGCCCATCATGATAAAGGTAAAATTCCTCATCTTATTGACTTTACCATCATCAAAAATATAAATAGGAACAAAGACATAAGGTGACAGAATAACAAAGGTAAGAGAGAAAATAATAGATAGTTAGACAGATGACAGATGACAACGAACTAGTCTTACTGAACGACAAATCACCGACGTACAACTGGCCGAGTGGATCTCAGACGGCAAAAAACTTGACAATTGCATAGCATTCAAACATCACTGGGAGATAGGGTATAACTCAAAGGCCCGAACAACAATTTTCAACCGAAAAGACCGAAAAGACCGAACAACAATTCTATAAGAACAACAATTGAAATACCTAATGTTCAATACTCTTTTTAATTACCTAATTACATTTGGTGATTATAAATTAAGTTACTATGTATTAAGTAGAAGGTTGAATTTTCAGATACAATGATTATGTACCAAATAAAATCTTAAGAAAAAGTTAATAAATTAATTTTTTGTTCAATAAAGATTGGAATATTTATTCATTTATTCATTTCATTTATTCATTCATTTATTTACTCAAATGAGCTCCATTGCTCGTACAGAGTGTTTTTAGTTTTTTACAATTTTACTTATAATTATAACTAATTAAGTTTTAATTCAATGCAATTTTAATTTTAAAATAAGGAATGTTTTGTTTTTTATAGAAGATATTTAAATATGAATTTTTTTTTATATAATATTAAGTATTATTACTATTATTAAGGCATCACCTGTCTTTCTTTTAAATAACATATATTTTGCTTTAGCTGTATTTATTGTCAGCTTATGTCGCTCCATCCATTGGTGAACTTCACTCATGTTCATGTTGATTAATTCTTCCAATTCTTTGTTTGTTTTTTCTTCATAGATTATGGCCAGGTTATCAGCGAACATAAATGGCTTACCATTCAGTTTTGTGCATAATAAGCCATTTATGTAACAAGAAAATAGTTTACACTCATTTTACTATCGGCGCAAAATTCGTTTACTTCTCTTTCATTGTTGCGTATTATATTTTTAATGCAGCGCCAATTTTTCTTGGCATCATTACCTGCCATTCGAAATCGATTATCATCAAACTCTTCTCTTTTTCTTCTTTTGAGATTTGTTGCTTTGTTTAACCAGAATTTATACTTGTCTTTGATATATTTTGACTCTCGATTTTGGGCATGTTTTTTATACCAGTAATTTTTCCTTTGAATAACTTCTGAACACTTATCATCTATCCAAGGTGCTGAATATTTGCCTTTACTACTTTATTTTTTTTTCCCAACGGTAGCACTTTCAATTATTTGCTTACACTTGGATCAAGTTGACCGCCATTTTATTTACATCTGTTGTTTTCATAATGTACTCGTTTAATTGACTTTGACATAACTATAATTAATTTTTTTATACAGCTGACTAGTTTTAGTTAGGTTATTATTTTCCTTATTGATGCTTATGTTTTTCTGTTCTACTTAATACCTATATGATCTGATATATCATGGTGAAAATGCATAATATGTATGTCTGCATTTGGATTTTCAGTAAGTATATGATCTAGACAAGTGTTAGATTCAGGTCTAGTAATCTCTTCACTACAGAAGTAGTATCCGTTGGATTCTACTATTGTTTTATATGTATCAACAACCTCATATTTGTTATTCTTAATGTTAAAATTAAAATCTCCCATAATTATGCTATTTTTATTCGTTAAATTTTCCAGTTGTGAACCTAATACTTCAAAGAATTTATGGATATGGTTTGATGAGTTTTCTGGAGGCCTATAAACAGCCACAATGTTATGTACATTTGCACCATCATCCAACTTTATGCTGACAAAGCTGTTATACTCATCACAATATATATTGCAGACTGTATATTTCAACTCATTAATAGTAAATATTCCCGCTCCACCACCTCGTCTTGAGTTTCTACATGATAATATTTTGGAATATTTTTTTATATCAATATAGTCACACTCATTATCTAAGATCCATGTTTCAGTGAATATTAAAACATGAATAGTTTGTTCAATAGTATCCAATAAGTATGTTATTTCATCAATTTTATATCTTAGGCTTCTAGTATTTAAATATAATATTTTAAGTGAGTTATTATTACTAATTTGATGTATTTAATACTAAATATATCTGTTTCAATGTGGGCATTGATCGGCAATTCATATTCTATATCATTGAAGTGCATCAAGATTTGAATGTTCTATGACACGTATGATTTTACTATTTGAATTTTTTCTGATAAATAATTTGCCTTCACGTACCCACGTAAATTCTATGATTTTATTTTTTTTTCATATCTCTTGCTTTTTTATGGAGATATTTGAAATATGGCGTGAGCCGCTCATTTATGAAAATTGTATTTTTTTCTTTGCACTGCTCTCCATGTTCAAATATTTCTGTTGTTAATTCTTTTTTTCTAACTAACTTTAACAAGTTGTTCTTGACATCCAATGTGCTAAAATTAAATATTAATATTTGCGGCTCACCTGATTTGGAGTTTTTTTTTTGTTGTATATGCTTTCTTTATTTTCCTTTATCATCAATATCCATCCCAACTTCAGTTGAAATTTTCTTGACAATTTGAATTGGATGCTCCTTCCTCATTACATCAATCTGTTTTATATATTTCTTTTGTTTGATTTTCTCTATTTGTATTAAGTTTTTATGGGCTTTTTCTTCTAGTAATTTATTTTCCTGTCGCAGTATCATATTTTCATCAATTAGGGAATCAATAAAGGTTTTCATTTGCCTGACCTCTTTGGTGAGTTCATGAAGTTCTGATCCCTGAAGATTTTGATTTTTGATAATTGTCTCCAATTTCTGATTAATGGAATCAGCTTCATTTGGAGCTCCCATTGACGTTTTGCGCTTCCTATTGATGCAGATATTGCATGACCAATGTTTCTCCGGATCAGTGGTATATATCTTGAATCCTTCATTATCCAATCCTGTACATGTAATGCACATCCACTTTTTGCAAAATCCATTACAATATAATAATTTATTATTCCTTAAATTTATTTTTTTAAAGCACTGATTACAAGTATTGTTTATTTTGTTTTTTGACATTTTGACATTTTCATCATTTTCATGACATTGAATCATTTTTTTTGAAAAGATATGTTAAATAATTAATTTTTCGGCATATTTATTTTTCTAGGTATTGTAGTGTTGTAGTAATTCCATTATTAGCGTATTTATTTCTTGTTTAGATCAAGAACATTATATGATTTTAAGTATTGCTGTGCTAGTGTCACTACAGCATATGCAAGTTGGCTTACGTGATCTTTCAAAAAAAGGTTGGTGTGCGGCTAATATACGACCAAGCCCATAACTCCAGGTGAGTTTAATGATTTTGGTTATTTATAGTATCGTTCTGTGTTTTTCTAAAATCAAATGATTGATTCCAATTTTGATGAGTTTAGCTGCTATCTTTCGAAGACTTTCAAGTTTGGCTTCCTTATTTGCAAGCTGATTTATTGTCTTCAATACTTTTCTCTGATGTCATTATTATTCAACCTAGTAGTATGCTCCTTTTGTAGTTTTTCGAAGTTTTCGTTACATCATCATCATTTCTTTATTATATTTATCTTGATTTGTATTTTTTTGATTTTTGATTAAATAATACAAAATCAAAAAAAATAAAGTTATACAAAAGTCTGTAACTATTTTTTGCTTAAAATATCCTGAATTCAAAATATTTTGAATACTCATATTGTTTTTATAAGAGAAAATGGTTTACTTTTTTAATTAATTTATTTTAAGAACTTTTATTAAAACTAAATATTTAACTTAAATCTAAACCTCTATATTTCTTTTGCTACAATTTCTTTAAAAGTGAAATTTGTATGGAGGAAGTTAACTACCTACCTAAACTCATACTATAGTACCTATATTGAATGTATGTCTAAAAACTAAAATGTAACTAAGTACTGACATATTTTAAAAAATAACAAATAGCTCTTCTCTTTAATTTAATAAATATAAACCTTTATACTTTGTCTCTTATACTTTTCTATTTATTTTTTATCAACTCTTATACCACTATTAAATTTCACCTGGATTAGATTGTATTTTAGATTAGTATAAAATTGTAGTACATCTAAATACTAGTAATGAATGTTACTATTAAAAGAGAATGATTGAATTAATTTCATAAATTATCTGCTCTGCAAACAAAAAAAAATTCCCATTCTCTTCTCACACTCTGAAATTTTAATTTAAAAACTGTTTTTTTCTACAATCAATAAAATAACATATAATTTTTTTTTACAATTAACAGTTAACATATCTGTTATGTTATAATAATGTTCAATGATAAGTATATTTAGCTCTCTTGTTTTTTTTTTAGGTAGATATGGTTTTTTAATATCAGACGTTAATAAATTAGTTGTGTTTTGGTTCGTTTAGTTTAGATAAACAAACTTGAGTAATAGTATTGCAAAAGTTTATTATTTTTAGCGGATCAAAAATTCAGAACTCGAGTCGTCAGAAGTATAAATAAATTCAGAGCGTCGGTGCAATATTATTTATTTTTTGTAAACCTAGCGTTTTTTTATATTTTTGTATACATTTATTAATCTGTTTTGAACAGCGATTTATGCAGCGCTTCAACATCAAACAAGTGAAATTATATTTATTTCATATTGCATAAGTGTCCAACGATTATGATATCGGATATTCAGAAATTATACTATCACTTATCAGATTATTTAATTTTTTTTTTTTTCATATTAATTTTTTAAGGAAACTTTTTTTGTTAAAAATTTTAACTTTAAATTAATATTTTATTTCTAAAAATTGTTTTTGAAATAATTTATAGTATCGGCTTCTCACCACAAAAAAATTTAAGGTACAATTCTACGATTCGAGAAATATAATTAAAAAAAGAATTAAAATATTTTAGTTTGCTCGTGGATTTAATTAATACTCATTTCATTTAATCTCTTTATAAAAATTCAAATCACATTCAAATATTACACTATTTATTGTAAAAAATATAAATATAAATAATAATATGTATGAAGATATAAATTGAAATTGATTGTACCTTAATATTGTATATGTATGCAAATAATTTGTTGTTAGGTTTTTAAGGTACTAGAAGTGGAAACGTTTGAAATAGAAATTAATAATAAAAATTTACTTATTTCTATGAATTATGAAAATATTTCAATTTTTAATTAGAAGTAAACAAAATTTAGATTTGAAAATTCTAAATTTAAAATTTTTTTAATCTTAATTAATTCATTTATTTATTTTTTTATATTAATTTTTCCAGTTTTAATTTTCAATTGATTTATAACTAATTTAATTTTGCTATTATTTAATTACTTTAAAATTTAAATTTTCTTGCACTATAGTTTATTTTTTAAGTAAATAAAAAGCTCGGTTAGATTGTATTTTAGGGTGATGCGTCATAACTTCCAGCTTCATAACATTCTTAAGGACTTATGGCCCACAAAATTCTCAAAGGACTTTTAACTTGTAGAAAGAAAAATCATAGCTTCCTTTTGTTTTTCTTAAATCTTCCGATTTTCATATGTTTTTTAGTATTCTTTCAATTTTTTGGAATAAGGGATATACTCGGATCGGATTTCCGTTATAAATTTATTTATTTTTCAGCTAAGGCGCGAGATGTAACCCAAGATATTTTTTTCTGCTTTTGGGACTACACTGTTTATGCTTTTGAAACTTCTATATTGTTGATATATATGTATATATATGTATGATACATAAGTGGTGATTTACGCATTAGCGAGTAAGTAATGTGAACGGATTTTTCCTCATTCATATTAATTTTTCAATCCTATATCCATCTACTTATCTTTCCCAGTCTTTTTTTGGAGTTGTTCTATTGCTTAAGTCTGCCATATATTTATGGCTTTTAAAGCCGTATCATCTGTAAATATTGCCATGTCACCAGCAATATATAGAAAGTATAAGATGTATAAGGATCATTCTCCGTGTGCTACACTAAATGTCATGTTGATTATGTATGACTCCACTAATTTATGGAATGACATTATACAATACATTCTATGTATGAGTCCTTCATGCCATACTCTATCAAATGCCTGTGAAGCATTGACAAATACCCGACTTTATTTTAATTATAATTTTAAAATTTGAGCAAATAAAAATCGATTAAATTTTAATGTCGATATATTCAAATGGAAATTAAGATTATTTACACCACTTTAGTTAGTTGTTGCATCACAAATTACAACGTCACTTCAAATTCAATTTTTATTGCTAACACTACTGATGCTGTTATAAAACACAAATTATTTAATTTAAATTTCAGAAAATTTTGGAAATTTTTTCATTATTTTATTTTATTTATTTTTATCACAGTCGATTTGGTTAATTAAAAACTGAAGAGTTAAATGGTGTTAAGTAAAAAAAAACAACAAAATGTTTTTTGTATTTTTGAAATTTGACGCTTAGTAGTTCGTTAAGATTAAGCCACTTTTACTTTTTTTTAAATAATGAAAATAAAACTAAAAACAAAAACAATTTGTTTTCGACATTATTCGACATCTGATGTCAATTAGTTTTATATGACTCATAAAAGTAGACATTTTTAAGAAAATTTGATTTTTTTTTTATTTATTGACAAAAAATTATCAATTGTTACGAGGTAACAATTTCAGAGTCGCCAAAAGTAATAATATTTTTTCCAAGATAAAATCAGAGTAAATTTGCGGTAAAATAATTTTAGTAGCTTGTTTATATCATTCCGTTTATACATATACATATATGCATTACTTTTATGTAGTGTGAATAGTAGTTTGGTAAAGTTGTTGTTTTTTTAGTTTTAATATTAACTAAAGATATAAAATGTCAATTAAAAGTGAAAGAATAATAGCCGAAACTTAATATCGGCTGGTGGATTTGTAACTTTGTTACCATAAAACTAATTTTTATTATAAAAGATCTATAAGATGAAAATAATGATTTATAATGAAAATATTTTGATTTTTTTTTTTCCTTCTTACTAAAATCCAAAGCCGTTTTATTAAAACATTAAAAAAAACATAGTAATTGAGTAGAATATCATTTTGGCACGCATTTTAAACTGTTGAGTATTTGTCTTTTTTTTGTACTTTTTATAAAATATTCCTTATCAGGTGATATATATATTCTGGTTTAACGATTTAAACACAAATTAATTTTAGAATGAAAACTCTGAAATTATTTTCAATTTGAAAACATTTATTTTTTTTATTTGTGTTTTTGTTTTTAATGAGTCAACATCCTCTATTTGTGATACACATAAGTCATTTGTTTTATATTTCGGCACACTTTTTATTTAAGTAGATAAATTATTATGATACCAATATGAAACAGAATAAAGTTATATCTGCAATTATAAGTACCAAATGTTATGAAATGAGTGTACATATTAGAAATTGAAAAGTTATTATGGAAAATTATTATAAGTCATCTTATTCGAATTAAGTGCCTTTAATTATATATTAAAAATAAATTTGATTGATATGCTGTAGAATCTAGAATGATAATCTAGGCTCTATGGTAAATCAGTTTTCTGATGATAACACAATTATCGATTACGATAAAAATATATTAAATTAAACTTAGTAAATCAAACTTAGTGTCTTATTATTAATTGTTAAAAATATATTTAAGCAATGTAATATTTGGGATTCGCTAAGTTTGAATTGAATGTTCAGGTTTAAAAAGCTTTTTCTTTAATTAATTACTTATTTTGAACTACCTTTTATACAATTTTTCAAAACTACGTCCTAACCTTTCATATAATTTTTTTTATCGTAAAATAGAACTACAACATTAACAGTAAAATTACTGAAATTCGAATTAGCTATAACTATTTACGTTCTTGATAAATAAGTCATTAGATGAAGGTGATATTCCAAAAAAGTTAAAAATGAGCAATTTTATACCTATTTATAAGAATGAAGATGATAAATCCGTTGTTGATAATTTTATATCAGGATCAATGGCGTCAGTATTTGGAAAAATAATTGAAACATATATGTTAATTAATAGTTTGCACATCATTTGGTATAGTAAACAAATTATTTTCAAACATATATGGTTTTATAAAACTGTCAAATACAAATACAGTGCTATTTGACATCGTATCACATATTGAATTTGCAATTGTGGAAATATGGTTGGAGTCATTTTCTTCGACCTGTTTTCATTAAGGTTTTCTACTCTGTAAATAGAATATCTTGCTCAGAAATCGGTTTGAATGTGGTACACAGGGAATACAATTAGTTCTAAAACTACTTTAAAAATAGAAAACAGTATTCTGCATGTGAAGGAAATAAAACCAAACAAAATAGTGTTGAACTTGGTGTCATTCAAGGAAGTGCACTAAGACCAGTATTACTGTTTTCCTGCTACATATAAGTAGCTTCTCGTTACTAAATTTACACAAATAAATATTTTTTTTATGTAGACGATTTAGTACTAATATATTCGGAGCTTAATCATAGCGTGCTTGAATCTAAGACAAATGAAGATATGACATGTGTTCAATTGGATGTATTTTCACAAACTTACAATAAATACTAATAAAACTAAATTGATTTTATTTATAGCTATAAAAAAATATCGGAGTCTCGTATTTATAATGATAACTTAATTGAGAGGGTACCAAAATATAAATATATTGATGGAATTATGGATGACGACCTGAGTTGGAATGAATATATAAAGAATTTATGAAATAAAACCCGGAAAATAACTAGTAAGTCAGGTCAGCGTGTTCGACATACTACAAAAAAAGATATATTCTACAGTCTATTTAATACCAAAATGTCATATGGTATTAGAGTTTGGAGAAATATTCTTGTAAGAAACTTAACTTGATCTATAAACCGATCTACAAAATAATTAAGAGTCCATAATCGAACATCAGCAAATGAAATTCATAAATGATACGACATTTTAAAATGTATATATAGGTAACGTAAATTTAAAAAAATATTTAAAAAAAAAACAATATGTAGAATTATTAGCTCAGCCATTATTATATTTGATATTCATATTTCAAGCGAAGCAACAATTATAAGAATATAAAAATAAAAAAAATCATGCTTATGTTAGAAAAATTTACAACGGCAGTTGTTAGTTATTCAGGTTTGATTTTATAAATTACGTAATATTATTAAATTTTTTTTTTATTTGAAAGAGCTTAAAATTTTATATAAAGGGGCTTTCATAACTAAAATTCGACAAAATTGCAGTTATCATGTTTCGTTGTAAAACCACAGATATGTAGAAATAATTAATTAATAAGAAAGGAAAGCAAAATAAAATAGGCAAGGAGAAAAATTAATATGCCATATAAACTGTATGCTATAAGCACTCTACATGAGTGCTTTACATATAGAATATATAAATAAAAAAAAAATAATAATAATTAAGAGGAAAAGTAAAGAATAAAGAACAAAAGTTTAGTGTAAAGTTTTGTCTATCAAATACTAGTCCATACAAAACAATAGATAAGTTATATATTAAAAGAAAATTATAAAAAAACCTGAGAATGCTCTTCTAAATTCTCTTTCACATTAAAATCCATAGTTAAATCTTGAAAAATATTTCAAAATTTCATTTATTTTAATATTTATCCCTATTTATTTATTTTAGTTTTTATTAAAAGTTAAATCAAATATAGAAGCATATAGCTGTTGAGAATAATAACTGTATTATATTGAATCTGCCCCGAATACTATACAAGATATTGTATTGCTAGTTTAATGATATCGTTATCTTTGAAAGTATTTGTCTTTGAATGCTGTACCTCTGAGTTTTGTTAAACTCATTTGTGTTGTGTTGTATAGATTGACCATTTTAAAATCGAAATTCTCATTCTTTGATGAAGATGAGATGAAATGACACTTACCCATATGAGATCTGCAAGATTTTCGTTATATCAGAAATTAGTTAATAAAAATGTGAATAAAATAAATTTAGATGTATTACAAACTTTAAATGAGAAATTGAACTAGTTACTGGTTCTTTTATAGACGATTTGATCGCATTCCAAACTTTTTTTTTCATCTTTTAGTTTTCCGCTATGAAGTTACATTGTTGTATTATGTATTTTTAATATTGCCAATTGGTGATTAATGGGGAAAATTATTATTATTATTTTTTTTAATATTTCTTTTGTACTGAACAAATATTGAACTGACTTTAACGCTTTAATGTAGTTTTTGTTTATACGTACATATATAGTATAATATGAAATGTTTGTTCTAATATTTGTAATCTAAAGCTTTTTGAATGGGAAATAACTTTTTTTGTTTTTTTTTTGTTTTAGTGTGAAAATAAACGGAAAGGAAGTGCGTTAAGATATTATTATCTGAATAAAAGAATAAACAATTATTTTAAATTAATATTGATTTTTTCATTGTAAAAATGTTTAAAAGAATTTTTCAAATAAGTTTTCCTGTGTGTCAAGGAAAGACTTTCTCACACTACAAATTAATGAGATCTTCTTATAATTTTTGTTAATAACTTAAATACTGAGAATATTATGTCATTGAATTGAATTTATTTAAATTATAGGGATCTACTTGCAGTAGGTTCATGAAACTTTACTTGTTTAATTCTATAAAAATTTAATTTGTACAGGTTGTCATTGTCCGACTATTTTCGATTTTACAGCTGGTATTGGGAATTTATAATTAGAAATTTAAAAAAATTTAACATTCATTATTATTATTATCATTTTTTATTCATTAATTCACTAAATTATAAAAATTTTAAATAAAATATTAACAAATTTATAAAGGAAATAAGATATAGATTGAAAATATACTCTATAAATTAATACAAACCTTGGTTCACATTTCAAAATTTTAAAATTATGAACAAAAGGGTTGAAAGTATTCTGTGCAAGTATTTTCAGTAGCGAATACAATTTAACCAAATAACTGAACGTTGAGTGGAGTTCACAAACAATTTGAGTACATAGAGAGACTATATAAAACAAATAGACTATGTAAGAGTTTGTAGATATTGAAACAACTTGTAATTGTGTTTTGACATGTTGAATTTCATCCTTATATTTAGTTAAGTATTAACTATTTTATTTTAGTTGTGGTTTTATTATAATTTGTAAATTTAGTTTGTTTTGCTTTTATTATTGAAATTTTTCTTAGTCTTAGTAAGGTGTAGAGACTAATCGTCTCATTGTATATCATCGAATACACATCGAATAGAAATAAATAAATAAATATTGCCAAAACTTCAGTCTTGAAATTAATCTTGTCATAGTGCCTATATTAGTTTACTTAAAAGCAAAACTATGAAGGTGAATTGGTCAATTCTAACCACTCGACTGTGAGTGGATCAAAATAGTATCTTAGATAAATGATTTATTGACAACTCACCTGACAGTATTTCATAGTAATATAGTAATATATAGATCATTTGTATGTCTCAGAATCATAGTAGCCACATCAATATTTTATTGCAAAAAATACATTTTCAAAATTACGCAATTTTAAAATGCTTATAAAATTTTGCATTTTAAGGTACCATCAGCTTCCAAAAAAAAAACTCTTTGGTCTTCGTTTTTTCAATATCTATACTTTTAATAGCAAGTATGAATTATGTGACTGTAGCTTTAAAATTATGTACAATTATGTACAATGCTAAACAAAAAATAATTTTCAATCAGTTCCATTTATACATTTTTAATCAATTAGATAAGTGATTTATTGACACCTGATCTGACAGTATTCTTCGTCATCGGTCATATAGAGATAATATGACCATCCAATATCAATTATGTTTGACTTTAATCGATCCCTTTATTTCATTTAATATTTATTTTTTTTACACATTTGTATGGAATAAAATTTTATGCAAATAAATTTTCTTCTTAGAATGTTTTGAACCATATATATAACTATTTTTTTTTTTTTTATTTATTTATTATGCTCCATATATTGTACAATTAATTCTTTTAAAACTATTTACTTAGATACAGATATATAATTATCTTTACTACAGTTGATTTGTATTTTTTTATTTTTATTTAGAAGTTTTCGAGTTTAATACTATAAATTTAAAGGAAAATTGGAGATGAAAAACCTTTTTGAATTTTTGTTTTGTAAAACTTAACGCTAACTTAAACAGTAAAACCTATCTATAGTAAAATCTATACGTACGAACTAAACTAGCCTAATTTTTTTTTAACTTAATTTAAATTTCTGATCAGAGGTTTTTCTGACATGAACAGTTCCGAGTGGAACTTTACAGTTAAATAACTTATTTTTTCTAAAATTGTATTCATGCTGGCTTTATCATGCAGCTTTTTGGTTGAATACCATCTGGGAAGATTGAATACAAGTTTCAAAAGTTTATTTTGCGCAATTTGCAATTTTTTGGTATGACTAGCTGCACAATCTCCTCAGACTGGTGCCGCATATAACATTATTGGTTGAAAAATTACCTTAATAAGTATCAATTTGTTTTCTGTGGATAAGATTGATTTTCTGTTAATAAGGGGATACAACATGCGAGTACATTTGTTAATTTTATCAATAGTTTTAGAAGTTTGCTTTTGAAAGGTTAGCCTTTTATCTAAGGTAATGCCTAGGCATTTAATAGTATCGGCCCAGTTAATTTCGTCATTTTGCAGTTTTAATGGTATAGGTAAAAGAGAGGCTTTCCTTTTTTTCGTAAAATAAATTGATACTGTTTTGGAAGCATTAATTTTTACTCTCCATTTTGCATAATAACTAGAGAGCTTATTGAGTGAATTTTGTAGGTTTGTTAATATGTGATTGGGATTAGTGCCAGCAGAGTAAATTGCAGTGTCATCAGCAAATACTGACATTTTTGTAAACTCTAGCCTATGGATATCTGCAGTGTAAGTGTTGTACAAAATTGGGCCAAGTACCGAGCCTTGTGGAACTCCTGCTTTAATTTCATACAAATTGGAGCATGTATTATTCAATATCACACGAAATACTCTTTGATGAAGAAAGTTTTGTATGATTTTAATTAAATATATAGGAAATTTATACACTTCTAATTTATGAAGCAAGCCAGAGTGCCACACAGTGTCAAAGACGGAATTTATGTCAAGCGCTACTAGGCCAATAGATTTGCGTTCTTCTAACTTGGATTTAATGTAATTTTTGACACGTAGAAGAGGGTGAATGGTACTATGCTTTACCCTAAATCCAAACTGTTCGTTTGGAAGAATTTTTTTAGCTGAAATAAACTTTTCCAGTCTAATTTTTATGAGTTTTTCAAATATTTTTGAGAAACTGCATAGTAAGCTGATAGGCCGAAAACTACTTAATTCCTCCATCGGTTTTCCAGGCTTAAGAATCGGAATAATATGAGCTTCTTTCCATATATTCGGGAAATAACCTAGTTTTAAACAAGAATTGTAAATCAAAATTAGATATCTTTTTGCGTTTAATGGTAATTTTTTGATACACAGATTAGATATGTGATCTGAACCTGCAGATTTTTTAGTCTTTAATTGGGCAAATATTTCATTGACAGATTTCAGTTCAATTTGTTCAAAGGATTCTATTTCAGCTTGATCAATTTTACTTACAGATTCCTCCACCATAAGATTTGTATCATGGTCGCTTGTGTTGTTGTTCACGGCGTGTTTGTTATAAAAATTTTTAGCTAATGCATTTGCTTTATCAATATTCGTGTAAAATGTGTTACTGTCATCCTTTAGAGTACCTATAAATTTATTTTTGATTTTTAAAACTTTTGAAATTTTCCAAAAAGGTTTTGACGATTTTTGCAAGTGCTTAAGAGTATTAGACCATTTCATATTTCGAAACTCACTTATTTTATGTTTTAAAAAATTGTTGAAGTGTTGTAATTGAGCATAAAAAATTACATTACGACTACGCATCCACTTTCTCCTAACAGTGTTTCTATGCCTGATTATATTTATTATATAGTAAGGTAATTTTTCGGTGTATTGCTTGACTATTTTCATGGGTACAGCCAATTCAGTTGCTCTTTTAATTTTGTTGTTTAAATTAGATATCATATTGTCTATTTGGTAACAATAGTCAACAGAATCATTATTATTGGTATTTAATTCCCTTTTAAGAAACTTCTGATACAGATACCAATTTGCATTGTTAAAATCCAAATAAGTACGATCATGTGATATAGTTTGTTTGCTAACGTTTAAAGTAACCGGCAAGTGGTCAGATGACAGATCATTAATTGTAATAGGTTGGGAGCAATATTCTGGTATGTTAGTTAAAAATATATCTAGTGTAGAAGGTAGTGAATTACTATTATAAGGAATATAGGTATGGTCAAAAGGATATAATAATGTGAACCTATCACTTAGTAATAACTGATATAAAATATTTCCCCAACTATTAGCCCGGGCACATCTCCACATTCTGTGCCTGCAATTTATATCGCCTCCTATAATGAAGTCACCTGTAGTTCTTGAAATTTTTAGTAGATCTTTTTTGACGTCATTTTTATTTAGATTTCTTACGTTCAGGCTACTTATGTAATTTTTAGTGCCGGAAAAATAGACAGAAAAAAGTTTAATTTTCTTGTTATCATTTAATGTTACCTCTATACCAATATTTTCTATTAAATCCAACTTTAAAGGTTCAATTAGTTTATGCTTAATATCTTTTCTAATAATTATTGCTACACCCCCACCACTTGTTGTAAGACGATCTTTCCTATATATATTAAAGTTCGAGTTTTTTAGGATAATATTATTGTTAAGCCATGTTTCACATATCAAGCCAACATGAATACCATTTTGTAACATAAAATTGAACAATTCATGGTTTTTGTTCTGAATAGATCTAGCATTCCATGTTAAAATATTTAGTTTATTACTAACATTCATTTTGAATATAAGTATTTAACCGAAAGTTCAGTTATAACCGAAAATTGTTCAGCCTTATTTTTGCAATTACTTAATTTATTTAATAATTCATTAGTTAAATTTAATATTTCATCAACAGAAAAAAGATCTGAATTATTTCTTATATTATTACTACTATTACTATTGAAATTATTATTACTATTACTACTAATACTACCTGCTGGAATTTTATTGTTATGACAGCTTATGCTTGCAGCAGTGTTACTATTGTTGTTCTCCCAAATAGAGTTTGATCTACATACAACATTGTAAGGTAATGAATATGTGCTTCTATTATTGTTGTTGTTGTTGTTACTATTGCTGTTACTATTGCTGTTTGTCTTGTAGTAAAGAGTGTTTGGAAAAAGTACATTGTAATTACTTTTACTCATAATTGCATTGTTGTTGTTGTTTGACACTGAGGTATTTTGTCTTACTTTATTGTTGCGACCCAAAAGAGAGATATATGTTTTCTTACCGTGAGGGCTCAACCTAAATCAATGCGTACTGCGTATATTTTCTGTCAAAATATTTTTTAATACATCTATTTATATGAGCGCACCCGAAATACGCAAAACGCAGTACGCTTAGCTTTTAAAATTTAAAAACTGACAGTGCGTATAAAAAAGTTTTGTTGTGTTTTTTTTTTTTTGTTTTGGGATTGTTGATGGGATTGTTTTTAAAATAAAATTTTATATTTAAAAAAATTGTCGTCAGGTGTTTTAAAATATAAATTAGTAGTATTTGTGTAACTTTTTTAGTATTGAAATACTTGTGAAGTAATCTGTTTGAAATGGACGTTAACGTAAGTATATTCCTAATGTATTTAAATAGTTTTTATTTTATAACTTTTTTATTATTATGAACTCTTATTAGCTAAATAATGAAAAACTGATAGAATTAATATCAAATCAAGAATGTTTATGGAGAAAAAGTAGTATTAAGTATAAAGATAACAAATTTAAAGAAACAGTTTGGGAAGAAATAGCCATTGAAATGGAATCTACACGTACATACCTAGATGTTTATAATAAATTGGTGTAAAAAATAATAATTTAAATATATTTGTAGCTAAGCAATGCAAAATTAGGTGGAGGACATTAAGGGATAAATACCAGCGTCAAAAGATACCCCAACCATCTGGAAGTGGAAAACCACAAAAAGAGTGGAAACTTACTGAAAATATATCATTTTTAGATAGTAGTAGTGAGCCAGCTAAGTATAAAATAATGAATAAAATGATTTTATATAAACTGTAATGCTTTCGTTGTTGTTTTAGTACAATAAGTAATTTTGACGACGAAGATATTGTAACAATAGATTTGGAAGCTTCCTCGCCATTATATACTGAAAATTCGACCAGTAAAAGAAAATCAAACACTGATGAAGTTACCTTAGAAGTTTTAAATTTAATAAAAAAGAAATATGAAAATGCATCTAATGTTTCTACTAATTCACATTCGACTTTTTTAAATTTGCTGTCTGAACAATTAGATAAAATACCAGAGGAGCATTTAGACGATGTGAAATTAGAACTCCTACAAAAAGCGAATGAAAAACTTAAAGAATTTAAAAATAGATAAAAAAGTTATATATTAAATGAACAAATTTTTTTTTTGAATGAAATTAATCGTTATGTTTATATTAAATGAACAAATTTTTTTTTAAATGAAATTAATCGTTATGTTTATATTAAATGAACAAATTTTTTTTTAAATGAAATTAATCGTTATGTTTATATTAAATGAACAAATTTTTTTTTAAATGAAATTAAACGTTATGTTTATATTAAATGAACAAATTTTTTTTTAAATGAAATTAAACGTTATGTTTATATTCTTTGCAACTATTTCAATAATTAAATGTTATATTTAATGTAATGTTATATTTAATGATTAAAATAGTTGCAAAGTATATTTCTGTAAGATAAAGCTCTTTGACTTGAATTTCTCTGCGTATTTAAGTCAGTTCAGTTGACGCTTGTAAAATTAGAAGTACATTCTGTGAAGTCAGTGGTGGTGGCTGAATTAAGACGCAAAAAATTGTGTGAAACTATGGTTGCTAATACAAATTTTTTGGCATTTTCTGGATTACTATTTATAGTTGTTAGTAAAATTCGCCATTTAGATGACAGAATTCCTAAAAAAATAATAAAAATTTATAATTTTATTGGCGTTAAAATAAAATAACATTACCAAACGCCATTTCAATTCGAACTCTTGCTTTTGATATCTTTTTATTGTAAGTGTCCATACTTTCATCAGTTACTGTAGCAAAGGGTTTCATGATATTTGATTTTAGCGGAAAAGCTGCATCAGCTACAAAATAAAACGGGAAAGGCTCCGATGTATTTGGTAGATTTACGTCTGGTGGTATATTTAATTCATAATTAATGATTTTTTGTCCAAATGAAGAGTTTCTGAATACACCACCATCGCTTTGACTCCCATAGGCTCCTACATCAATTAAAGTGAAACTATAATCCGCATCACATGCTGCCATTAAGACCTGAAAAATTTTATTGTGCTAAATAATAATTTATATTTATAATTTTTTCTTACTATGCTGTTGAATTTTTTGTAGTTAAAAAATTGGGATCCAGCATGGGCGGGATTTTTTATCCTAATATGCTTTCCATCTAGTCCACCTAAACAATTAGGTACACCAGTTGTCGATAGAAACTTTGACGCGATTTGTAACCAATTTTCTTTTGTAGGAGGGCTTACATAAAATGCATGTAACTCACGCCATAATACTTCACTTGTTTCCAGAACAATTGTTCTTGCCGTTTCCAAGCCCACACGAAACTTCATAGACAATGTGTGCATGCTACATCCATGTCCAAGAAAACTAAATAACACATAAGTAACAGAAATGCATAAAAATATTTACAAAAACCTACTATAATGTTATGAATAATCTTTGTTCAGCATTTATAGGTTTCCTTTGAGAATGTTTTGTTAATGCAAATCGGACTAATTCCAAAAGTGATTTAAATTGATCATAAGTCATACGAACCGATTTGTAAAATAGTTCCGGATTTTTTGTTGTAATGATATCGAATCCAGTATTATAAAATCCAAAGTTTTCTCTAGATTTGAATAGTTCTCTATTACAGGCACGATATTGTTTTCTTTGTATCACTTTTAAAATCATCAAATGCTCTAACACTTCAACATCATCCATTTCATTACAAATATCCATTTTATTACAAATTAAAATTTTTTTTTTTAAAATCTCAAATTAAAATTTAAAAACACTTCCTTTATATGAAAACACTATCCAAACTGAATAATTTTTGACAAATTCAAAATAGTACGCGTGTATCCATTTCGGTTGCGTTGTTTTATCTGTATACTTGCGTACAGTACGCACTACGCAGTACGCATTGATTTAGGTTGAGCCCTGACAATTAGCACATTTTTTAATTTCTTTGTTTGTACAGTCAGTAGTTGAATGACTGCCGGCGCAGAAAGCACATCTTGTATTTACGCTGCAGTTACGTGATCCGTGGCCAAACATCTGGCAATTGTAACATTGTGTGATTTTTTTATTGGTGGTTTTACGTTCCCATCTAACTTTAGTGTTGAATATATAAGTAAACTTATTACGTAATTCGTTTAACTTAATTGAATTTTTTTCTAAATATACAATATATAGTTGTAAATCATTATATAAAATAGTGTTTTTATTTATTGATTTGATATCCAAACATTTTAAACCTTTTTCCAATAAGTTATTCTTCAAATCAGTGCAATTGTAGTTATCCAATCCAGATAATACAAATTTTAGTGGCTTAGTGCTTTTCGATTCATATGTAATAAGCTCTAGATTGTTTATTTTTAGTTCGTCAAGTGCTTTTGTGTAAGATTCATTTGTGTTACAATACAGTTTTATACCAATTGAAATGGATCTGACATAATAATCATTTACACCAATTTTTTTCATAAATTCGTGAATTGTTGAAATTTTTTGTTTTATTATAGTTATTGGTGGTGGACCATTTTTCTTAGAATCAGTGTTTTCAACATTATTTTCGCATGCGTCCTCCATACACGTGCTTTCATTGTCATCATCAATAGTTTGTAGAGGTAAGTAGTAATTACTCTCAGAAGTTTTCTTTTTTTTTTGTGAATTGTCAAAATCACTGTTATTATTTATTTTAAAACTTTTCGCCATGTTTGTGTCTTTTTGCAAAAAAGCCACATTAATTTCATTTGAAATTCTTTTCCTTTTTCGAATAATTTTGAGATTTTGAATTCAAATAATTAATTTTAATGTTGTAAATTACAATTATTTTTCTATAATATGTTGTATGAACAAAATAATTTCTTTTAATAACTTTAGAAGTTTTCTCGATGCAAAGGGAATACTGAACCATATATATAACATAACATAACATTACATTAATAATTTTAATTAATTTTATTATAAATAACATTATAACATTATATATTAACTGACATCAATTGTGGAGAAATTCTTATGGAAAAATTGAATACATGTCGAACATTAATAATAATTATAAATTTTGTTTCTATTTTTTTAATAATTAAAAAAATTATTTTTTTTATTCTTCTTATTTTTCACAAGATAGGTTACACAAAATCAAATATATTTATTTCATACATTTGCTAAAAAAAAATATGTAAGTACATAATATAATAAGAGCGCTAAATTATACCCTAGCAAATACTCAAATTTTTTTCTTAAAAAATCATAGTTGAATTTTGAAAAATATTTATAAATTAATAATACCTAATTTCTTGTTTTTTTTTTTTTATTTTAATAAAAACTAAATGAATTATATTATTAGAAAAAAAGGAAATATATAAACAACTATTCAAAATTATTTATTAATAAATTTTAAATTTAACTAATGAAATTTATCGCTATTACATCTAAAAATTTTAATAAATATGTATTTTTCTCATATACTTCATTACTGGTTATTGGATTCTTCAATTATATTATGAAAAACTCAAATTAAATTTAGAAAATCGTAAAATTTTTTATTTATTTATTTATTTATGTTAAATAATAAACTGTTGGTGGTCATTTTAAAATATAAAAGATGTCCACTAAAGAATTATTTTCACAAATCTTATACCTGTATAATATATTTGATTTTACATTTGTAATACCGAAAAAAAAATATGTGTAGAAAATAAAATAATAAAAATGATTCGACTATATTAACATGAAACTCTTGAATTTTTTTCATTATTTTCTGAAAAACATAATGATGAACTATTCTAATATTACATAAATGTGTACTAATTTGATTTTTGTCTGAAGCCTTTTAAAACCAGAAAAATAATATTGAAAAAACAGTTAATTTTGAATAAAATAATGAGAATTGAGAGAATAATTAATTTTTTTTGTTAATTTAAAACGGTAAAGCGTAAAAGTAAAATGTATATACATAGTAAGAAAATAATATTAATACATTCTGATGAGAGATGATACATATTTACTTTACATTGTTTTTGGTGTTTTGAGTTGTAATGCTTATTATACTTTCTTAAACTGCACTCAAACTTTACTAGTTTATCACAATGCTATTACTACTGCTACTATACTATTATAATTATATATATTGAGTTGAATATAGCTAAAAAAAATCCTACATAAGGTTTTTCTTTTTAAATTTTTTTGTTGAATCTTAATAATTAAAATAAATAATTGTAATTTTAAAAGGCTTGATATACTAAAGAGTGATTATTATTGTAATTTACATTTATTAAAACAGGCCAACTGAATTTTTGGTAGTATATGATTATTTTATGACTATTAATTAAAACTAAACTTTACTGAATAATAAATATTATTCTTTCAATCCCACAAAAGACCAATGTAAAGTGATGAATTTTTCATTTTATATTAGTTGCAATTTGGACATTTCTAAAAAATTTTAAAGAATTGTTATCATTTAAATGGAGTGGTATTCTGTATTGTGATAAGCGATAGTCACCCTTGCGACAGTCAAAGATGACACTAAAAATGTTTGGTATTCTGTATTGCGATCACTTGAATAATTTAAAAAAACGGCAGCATCTTAAAAAATACAATTCGGAAATGGCAGCGCAAGTGATTTATTAAATGTCAAAGTGTCAAAACAATAGAAAACAAAAATAAGTTGAAAATTTTATTAGAGCTATTAATCAATAAAGTGAAATTATAAAAAAACAAGATTATATATTAAAAGAAAAAAAATTAAAAGTAAATTTCATAAAAATGTATTTAATAATGTAATTTAATAAAATGTATATTTAAAAAGAAAATAAAATTTATTGCTGACTTAGATACTAAAAAAAAACATAAAGTGAAAATCATTTCAACTAATTTTATAAAATGAAAAAGAAAGTTATATTCACATTTGAGTAAAATTCAGTTGGAAACTTATAATTAATTAATATAAATGTGTATATATGTAATTGAAAACCAAAATAAAATTCATACTTATTAAAAAAAAAATTAACACATAATCACAGCATTTTTTATTCAGTTCCATTATTTTTAAATCATTTGCAATTTTAGCGACTTCTAGTTCTAAAACTCGCATTTTTTAATATTTACATTATAATAAATCTTAAAAAACCAAAACATAAAAAATCTAAAAGGCTTAAATCTTAAGAAACAACAAACTTTTATTTATATTTATCATGAGTGACACCAAATCAGCTGTCACCCTAAAATCACAAAAAAAGCGACTATCACTGTGACAATCACCATATAGAATACCAAATATAGATATGCGACATTCGCAGCGTGATAATCACAATACAGAATTCCACCCCTGTTTCTTACATTTAACTGTATCATTACTGACAAAATTAAAATAAGTCAATTTGCACTAAATATGGATATTTATTTCGTACTAATTAAATAAAATAAATCAAGTTAAATTAAAATAACCTGATGTATTTAATTGGACAGCTGATTAAAAAAAATAAAAATTACATAAATTATTGAAACTAATAATTAAAACTTTTTTAATTTTTTTTTTTTATTTATTTATTTTTTTGTATTGTTTTAAAGACCGTTACAAGTTCCAAAACTAAACTTAAAAAGAAACTAAACTATATTACTGATTGTTTTAATTATCCTTGTAATAGATCTATTTTTATAAATTTATATTGATTTCAAATTCGAAAACAGGAGAGTGATGTTAAATATAAAGTTCAAGAGTAATCGTGGCAGAGCAAGACCAAGTAGCAGATGAGAAGAAAATGTTCAAAATGATGCGCAAGCCCTATAAATTCCAAATTGCAGACAAGCGGCATCGATCCTTTTAGAAGATTATTGTAATGAGGTCCAAAATTCACCCAGAGTTACAGCGATATAAAATGATGATGATGTATTGATTTCAAATTCAAATTTTGTAAAAACTTTTATAACTTACATTTATTTTAAAAAAATTAATACTAGAATCTTAAAATTAAGGTCTGATCAGATAATAATGGAAGTCAATATTCTCTTGTTATCCTATTAGATTTATGTTTTTACCTAACCAACAATAGCTTTTGTTATCAAGTTGAATCTGTTCAAATTATTATGTTTAATAATTTACAATGATTGATAAATTAAATTTATCCTATTTTAATTAACATTAGATTTGACTTACGATTAATTTGTTATTTGTTTTTTTTAGATGGTCAAAATTAAAAAAAAAAATCCTAATGTGTAATATAGCTGGATTGTTAAAATTTTATTTATTGGTATTTTTCTTTGTTATTCAACTTGTCATTTTAAAGCTACAGGGTAATTATTTATTGAACTAACCTTTGATTTTTCTCTAAATGTAAATTGTCGTTTGAATTAGTGCAATTATTACATTTCTTATTTGATTCAAATACAATTTGGTAAATTAGATCGTGATTCAGTTGACTTTAAAATTCCTTATATTGTATAACTGAATGGTAAAAATTTCTATATCAGAAATAAATTTTCCCTATTGACAACGACAAACCTTTAGTTGTCTTTAATCTTTGGATTTCTTTCCTGTTAGTTTTTGTATTATTAAAATTGAATTATGTTTATTAGTTGTCCATTTAAAATAAAAATATTTATATAATTTTGGTATTTTATTACTAAATTATAAAATGTCTATGGAAAAATTACGTTGAACTGACTATAGATAACTGTAAAATTTACTAATATATAATACAAGTTAATTTGATATTAAGAATTGATGGTATTTTTCAAATTGAAAGTAATTAATAGGTTATAAATATCTGTAGTAGGTGAAATGTAATTTTGATTTAATATCTCTGGGTATACATATATACTTATGACAAATTTAAAAATTTTCTCCAATAAAAAATATTTTAAAAATTATTTTAAAAATAATAATAAAAGTAATATATATAAGTTAGTTAGTTAAGTTAAGTTTAAAATTCTAGAAAACTAAAACTAAAACTAAAGAAAATTGATTTAATATTATTATTAAATGTACAAAGAGAGAATAGATATAGGCATTTTTTATTAATAAAAATAGTGTTAAATCCCGCATCAAAAAAATGTTTTTACCGTAATGATAATAGAAGTAATTGTGGGGTAACAATCTTATATATTTAAAGAAGGATGTTTGTATGTATATATGTATGTATGTATGTTTGTGTCAGAACTCCTCCGAGACGCATGGACCAATTTCAACCAAATTTTACAGGATGGTTTTTTGTTACTTGGAATCGAACCCGTGATATGTTGTTTTCCAAAATTCTGACTGGTTTCGGTAGCTGCCATACAACTCCTAGCACTCAACGAGCATATTTTAAAAACCAAAGGTGCTACAGAGCTGAAAATTCGTACATGGGTACTCTCTCAAAAATAAACAAATACGGATCTCACCGTTTTCCAAAATTTTGATTGGTTCTGGTAGCTGTCATACAACTTCGAGTTCCCGCCGAAAATATTTCAAAAGCTAAAGGTGCTACCGAGCTGATAATTTGCACACAGGTACTCTCTCAAAAATAAACAAACATGTCTTTCACATTTTTTCGAAACTTTGACTGGTTCGGGTAGCTGTCATACAACTCCGAACTCCACAGGTCCCTCAAATTTTCTAATAAGAAAAATAGTTTTCATTCGAACCCAACATATGTGTATTAAATTGGAACCAAATCGGTTCTGAGATATGTATTTTCGTTCAAAAGAGCTGTGGCTAAAAGCAGGTCCAACAAATTTGGCAGAAAGTGCTGTAATCGGGATCCAAGGTGTGTTAAAAATGTCAAGTCCCTAACTCAACATGAAGTGGGTCTAAAATAATATATGTATATAGCTACATACCTAAATAATAATAATATGTATTGAAATAAGTATGTAGTTAAACATACAATAATAGAGTCAATGATAGAATGACAGAATCTTGAAAAAATTCTAAAAATAATAGTAATATAAGAATAAAACTTATTAGTTATGCATTACAAATCGTGAACTGTCTAAGCAATACCGTTTTCGGTTGAAAATCAGAATTCTATTTCAATTTTGGTACTATTATTTTTTGAAGAAATAAAACAGACAACAATACATTTTTGTTCTTTTTTTGTAAGGAGATATATGTAGATATCTATATCTTTTGCAGAGCTAAGAAAATTAAATGGCGAAGAATGTCAGACATATAGAGAGGTGTGTCAGAAGTTGGGTTTATTAGAAGGAGACCAGCACTGGGATGACACATTGCGAGAAGCCGAATTAATCTCCCTCCCAGAACAAATCAGAAATTTATTTGATATAATATTGACTACATGTAATCCCTCGAATCCAGCTGCATTATGGCAAAAATATAAGGAGGCCCTAAGTGAAGTTATACTCGTCAAAGTCTGGAAGGAAAATCTGATGTTAGAAATCACTTTTGGTCCGGACATATTCAGCAAGGCATTAATTATTCTTGAAGATAAATGTGTGGCTATGATCGGTAAAATATTACTGCAACTCGGCCTATCTTCACCAGTACGAAACCAACAAAACGAACTTTATACAGATTACATACGAGAAAAGAACTACAATGTCGAAGAGCTGAAAGCGTATGTCGCGGAAAAAATACCTCTTCGAAGTGAAGATCAGAAAAAAGCATACAAAATTATCATGGATCAGGTAGAGAAACAATAAGGTAGTATCGTTTTTCTTGATGCTTCGGGGCACATGTAAAACATTTTTAACCAACCTGATTCTAGCCGAAATCAGAGCTCGAGGAGAAGTTGCTCTTGCCATTGCATCTTCAGGAATCGCGGCAACAACAGAAGGAGGAAGAACAGCTCATTCTGCACTTAAGTTGCCACTTGACATCTCCAGACAGGAAAATCCTACCTGCAACATTTGTAAAACAAGTGGTCGGGCGCAAGTGCTCAAGACATGCAAAATTATTGTATGGAATGAATGTACCATGGCTCACAAGAAAGCTCTCGAAGCCCTTGACGTGACTGTGAGACATCTGAGAGGAAATAACAACCTTATGGGAGGAGTTCTGGTACTCCTATGTGGAGACTTCCGTCAAACTTTGCCCGTCATCCCAAAGTCAACACTAGCCGATGAAATTTACGCATGTTTAAAACATTCATCTTTGTGGAGACATGTACGAAAGATAAGTTTGAAACAAAACATGAGAGTACATCTGGGGGATGACAGTGCTCACATTTTCGCCAACAAGCTACTTGAAATTGGAGAAGGTAGATTTGCAGTTGAGCCATCTGGAAAAATAAAATTGCCATCCGATTTTTGTAATTTGGTGTCGTCCGTCGCAGAACTAATAGATGCCGTCTATCCGGATATTCAGCAAAACTATCATAATTTGAACTGGTTTCGAGAGAGGGCAATTCTTGCTGCTAAAAATGCTGATGTCAGCGAAATGAATAATCAAATACTTTCCATATTACCGGGCGTAGTAAATGAATACAAGTACATTGATAACGTAGTAATTGCTGATGAGGTAGTCAATTTTCCAAAAGAGTTCCTAAATTCTCTTGATCCGGCTGGACTAGCGCCACATCGTCTTTTACTGAAACTGAGATCACCAATTATTTTATTACGGAGCCTCGACCCACCAAACTTTGCAACGGTACAAGACTTTGTGTTAAAAAATTGCTGGCAAATGTAATTGAAGCGACTATTTTAACAGGGAAGGGACAGGATGAAGTCGTTTTCATCCCAAGGATACCACTTATTCCAAATGATCTCCCTTTTAACTTTAAGAGGTTGCAATTTCCAGTTAGACTTGCGTTTTCGATTACGATAAACAAGGCACAGGGATGGTGTGGATTTAAGATCGCCATGTTTCCATGGCGAATTTTCAAAGCACTGCGAATAAAGAAAATTTCAAAATCATTTAATTTATATTAGTTTAAATTTAGACTTAAGTTGAAATTAAGATTCAATTGAATTTGCGAATACAAGTAGATCACTCGAACTTTTTTTAATTTTAGCAAGTTATGAATTACTGATAAACCAAAAAACAATAGATAATGATTCTTCATATGCAAATTAATATTAATTACTATGTATGCATATAGACAGAAGTAAAAGATATAAATGAAGAATTGAATAACTTTGAAAAATTTGAATTTATATAAAAATATTTAATCAGAATTATGAATTTACACACATTCTTGTATTCAGACTATTATTAGAACTTTTTTATTAATTTTAGTCATAAAGCTTAACATCCGTGTCAAGAACTTTTCATTCATATTTATTGAAATATGTAGGTGGCGGATATGTTGAATAGAAATAAAAAAGAATAATTTAAGTTAAAATTGCGATAATTTATAATGTTATTTTAATAATAATAATAACAAAAAAACGAACCAAATAAAAAAAAAATTGCAATTAATAAATTGATTCGATTTAGTAGTCATATATGTGTGTTATGATATTAAAATGATAAATTTTGATAAGACAAAATGTTAAATTATTTATGGTGACAAAATATTATATCTAAGCTTTTAATAAATAAATAAATATAATGGGAAAAAATTTTTTTTTTAGGATTAATGTTACTTTCAATGTCGTTGTCATTGATAATATAAAAATGTTTATATATATGGTAGCAATATTTCTTTTATATTATTAGAATACTTATTATTCTAAAAATATATTGCTTCCACAATAAACTTGGTTTGTATAAAATAGATTAATAGTAATTTTAAATTATAAAGTTTTGGTTACACTTAACTAAAATAGATTGTTAGTTGAACTTGCTATTCTGAATTCTGTTACTTACTTATTTCAATTATATACATACCACGAACGTTAAAGTTTGTATGTCTGATGATTTATTTTCTTCTATTTTGATTGTAATTTTGTATTTTGTATGTTTTATGTTTTCGACTTGTTATCATCTAGCTACAGTGAAGATGAGATCTCTTTTACTATCATATAGCAAGCAGTTTATTTTAAGCTTTGAAATATTGTCGTTTTGGAAAATATATCATATTCAAGTATTTTGTTAACTTGTACCTGACAGTGATTGTCTGTAAATTGGTATTTTTACTGCCTGTTTATTAATTGGCGCTCGGGTGTACATTGGTATTTTTAATAAAGTTAAAGTTTGAATTTAAGTCTAAATTTGTTTTCAAGATCTTCAAGACCTTATCTGTTTTCAACATAAGATCATAAGCAATAATGTAGAAATAAAATTTTTTTATTGCTGTTTTGCATGTATTAGTAAAAACGGTCCAAAAAACCAAAAAAATTGTAATTTAGTAATACGTGAAGCTCTTTTAAAAAGAAGTTTTTATTTTTGTAAATCGAAAAGTGTGTATATATATCAAAAGTATCAGGCAGTGAAAATACGAAAGAGGCCAAATGATTATTCCATTATAAAGTTTTTGCAAATATTTCAAATAATTTTTTTTTGTTTTAAATTCCAATTATATAAGCTCTGTATTTAAAATCAAAAACATAAACAATCAAATTACTAAAAATAGGAAAATAAATTCTCTTGTCTACAAAACAAATTTATATTAATTTTGTTGACAAAACACCATCAACAGTCAACACTTAGAGGTTCGACCGAAATTCGATCACCATAAGTAATTGTTTCTGACTCTGTTTCGAAATACAGTGAAATATTACATATTACTAAAACTAATAGAGTGTAAATATATGAAAATATATGAAGGATGTATTAAGAAAGTCATACCAGACGAAACTATTTTATTCCATGAGAAATGATTTCCAGTAAATGATAAATATTCAAATTTATATAGGTTTCAAACTGATGGTAATATATAGATCAACTGATAGTATATATTAACATAATTAAAAACATGAAAAGTTCCAAAAATTTGTGACGCATGCGAGACTAGATAGCTTTTATTGAAATATTTATTGCAAAAATTATAAACGATTGAAGAATTAGTTCTACAAACTCCTAAACTGTTGGGCACTGATGACTTTTTTATTTATTGTAATTTCAATCCACTATTCTCCTTATAAAAGTAGTATCATAGTGGTACAATAGTCTGTATAATTATATTAATACTATAATATGCTATTTATTTCAATATACATTAATAATATATATATATATATATATATATATATATATATATATATATTAATATGCACATTATGTAGATGAAAATAATTTAAATAACTAAATACATAATATATTATTTAAATTTAAACTGAAAATCACGTGTTGAGCGTGTTATTAAACTTCAACAATGTGTAGTAAAATAAAATACAATAATTTTTATATGTACTTATATTATTTTTTAATATTTTCAATATCTTTTAGTTAATAAATAGATAAACAAAATTTTTTTTGATGTAAAATAATAATAGTTATAGTAATAGCAACAACAAATTTACTTAATATAATCATAAAACTGAATTTAAAAAAAAAAAAAAAACTAAGATTTTAATAAACAAAAAATTATTGAGCCAAAGATTTTACAGCTCGAAATATGAGTACAAGCTACATAAATAATAATTTAATCAATTCAATACTCCGTAGTATCAAACTTTTTATTTTTTATTTTGTTTTAAATATTTGATCAATTATAAATTAAATTTATAAAAAAATAGTGAACCTCTTATTTTTTTTTTTTTTTTACACTCTACAGTAACTTAGGTAGAATTTCCTTTTCGTGCTTAATTAAGTACGGTACTGCAATTTTACACTACAATCTACAATATTTCGAGTATTTATTTTAACAAATTACTGGCTTATCAACTCATTAAAAGTAAAAAACTACTGCTATTGTCAGGAACTAAGCTTTCTTAAATAGAATAGTTTCATTTTTATTTAATTTGTTACCAGATTATACTCTCAATTATTTTTTGCCATTTATTATATCCCAATGACAAAGGGTACTGGACCAGGTCGAAAAATCCATAAAGCATTTTTTATGTTTTGCTTCATCGGGAATCGAACCTGGGACCTTTCGGTTGAAAGGCAGGCGCTCTACCTACTGCGTCACCCAGCGTGTATGTATGTGTACGTAATTAATAAAATATTATGGCATACTGCTCTTTACTCCCACCTCATTATTCAACTTTATATACAAAAATGTTAAAGATTTGAAACAAAAATTTACCTTACCATAATAACCAAAAGTTTTAGTCAAATGTTCGTTCACCTATGTAAAATCTAGAGTTGTACTTTACCGAATGACTCAAATACGCTGGGTGGCACAACAGGTAAAGTGTTTGCCTTTCAATCAAAAAGCGAGTGAAATTACAATTTGCTATAGATTTTTCGATTTTCGATTTGACTCAGTGCAATTTGTTATTGAGATAAAATGTAAAAAAAAAGAATAAAAAAAAAGTACACAGGAAAAAGGCTATGTCTTATATAATATAATTTATATAAAATAAGAGCCCGTCTTGTTGAAAAAAAACGTTGAAAAACAAAATGTCGGTTAACAAAAAATGTTGGAAAATAAAATGTTGAAAGATCGGTTAAGAAAGAAAAAATAATTAGTATTAGTGTAAGAGTTGGGTTCAAATTTATTACAGTTTATTTCCTTTTTTCAAAATTTTTATACAAGTGTATATGCAGATTCTGAATTAGAAGAGACCTTAGAGTTAATATCAAAATAAGGGTATTTCCTTTTTCCAGAAAATATATAAATACGTATTCTCACTTAGGAGGAATTTTATATTTGATTACAAAGCCAGGATTATTCACCTTTTACACCATACCAAATCAAAGTTGCCAAATGTCCAAATGCTAAGTATCAGCTTTTGCTAAATGTGTTTTTAAAGAGTGTCTATCTTACTAAAAATGCTTTTGTGTTCAGTTGCCAACTGTATCGTAGGTGCTAGGCATAACTCCGCAACAAGAAATGAAGTAAATCTGCAAATTTTCCAAAATTTTTTGTCGACGTCTTATTTTTCAATATTTTTTTCTATTTGACATTATTTGCCGTCAACATTTTTTTTTTCAACAAATAGACCTACACCCATATAAAATAATTGGAACAAAATGCTGAAAGGTTTTGACTATTACAATAAACTATTCAGAAAGATGAAAAAAATCGATAATGAGGATATTTTGCTGTACCTAAGTATATTTATTTTATATATATGTACATATTATTATTTGCATATTGTCACCCTGTATTTGTATTTGTACATGACGCATTATTCAATATATTGTTTTAGTCATATATTTTTAGTAAATTTGAAAAATTTATATTAGATAAGTAGTTTATTGATACCATTCCTATGGACTTTGAATAAGCTAACGAATTATATATGAGTATTGTGAGCGAATAACGTATAAAATCCCTAATGTGCTTTATTTTGAATACAAAGTTGGATGTGAACTGGAAAAATATTTTTTATTAAAATTTTTGCATATATTATTGGATTAAAAAAAACACAAATTAGAATAAAATATAAAATTTTTTACGAAAACCTGATATTAAAACAAAAACTAGTTAATGGCAAGCACTCAAGCATTTAAGCCCAGTATGCCCATTATTTGAGAGCTCAACAATTGATGAAGAAAAAACTTTATTCTAAAATTACTGACCAAGTTATCAATTTGTATTAAGAATATCGGAAATGATTTCGTATATCACATTTGGATAGTAAATGATAGTTAGTTAACAAATTAATGATTAAGTTTCGTCATTAACAAAAAATCACTTTATGTCATTTCTGTAATAAGTTTTTCAATTTTGATATTTCAAAGTAGGTGGATTATTTCAATTATTAATCGTGAACATTAATTATTATAAAATGCCATTAAATAATTTTTAAATTAATTTTTTATAGCTGTAATATACCATAGTAAGTACGTACATATAAATTATTTATTTATTTAACTCATAAAATTAATTTTTAAAAGAAGTTCAAATCATTTAATTTAATTTTGTAATTACTCAAAATGACAATTATTTTTACTTTATAATAATATGTGTATTTTATTTTTGAATCATCAATTTTGATTTTCATTTCTTTTTATTTTTAATTTTTTTTGTAACGCATTCTCATATTGAATTATAATAATTCATTTTCAAAATACAATTTTACAATGTATATTTAATATAATATCTATTCATTTAAAGGTGTATTTGTTGTGGGAAATTAATTGTAATTTTATTCAATTATTCTCTTTTTTTCTTTTTTTTTTTGCAATGATATTTGCAAGTTTTTGTTAGAAAAAAAAAAAGAAAAATAATAAAAAATATTTTTTTTATCGTAAGTTTAAAATTTTTCAATCATTTATCAAATTTAAGAATTTCTTCTCAATGTTTTCAGTTAATCGTTGAACAGCTTTGATATGAACGAGAAACAGAGTTGATCACTTTAAATACCGAGTTTACTTAAATTTATGTTTTCTATTTTCAAAATATTAATCATTTATTTTTAAATTTTAAATGCACGTCTTACGAATATATATATATCAGTGACGGGGCGCGGAATTTTCAACAGGGGAAGCACTATAAAAGGAAGCATCAGTTTGCTTTGGCTTTTCTTTTTCTATTGAAATTTTTGCTAATTTCGACAGTCAAAGTTTTTACTCACATCTACTTCTCAAAGTAGTTTTAATTATGTTTAGGCAGAAAAACGATCGCTCAACTGAAGCAGTTATTATGTTATTATAAATTTACATAGTTGGGAATATTTATTAAAAGAACTGTTTAATCCAGTTTGAATTAAAAATGTTAATATTTGCATATACTGTTTTTGTTATTTAAATTTTCATCTGAAAATATAACTTTAATTTAAGCTCTGACTTTAAGAAAGGAATGTAAAAAAGTGTGAATACGAATTTTCTATATTTATGTTGGAAAATACCACGTATACGAATTAAAAGATTTTACTGAAAAATGCTGATTACATCGTTTTATTGTTGTTGTTGTTATTAGTAGAGCAAGCACTGGTTTACCATCTTTAACAATTAATAATTTTTCCTCAAAACTTCTAACCGAAAATGATTTTTTCTTAAAATTTCAATAACACAATTACAATTATCTATTTTAATTATTTATAAATAATAAAAAAAAACATTTTAAATTTTTACATTTATTAAAAAATTGTTTCAAAACTGCATAAAACAAAATTATGGCTGAAAATAAACAATGTAGCATTCAATAACAAAAAACTATAGAATTACTTAACACAAATCAATACTACTCTCTAAAAAAAACCCAAAACTACATACATTATTTATATAAATATTAATTCTCATTTAAGTCAACAACCACAATAATGCATAAAATTAATTCATTCCCTGATACTTTTTTTATTTGTAAATTCATTTTGTGTCATGCGATATTTTGTTGTTGTTTCCCTAGATAATCTATTTTCTATCAGATATTTTCTAATTATATCAGGTAAATTTGGAATGAATATCAGCCACTCATTCAAATTCAATTTTTTTTCCTTCTAAGATTTTATTTTATTGTCGCTTCGTTTATTATTATGTTGTTGTTGCTACGAAACTATATAGAGACAGTGTGTTTGAGTGTATGTATATTTTAAATGCGAAGAGAACTGAGGAGAATGATATTTAAGTTGTCATTATATTTTTTTACAATGTATAATTATTATAGCATATTGGTAAGAGAATAATGATTTTTAATAGGCATTATTTTCAAATATTATAAATTTGTGGTTGTTGAATATCTCTTGTTGGCTTGTATGATTGAAAGAATAATAGAAAATAATGATGTTTATATAGGCATTATTTTCTAAACATACATAATGTAGTTAATATCAATGCATATAATTTTTGCTTGAAATTTTTTTTTCATTCGTTTTGAATTTTTGTATTTAAGTAATTTTTATATTAAATTAAATATAAATTTTATATTAAGCTGTAAGAAATAATAAATAATATTTCATTTGGGGAAGCACTCATTCAACTCAATATATGGACGCTTCGTGCCTGATATATATATATATATATATAACGTTTATCAAAGAACACTTCTTGTTGTTGTTGATTAGATTAAATACAATGCCGTTATGGTGGTATTGAATTACTTATTTCATAATATCCTGCTCAATTTTGAGAAAATTTATTTTGTCGGGATAATCAAATTTTCCAAGACTTAGTCATTATATTGTAAATTAGCAGTTGTATCATGGATACATATACATATAACTAAGGGGATTATGAAAACTAAGGGAAGACAGTTGAAAAACTCTTTAATTTATAAGGAAGACATTACTGAAGCAGATACGCTAACAAACTTAAAGTATTAAAATCGAAAAATTCTGTCTTGAATCTAAATCTTAAATAAAATTTGATTATTTAATTGCTGGTATATAAATGAGTACATTAGAAAACTTCTATAATTTTAAATGTAGCTATATTCGGATAAACAATAAAAAGTTATTATGTAAATATCTTGTAATATGAAGTGTTAGTTGTTAAAGTAAAGTTAGATAGAACTCATAAGTTGTAGGTATATGCCCGGTTTTCATTTAACCGATATATGGGCGAAATTGTTACAGCGTAAGCAGAATATACAAAAATATAATTATGTCCGATAGAGGAAAAGATATAATGATAAAATATCGGGAGAAATAACGCGAGAGATACCACAATTTATCGCCGATATTTTCATCAATACCATAATAAAAAATGTGCGATATCTTTTTAAATTCCAATTTATGGGCTAAAATTATTTAATGAAAGTCGGGCAATATTTAACAATATAAAAATGAGATTGCCCAATGAAAATAATTTAGCACTAATTTTTTTTGAAATTATAACTAAAAAGCTGTATTATGGTAAAAAGAAAAAAATCAAAGTTTAAAATTAAATCTTTAGTGCGTGGTAAAATTTGTTTTGAAAATTTACAAATTTTCTTTATAAAGTTCAAAATTTTGCACACACATATTTTAAGTTATTCATTATACAGTTAGTTTTTACAATGGATGTAAATAATCAAAAATATTTGTCGCTATAGTTGAATCACTACGTGTGATTTAAAAAAGTTATTAAAAATTTGGAAATTTGAATTTTCTTTATAATGACTCCGAGACGTTGGGTAAATCAACTATACGGTTTCTAATAGAAAAAATTACATCTGAATACTTCGGAGATTCTAAAACCCTTATTGGCGAGGCTTAACTAATAAAAAATTGTAATTTATAAATCTATTTAACCTATTGTTTTTTTATTAATTTTGTTTTTTATTATTAAAATAATCCATTTATTTCAAATATCATTTACATAATGTATTATTATAATTAATAAATTAAACAAATTATTAGATTTTAAGAAATCATTGGAAATATGCAAACTAATAAACGGTTTATTTATTTACACTCAGTTAAAATTTTTATTTTTATCAAATATAAGAATCAAGTATGTAAAGTATTATTAAGTCGTTTTGTAGTTCAGTGGTTTTAATCTAGAAGCAGATATCTAAAATTTTTGTGGAATTTTACTTTAGGAATGAAAAATTGAATTAAGTAAATTCTCGGCGAAAATTTGGTAAAAACTGGATACCTAACAAATTGCGATGTGAATTTTTCTAACAAAAGCATCTTACTTCACTTACGTATATTTATAGCTATGGAAAAGCACAGAAAAAAATTTTAATAAGTAAATCAAAAGATAATTAAATAATTGAATAAGTTATTTGACAGTTAACAAAAATATTACAAAATTAAAAAAAATTTTGAAGTTATTTCAAAGATTTTAGAAAGTTCGTGACCTCTTTAAAAATTTTGAAAAGATTTTTTACTACAATACCTTTTTATAAACCAAATTAGCTGGAAAAATATGAAATGTTGTATATCGAATTTTATTTAATTCCAATTTACAAGAGATGTCAAAAATGTAGATCTAGAAGAAAATTACAGGATTGGAAACTTATTTACGTATTATGAACAATATTTAACAACATTAAGCTAAAAATTGTTAAGAATTATGTATACATATTATTTTATTAAACTTATATTCATATTAGTTTTCTTTTTATGTTCCTAACAGTATCTTAGCTATAAAGCTGATCGTGCTTATAACTAAGTATGGTAGGTACTGCAAATTTTTACTTAATATTATACTACAAAGATTTTCGAATATTTATTTATCAAATTTCTGGATAAATGTGGAAAACGTAGTACTGAAAATTAAAGCTTAAAAAAACGGGAGGGTGAATATGTAGATGAATTATGGTATAAATAAGGTATAAATTTAATCAGATTATAATACACTACCTTTCAAATTTTCAATTGAATTGTTCACATAATTTTAACAAATACTGTAATAAAAGTTTTATAGGTAACAGCAGCATAAGCACAAATATAAACACAGCATGAGTAATACGAATTGTCTAACATCATGTTACAAATATGCACATTCAATTAAAAACAATATAAAAGCTTTAAATTGTTTCAACAATAACAATAATAATATGCAACATATTTTTGTTATAAACAACGTAATAATAATAACATACATATAGTTACATATTTGTGTAATAAATTATTACAGTATCTGTCATCTCATATATGTGATTTACTAGAAATAAAAAAAAAGAACAAAAATAATAATGCATTTCAAAAGTTAAATTTTAGTTATTAATACGTAATTCTGGAAAAGTTTAAATTTGAAAAAACTGTTTTCTTTTTTTTTATTCAAAAAATGATTTTATATATTAATGATTAATTCATTATGGAAAATTAATAATTTGTGTTTTTAATGAATTTTTATTAAGAGTTTATAATTAGTATTAACAAAAAAGTAAGTGTTGTATTTTGTATATTTAATATTTTTTTAGTAATAAATTTATTGAATCGACAAATAATTCAATGTATTATTACATATTACATATTATTATGTAGATATACACATAGATGCATCTATAGATGTATAAAAATGTAAAATGAAGATGATGATATTTAAGTATAAGTAAAGATTTATGTTGTATTTATTATTTTAAGATTTTAACATGGAATAATTACTATTATTAATAAATGGTAAAATAAAATAAACGATTTAAACGAGGTAAAATAAAATAAATAAATAAATAAACATTTTTTTTTTTTTTTAATTATAAGATATATATTATCATTAAAATATCGGGTGTAATCAATTAAATAACGAGATTAAGTAATTTCAAAAGATTTATTTATTTACATTTCTTGAACTTAATTCCTAAAGAAAAATATTTTAATCAAGATCTTACTAATATTAATTTTTAATACAAATAAATTACATTTTAGATTTCGAAATGAACCCTAAAATCTATAATTGTATTATATTTTGCGATGGGTAAGTTAATAGGGTTATTACAATTTTTATGGACGTGATTTATAATATTTGAAAGCTGTATTGATACATGTTAAATGCACTTGAATAGACTTAAATCTTTTTATATTTCCTATATTTCTTACAAAACAGAAATTGAAATCAATCTACACGTTCAATATGATTTTTCAACTACATTAATAGTTATAAAAGATTCAAAAATCATTACCAATTTTAGATTACAATCCTGATAGAAATCTTACGCTAAGCAAAAAAATATAGTTGGTTCAACTATAAAATTAAAGAACAATAATATGATTGGAAAATATAGTATAGATTAACTATATTACATCATGTAATTATGGCTTTTATGTGCTAAAATGTTTTTTACATACAATTGAATGTGAAATATAATTATATAAATATAGTTGCAACAAAAATAATTTATAGTTCATATACAACAAAATTAACAAACATTAATTATGTTTGGCAACAATATTTAAAAAAATGTATCTGACAGTGAATCTGAGAGTGACTCCAAAACCTCAACTTTCGTAATAAATTGCCATAAAAATAAAACAAGTAAATTTTCGATTTAAACAGATTATGAAATACTCATGATATAACCAACCTGTGTAGTTTCTCTTTCTTATAGTTTTTCAATTAATAGTTAGTTTTAATTTAGATTATTTATTATTTTTTACAACGTATAAGCAGTGTTGCTGGAAGGTCCCCAGAGGAATATTTTATATTTTTTTATTTATTTTATATTTGTTTTTAAATTCAAAATTTATTTTCTAATGTTTATTTATTAATTAAACATTAGAATTCAACTTAAAAACCTAAAGCAAACATAACAAAAAGTTAAATATATACATAAGAAATTTTAAATAAAATAAAAATATAATTAGGAGACATTCTGCTGCACATGCAAGTTTCAATGGTCCATCACGACATAAATTAAACATGTAAATTATGTATTATTTATTTGTGGGATATCAAAGTTCTAATCTTAAATAAATAAGAAAATTTAATATAAAACAAAATAAAATTTAAAAAATATAAAAATTTAAAATTTAAAATTTAAACTTAAAAAATATAAATTAGAATTTAAATGAAAAATTTTATTTATTTTTTTAAAAGAACAGTAAAATTAAAATTAAATTACAAAATAATAAAATGAAATTATAAGAAATGAAAAAGAATCTAAGATACATATTATATAAGAACACGAAAAATAACAAATTCAAATAAGAAAAGAAGGTAGCTATAGACAAAACTTTACTTACAGTAAAATTTATATCGGTATACATGTATGTCGGTACCATTACCACATTATCTGGGGATTTTCATTAGCTCTTCAACTCTAACAAAATGAATATTCCCAAGTGAAATCTTTATTTCGGATAAAAATTCTGATAAAGTTCGGATAGGTAAATTATTGAAAATTGTAGGTGGAACTATTTTATAGAAATAGCAACTTACTTTCATTAGAAAATGAAACTTTCTAATTCATGGTACATCAACTATTTTGCTACTGTTGATTCTCAAATTATAAACAACGGTGTGCCTTACATCAAGATCTCGATTTTATGAAAAATATCTTAAGTATTTTATAAAGGTACAAACTCCTAATTGGAAGGATATCTAAACTACTAAACAAATCATACTAAATTTTATAGTTAATCAAATTTAATAAAACGAATATTCTTTCTACTTCTCCGTTGCTACATGACAGCGCCAATCAAGAAACTACATAAATACTTAAATCTTGAAAAGGATTAGAATTATATGAGTTTATGTACTTGAATCCAAAATTTCATTTTTTTTGTTATTTCTGTCACATCCCAATCTATTAGGTGTAAATGTCAAAATAATTCATAATTCGAAATCACTTCAGCGTTGCTATATCTAAGTATCTAATAATTTAACTATACTGGTTGAGTTTCAAATTTTGTGAAATATATTTTAAAAATATGTATAAAGTTTTTTTAATAATTGTGAAAAAAATATGTTTTTTATGTTTTTACGCTTTTATTAAGTGAATTACGCCAGAAATTATGTAGCTTAATTTATTAAAAATATTATGCAAAACTACTTTTCATTATGTCAGATCTAGCATAAAATATACGAGAATGGTAACCCTGCGTATAAGTATATATTTCGATTTACTATAATATTTTCAATACAAATGTAATATATTTCTATCATTCATAACATTAACATATCCACTTTTTGTCTCAACTTTCCACTATATCTAACATAATAAGTTTAAACTTTAAAATAACCATAATATATCTCTCGCAACTATTGGATAAATATAATATTTCTCTTAGTGAAATTTAAAAAAAAAAAAAAAATAAAAAAGTTTTGTTATAAATTTTGATATTTTTATGTTGAAAATATGAACATAATCGAACTTCATTAGCTTGTATTGGATAAGAGCAATTGATTTGTATTTCAAAGTTTCGAAGTCCTTATATTGTGAGTGCAAGTCATTAACTCGTCTTATATATAATATACAAGATGAACGACGTGGGGAGTATAAAAGCATGAATATGACTGAATAGTAAATTACACCACAAAAATATTGAAATTTTAAAAAGTTCGTGGTGGCGAATACTTAAAAAATTTAAAATAGTTACACCAAATAAATTACGGTTATTTCCGAGTTGAGCGACATCTATACTCTAAAATAAATTTCAATCACAGAAAATTTTTAAAAACGCTTCATTCAAATTCTTTCATTTTAAATAAACACACAAACTTATAGAAAAAAGTATAAAAACGAAAACACAAACCAAAATTGAAAACAAAAATCAGATCTTCTAAAATGAGATCTTCTTCTTCTATAATAAGTGTTAGTTCATTTGCTTCTGCTATTTAAAAAAAAATATATACAGTAAAACACGGTTATAGCCATTCGCTAAATTTCAGTAATATTGCTGACTATAACCGTTTTGTGACTAGATCAAATTCAATAAAATATCTTTCGTATAACAATTTAAAAGTTTATTGCATTCATAAATATCAACTCTGCTATGTAATCACAAAATATATATATTTGCAAAAAAGAACAGAAAACGACAATACCTATATAAATCAGTTTTTTAATAAAATAATTCACTTTTGACTTATTTTATTGTTTTATTGAAAAAATTGGCGTTATATTTTAATGTGACTATGAACGATATCGATTGTATGAACTTATGAAGTTTATTACTTTCTTTAAAAAAAATTGTTGATTATAACAGAATTGTGACTACAAACATTTTTGACTATAAAATACATAAAAAAATATTAAAAAAGATGATGAGAGTAAAATTGTTGATTAAAAGCGAATTGTGCCTATAACCAGTAGTGACTATAACCGATTTTTACTGTAATAGTTGTCAAATTGATTATGATGTCAGGCAAGCGCGATTCCTCTAAGAGTTCATTTCGTTCATGAACGACTTTTCTAATCTCTAAAAAAAAGTCTAAAAAATATCTAATTAAAAAATTTATTGCATGAAGTCATGCAAGCGCGATTCCTCTAAGAGTTCATTTCGTTCATGAACGATTAGAAAGATCTCTAAAAAAAAGTCTAAAAAATATCTAATTAAAAAATTTTGATATTTTTAATTTTTCCATAAACAGTAATATATGCAAAGAATGAATACAAATTATTATATTATTAATAGAAATATCCATAATACTGTTATGTAAAATTAAATGCAAAATCAACTGCGTTCACTTTCGATTTTAACGAAATCCTCCTAATGACTTGAAAAAAAAAGAAATTAATACATACATAGATATTCTGTTCTGTATCCTTCCTTTTATGTAAGACAACAATACAAATACAACATGCAAAATAATAAGCAACGCGTTCACCTTCTATGTACACGAAATCTCCCTTTGCATTGTAATGAATGAAAATAAAAAAATGTATCCATACATAACATATTCTACACTGTCTGCATACTTTTATATGCAAAATAAACACACGCGTTCACCTTAAATTTACACGAAATCTGTAAAAAAATTTCCTTAACTCGAACTTTTTCTCTCAAAACAAATAGAAAACAAAACATACGAACTTGTTAGGTTATTCTGCTTCATTTTTCATCGTGATCATTTATTATTGATAACGGCATTTTTTCACGTGATGCTCATTTTACTATTTAGTATGTATGTACAAACTTTCAGTTGTATTCGTTGTAAATTCAAAAAATTGAAATGTTCCGTAGAAAATTAAAATATTTATCCTTAAAAGATAAAATTAATTTAATTAAAGATATTGAAAGTGGAGTTCAAAGAAAAGAAGTTTGTGTCAAATATGCAATTCCCAAAACTACTTTATCTACAATATTAGCAAACAAAAACAAAATAAAAAGAAATTCAGCGGTGTATGCATTCAATTCTGCTAAAATTAAAAAAACAGCAAATTTACGTTTTCGTATTTAACTCAGTATCAAGTTTTAGTACAAAGTTATTTAAACATCGATAAAGATATTATTACGAATGATTTATTAAATGATGCAGATATTATAGAATCAATTGGGGAAACAAGGGAACTCCAAGAAATAAGTAGTGAAGATGGTACCTTTTCTGTGGAATTAACAAATACAGATTTCATTAGTGAAAAACCTGTCTTATCAACAATTAATGACGCCTTGAAGACAACAAAAAATTCATTATTTATCGAAGATAATACACCCCATCATTTGCTTAAGTATCTGGATGAAATTGAAATTTTTTTAGCAGCACGAAATCAAAAACACAGAACTCAAAAAACTATTTCTGATTATTTCAAAAAATATAAAGCAGTAATATTATGCATATTCCATTATAAGTGTTAATGTATTTTGTAAACACGAATGTACATTTATGTAATTTATAAAATGATCTAACTTCAAATCGTATAGAAAAAAATTTTTTTTTAATTGATTACATATTTAGATTTTAATTAAGTTGAATTTTTCTTGTATTTTTTGTTACTAAAATATGTATTTAATAAATATATAATTGAAATATGTATGCTATGTTTAATTTTTTTCTAAGTTTCTATTACTCGAATTCTCTTTAACTCGAACCAATTATCGAACATTTAGAGAGTTCGAGTTATAGAAGTTCCACTGTACAAATAAATTGTTTGTACGTTGAAATTTCCTTCCCCGAATAACAATCCAACATTTTAACTGTACTTTAATTTCGAGAGGATGAAATACTGAAATACTAAAGCAATTAAAACTGAGGTAAGATAATTTTTCAATGTCGTATATTTACAATATCCCAACTTAAAATACAACTCTAAGAATAGAACTAAAAACTAATACAAGTTTTGTTACCAGATGGTGTTGTTCAGTATTTGTATCTATACTTAAAAAACAAAATTCTTTAAAGTTTTCTATTAAAGTTTTTTTTTTTTGTTTTATTTTTATGGATTTGTTGTTTTCTTATATACGTCAACAAAAGTGAATATAACTATTTATTTGTCGTAATCATATACATGCATATATTATAGCATATAGCTCTTGAAAATACTAAGAGCAAGTTGTTATGCATGATATGCGTATGCCTAGGTATTGGTATACCAAAGAACAGTAATGATAAAAGAAAAGAAAAAGAATTTCACTTATCATTCTTTATAATCGGATACACAGATAATACTGACTGGCTGTACAAGTTATCCAAAAGAAGCTAGAAATGTAATTCATCTAAGAATTTTTTGTTTTTACATAATGTAATAACCATTCATGGGATTTTGTTTTACTTTTGTTTTGTTTACTTGTACAGTACACATTATATATATGCATATGAGTATGCTATGAAATTAAAAAAAGTGTTCAATTCATTCCATTACATTAAAACGTACAATTCTACAATTTTGATGCAGTTTATATCTTGAATTTCAATGAAAATGTGTTACAAAGCCTTCATAAAACAACAAGCTTTGCATGCATTTTGGACAATCCTCGAGTATTTGGTTCAATAATTGAATTAGAATAATGTGATGGTTATGGATTTAGATTTTTAAAAAAAAATCAAAGTATAAAACAAAGGTTGTGTAGTGCAGTAGGTAGAGTATCTGCCCTTTAACCGAAAGGTCTCAGGTATGAATCCCGATGAGAGCAAAATGCTTTATTGGTTTTTCGATTTGATCCAGTGTCTTGTGTCATTGTGATGTGAAATATAAATGACAATAAAGAATGATAGGCTCATATCTCGAAAGGGGAAAGAGCGGTAAATTATATTAATATTATGTTAATATGCAACCAAACTGATATATAAATAAATAAATAAATAGTTCCATATATGCTTTAAAGTTGGTTTGTATTTTCTTCGGTGCTATGTGTTTACTCCAAGAGAGTTTTTGAACAAAGTAATTTCCGTGATATTTTATATGGTGATATTGGTCCATTATTTGTTATTTAATTTTAAGAGGTTAGTATGCTTTTATCCCAAATATAATATTTTATAAGTGCTCTTTGATTTATTAACATTTCTAATAACTTAATATAGCTGTGTGTCTGTTTTGATAGCTAGTTGACGTATCTGAAGTATAAAATAAGTTCAGGAAAACTATTTAATAAATTCATCATCATAACATAACTTTAAACAAAACAAATTTAATCCTACTGGCTAAGATTTAAAAAAAAGAAATACTAGCAGGATTACCCACAACATTGAAATTCATCAACTATGTGTATAATGATGAAAACTTGTAAACAGTAAACATTCGTGAAGTTTTTAAACCAAAATTTAAAAAGAAAAAATGAAAAACAACATCAATGTTACGTGAGTAATAAGATGACAGGAACAAAAGATAAATCGTCTAGCGTATTTTTTGTTATCATTGCAGTTCAATCTAGGCTTAACATCGTATTTTCGAATGTTGAATACATATTTGATATTGCGGTTGGTCAATTTATAATGGATAGAGTAAGTAACAAAAAAAAAACAAAAAAAAAAAACAAAAAAAAACAGAAAAAGAAAATTGTAAGAAAAGAAAAAGCAAAATATAACAGCGATTTGTGTAGGAAAGGAATTGACCGCAGCCTTTGGTAATTTTTCATTCATAAAATTTTTAACACTCAAATAAGATGCACGCGCATGTTCACTCAATTTTTAGTGTAATTTTTTTTCTGTTACATACTTTTTTTTTTATTTTATTATTTACTATTATTATTTTCTCTTTCTATTTATAAGTTTTTTTTTATTGATTGCTTTCAACACGTTTCGTCTGCTATGACGACGGTATTTTTATTTTATTTCTGTTATTTTGTTATTATTTTGTAAATTTTTTATTTTATTGCCGTATATTGAGGGGATTTTATATTTAATATATGATATATTGTGAGACATTGAATCTGAGAGCAGCATCTGAATAATATTATTTTTGCTTACCTGGTCATTTATTTTTATTTTTACCTTAAATTTTTTTTTTCTGATTTCAATTCAAAACGAATGGTTGTTTGGTGGTTCTATGAGATGGTGTTATGTTTTTTTGTTTGATGTTGGTTGATGTTGCTTATGTTCATATTCTACTTGATAGATGTGTATATATATACGCATATATACATACATTATATTATTCTTTTTATTTTGATTATTTCTTTTTAACAAGACAGCAAACGGTATGAAAAGGTGTAAATGATGTAATTATTGACTAAAATGATTAGTGGGACTAGTTTATAATATACTAATAACCTAAATAACTAAAATAAATATTGTTAAAAAGGTACATACATTTACATATTATAATATTTAGATAAAAAACATATAAAAAATAATACGTGGTTTCATCGCTTAGGGGCAATTCTTCTACATGAATTTTATTGATTGTATAATAAAAAGGTTGAAATTTATTTTAAAAAATTCGGATATTAAGTATTATTACACTTTGAGTACAACTTAGTTAAGAATTCTATTGAGAAAATTACATATATTAACATTTAAGTATATTCAATTTCGACAATTTCTAATTCGAATAATATAAAAATATTGACGGAATAAATTTAGTCAAGACTAATGCTAATTAACAGGCTGAGACACAAAATTGCTTCAATGTGCAGTACATTTTATTTATCAAATACTTTTTATAGTGGAATTTTAGTATGAAAATTGATGAAAGATCTTTTTTTAAACACATATTTACTAATTAAAATATTTAATTTTTTTTAAACTGAATACTCCAAAATATGTAAAAAAATGGAATTCTTTGGACGAAAGTTAAAAAAATTAATAGTTTTCGAGTTATAATGCGATTTGTAAATGGCCCACTATTTTTTCCCAGAAGACTGTGTGCATTTTTTTTTTTTAAATAGGCATACTATTGCTTTCCTCTCCGAGTGTCTAGGTCGGTTAATTAGTGTTAGTATTGAAATTAGGTATAGGTACTAACAAAAACAAAAACTGATTTTGATCTTTGCTATTTGCCATAATCTGAACAATTCTGTAACAGGAAAATTAAGAAAAAGATCTTTGATCAATAATACTAAGATAATATATATATATGATTTGGATAATATAGTTGTATAAAATCATTTAGAGAATAGTTATCTTTAAATACTCTATACGATTTGTAACAAAACCGGATTATCACAATAAGCACATTTGCGCCTGCGGTGATATAGGGACTGAATACCTCTCGAAATTCATAATCTATCTAATTTATTAGGCAATCGTTAAGATATTTAGAGAAATCGCAACACAACTTGGTATGTCCGAAACCCAGTCGTAAGAAATTACTTAAAAGTGAGATTTGTGAAAAAGGAAATAACTGCTTCAACCAAAATATATTGGACCCATTTAGGAAACTACCAAGCCCACTGATTGAAAAACTGCTAAAAACAATCAAATAATCAACAAAGGAGATTAAGATGCGTCTCAACAGCGGATCTTCCGTTTACGTTTAACATTTTTTATAAGTATACTCTTACAAGCCAATACACTATTCTAAATTGTATACATTGCTAGAATAATTTACCGAATATCTATATTAGAAGTTTTTGTTAAAATTTTGAAAATATTATGATAGATTGTAAAATAAACGTAGAAGTAAAAAAAATAAGATACGATAGGTACTCCAATAGTACCTATGTTTTTTTAATTTAACTAAATACAACAATATTAAAAAATTTCTAAAATGTATCGTTTCAATTTTGAGTAGCCACAGAGTTTTTTTTTTTTTTTGGATCTATGTTAAAGAGAAATTGTATAATGATAATCAATAATAGTAATAGCCTTAGACAGAAATAAGTGAAAAATGTGTTAATCGGAGAAGAAAAAAAAATATCTGGTGTAAAATAAAAAATTAAGTGAAAATCAAAATTCATGTTATTAGTTTTAATTATGATCGTCATTATTTGTAGAAATTATAATATAGAATAACTATAATAATATTTAAAGATTCAAATTAGGGTATTTAATCGTTTATTATATATAAATGGATATAATCAAGGTAATTTCAATTTGGTCATGTACAGATATACTTATTATTCATAACAAGTTTATAGTTTATGGTTTGTATTTCAATTAAATTTGGTTTTGGGGGAATTGGTAAGGAGTTAAAGTAGAATTAAACAAGACTTTGTAAAAGTTGTTTATTGGTTGGGTTCTAGCCCCATTTCAATAAAATCACAGTTAGTGAATTTATTTGATTTCCAGTTATTAAATTTTTGAATCTGGAATCTCCTTCAAACTGTTCTACAATTGATTGATTAATTATTAATATAATCATCATGAACTAAATAATAAAATCTAACTTAGTATCTATTGCCTAAAATTAAAAATATTGAATAAATATTTTTCATCGCAACTCCATATCTCTATTGTATAAAAAATTTGAATGATTTTGTATTAAAGTGAGCATATACGTGCCTAAAATAGGGTACTGATAACTTCTGATATATGGGTAAGAGTTGAATCGTATTTCTTTCCCACTCATTTTAAATATTTTCATTATTTTAAATATAATTAAAATTAGTAATTTTTTAAAATTAGAACAAATAATATAATTTTTTTTAGTTTCTCTTATTTCTTATATTATTGTGTGTTGATGATCGACGACGTGTGAAAGTGCGACACTAGTATTTGCTGTATTAATTATTATATTTTTTTGTAAGCTTAATTTGTTATATTTTTTTCTTGTGTTAACAACCGTTTGTGGAATAAAAATTACAAAATAATCTTGACAACATTTTAGCAAATATTAAATTGAAAATTAAGTACTAATATATAATCTAAAAAATTAATGTTGATTTTACAAGAGATAGAGTATAACTAAGATTATGATAACTTAAACTTCATAGTATAAACATTGTTTTTTTTTATGAAATAATTTTTTGGTGTTATTATCATTGGAATTTAATGAAAACTATAAGTTGAATTGAGCAAGATACGTTCTTTAATTTGTATAATAAAAACATTGCTTAATTATGAACGCCAATGTTATATAGTCAAAATGTAGTTAAATAAAGTGTAATCCAACCAACACGCTGTAGTTTTTTGGAAATGATAATTATGATAAACATGAAAATAAATGAAAATTGTACGCCTTAACAATCAAAACTTATAGGACCTATATATGTGGAGCTCTGACTCTTTTTAAAACCAAACATGGTCGCCAACATACTATTAACAAACGTGGACAACACCATTGTTATGATGGCATGAAATAACAATTTTTTGTTAAGTCATAAAGTTTCCGTGACTTTCGAAGCGTCAAAAAATACGATTGTGAGACGGTTTGTTAAACTTTTATTATCACAATATCAAAATCATGTGTCTGATTTGTAATATCTATACAATGTATAATTTGACGTTAATAAACACTTCTTGAAATTTTACGAATATTTATTTTTTGAATGTCATAAGACAAAAAAATTAATAATAATGTAGTAAACATATTAATTAATATCATATTTGATGATTGTTTTGCATTTAAAAAAGAAAATTTAAGCATGAATTTAGCGAGCATTGATTCTATCAAACGAAAGAAAAATATTTCGTTCGTGTGTTTATTTCTTTTCCCTATTAAAAAATGTCAGTTAGTTACGAAAACAAAAATTAACAAAAAGTTTGTTTTATTTGTTTTAAAAACACTCACTCAATTGATTATTTCCTGCCACATTTAAATTTTCTAAATTATTATGAACGTGTGCACTTTTTTTTAGACCTTTCGAAAGTTGAGGTTTATCTTCAGTAAGTCGTTCAATTGATAATTGGAATATTTAATTAATATTAAATTATACTATAAAAATGTTTTATTGTAAAATACTTATTTGAAATGAAATATAAACAAATCATCCATCATATAAGTAAAAACAAGCAAGTAAGTAAAATTTTAAAAAATTACCGAAGAAATTGGCATTCAAATTATCAAATAAATATAGATGCATTGCTTTCGAAAGTTCATAAATTTATATTAATCTAATCTTTGTAAGATATTCCTGTATACAATTTCACAAACATCGTTTTGTTATGATTGTTCAATTAAACTACAACCGTTTCAGTTTATTTTCATTCATCCCAGATTGCCAAATTTCTAACATTAGTACGGTACTGCAAATTTTAGACTACAATATCTACAATATTTCGAGTATTTATTTAACAAATTACTAAGCTTATCAACTCACTAAATGTGGAAAACTACTGCTATTGTCAGGAACTAAGCGTTCTTAAATAGAATAGTTTCATTTTATTTAATTTGTTACCAGATTATACTCTCAATTATTTTTTGCTATTTATTATATCCCAATGAGAAAGGGTACTGGACCTGGTTGAAAAACTCATAAAGCATTTTTTTGCTTCATGGGGAATCGAACCTGTGAGCTTTCGGTTGAAAGGGCGGCGCTCTACCTACTGCGCCACCCAGCGTGTTATAGTTATAAATTTACAAAATTTTCAAAATTTAGAAAGTTTAAAAAAAGAAAAACAAATTACAATTGATTCTATTTTTGTGTTCTTAATACTAAATGAAGGTTAAAGCTGTAAGAGCTTCTTAATTCATAACTCAAATGTTTATTGATTAGTATATAAATTAATTGTTATCTATAATTATAATAGACAAGCATTTAAGGACCTGCGCCGCCCTTAAACAACTTTTCATTTTATCTCGCTTCTCCTTAATGAACTCTTAATATATAAATAAATTGTATATACAACAGAAATGCGCATACGCGTTGAAAAATACGAATTTCTATTTGGTTTTATAATATTGAAACTTTTAAATAAAATATATCCATTTTGTGTTACTACTAAAAGACATGTAATATCGATATTTAATAAAACAAATAAATTTTTTAAAACTAATTTTTATTTCATTTTTAGAGTAAAGTGATAAAAAAGTCAAGTCAATTGTTTTTTTAGTATGTACTAAAAATTTAAAAAACTAATGGAAGTGCTTGTCACCAGACTGCTCTGATGAACAATATTGCCGTGTTGAATTACAACGTTATACATTTATTACGCCTTTGTTCGTAATATCAACACTACGTTTCTATTACAATATTATTTATTAATATCACGATATTTGGTGACACATATATATGTTTATGTATAGCGATATCATGATATTAGTAATATTACAATATCGATATTACATGTATTATAGTAGTATTACATGTAGTATTATACGACATCTTTTTATTTTTATACATAATTAAAGGAAATTTATTCTATTAATTTTTTTAAGTAACTGTTTCAAATTATTGTTGTCCATATTTTGATCATTTGTAGTAATAATTACAAAAAAAATTAATTTTTAGTAATTTTATCCATTAAATGCCACTTGCTATAAGGATATTTGCTATATGTCGAAACGAACAAACGTATTTATGTGTCCTAAATAAAACTAACAAACTTACTAACCTCCAAATTTTTATGAAAACATGAGTGGTTTCTACTTTATTGTGAGAAGTCTATGTCAGTCATAAATTATACTGTTCTTTTAAAAACTTTAAATTTGGCTTCAACTCGAATTATAATTACTCAAGAGGGGCTCCTAGTTTAGTATAAGTTAAAAATGTAATCTGAATTATTTTAAATACTAAATTTTTGATTTGAATTAATTGCTAATTATAAGCTTATATACATTTGTACAAAAAATGAATTAATTTGTATGTATTCAAAATGTGCTACTAATACCTTTGTAATTCTGTTTAAAGATAAAGTATATGAATGTTCATAGACTCGAAAACTACTCAATTGATTTAAATGAAATTTTCAGTGTGTATTACTAGAATAACGGTCTATAACCGTATTTTATAATTAAGACTGATTCGGCCAGCTGCTATACAACTCCCAGCTCCCATCAGGAATATTTCAAAAACGAAAAATGTTATAAAACGGAAAATTGGAATTCAGGTACTCTTTTCTACTCTTCTTATTCCACGTATCCCAGTAATTTCAAGTGATATACAAAATTCAATTCAAAATGCTTCAATTTCCATTAAACCTGGATTTTGCTATCACAATAAATAAATCACAAGGTCAATCATTGAGTGTAGCTGGATTAAGTTTGGAAAATTCTTACTTTGCACATAGTGGGCAATTATAATGGTTTCAATTTTGAGAGTTGAAAATTCAGATAATTTATATATTTACACTCTAAATAATTAAACCAGAAATATTGTATACCAACAAGCGTTAGAATAAATTGAAATATTTATGAAAAAACAATAAAAAATAATTAATTAACAACATTTTATTAATAATTATTTGTATTTAAATATTCAATTTAAATTTTTTTCTTAAAATAAAATGAATTAATTCATGTCTTTTAATTAATTTTTGGGTCAGCAATGGCTATCAACAGAGAGGCTATAACTAAAGGAAACCTAGTTTCATTCTAGAGTGTTATTCTGGACTCCACCTTTGTACCGAATTCTATTTTATTAAATTAAAACAAAAAAAATATAATCATGATTAATTAAAATTCCAATAAATTCAATTTTTCCAAAGCTCTAGTTCTTTGAGATATCATTGGCTTATAATCATGATGTAAAGAGCATACCCAACATTGAACAAAGCAGAGGAGCAAATTAAATTTTATTAATGCTTTTCTTTCATAATCTAAAACAAAACAGTAACAACAAATAAATTAGCTAATAGGTGACTTACACACACATATGTATATAACAGTTGAATCTTACTCTAATCAAGAAAAAGGTGATACTTTACAATGTACTACATTAGTTACCGTTATGTTGCTTCTGGAAAATTAATTAGCACTTAATTGTGCATTTTTAATGCCACGACTCGAATGACCTATTTGGTGTTGCTGGTTTATTTAGGGGATCATTCTACCAAAGAACTCAGTGTTAGACTCATCCTGTGCGGTTGAGAAAGTGAATCAGGCTACCAATTTTGATTCCCATAATAATTTCTATGTTGTTAGGGAATACCTCACCTCAAGTCTTGAATCTAACTGAAGCTAACACTTGGTAGCTGCGAGAGAAGTGTTAAAAGTTTCTGTTACGTTTTCTCTATTGCGTGCAACAATGAGCGGGTGAATGGTACATAGAAACAAAAGAAAAGAAAACAAACAAAGAGAAAACAGTGGTAGTAAAATTTTTTGTTCAGAAATAAATCCTTAAAAAAATTGTAGTAGCCATAGTTATTGCGCAAATCATCAAAATATTGCGTCCATACTTTTCATGTCAAATATTTAATTACCAACATAAAAAAAAAGCATGGAACCCCTTGAATAGATCACTATTTAAAATTTTTAATCCACTGAGTCGAAATACTTGTATAATTACAAAAAGGAAAAAAAATCTGAAAAAAAATATCATTAAATGATTATTAATTAAATTCCGCAAAACAACAACGAAATAAAAAATAAACGTTAATCTTAATTTTAAAGCCATTACTTACAATGCCATAGCTTATATATCATAGCTACCATTGAAAAAAGTTTATTTTGTAAAATTTTCCTTTTATTTTTCCAAAAACATCAAAAATAAAAAATGAAAAAAAATGTGCGTGATTCAAACGATTTACTAAGCTATATATGAATAAAGAACCATAATGAATGATTACCTGTAGTTTTTCCACCACAAGCGATTCGTTCTAATTTTCTAAAAAAAAAAATCTCCTTCTCAATACTGAAATACAAATATCTTCTATGCTGGCTATTATTTGTTAGTCTCCTTCCATTTTCACAAAATCTTAAACAATATTATTGGTTTAGTCATTTGTTCGTCTCCTTTTGACCCTTTCTGGTTCTTCTTTGTTGTTATTATATCAAAAGAAATTAAAAGAATTTCCTTTAACATTTAATTTGCACATTACATTAAAAAGGAATAACCATGGAATTTTTTTTGTGTGTTTCCTGTAAATGGGTCGTCAAAATCCCATTAGACGAAAGTAAAATTATTTTATACTTTTTTTTTATTGCTTTTTCTTTCTTCGCAAAATACCATACAGTACTGGTTATAAATATTAAAATACTTTATATTTTATAAGCTTTAATCATTCGTTTTGAACAAAATATGTATTATTTAGATATGTGCTATTAATAACATTATTACAATTATTGTTGATAATTGACGTTATTCACTTGACACTTAAAAGGTAATCAGACTCTCTACGACTTATCAGATCTGAAAAAAACTAGTCTCATGTGTTTGGAAATCTATATATTTGTTTGACAAGCTGTCAGAGATCTCAGAGGTTTTTGTCTGTATCAGTTATGTCACATACTTAGATATTCACAGATTTGTGAGATATTTGGATTTCCACAGAATTGTTACAACTACGGATCTGATCGTAGTTAATAAGTAATGGTCCAGTTCGTGTTTGTGATGTTGTGAAGGGGTTCACTATGAGTTCCATTTATTGTAACTCTATTTCTGTTAATGCTACCCATTTTTAAATTAACTACCAACTAACTTAAAGTGTCATCTACATGGACATAGTTATACTTTGTATACTGTCAAACATTCAATATCTGTAGATTTTCTTAAAATATTTATTTATTTATTTCAAATACCAAAACAAGGTATGTACATCCATATTATTAAAAATAAAAAAAACATTATATATCTTATCAGAATATTACAATATATACCTATTACACGCTGGTTGGCGCAGTAGGTAGAGCATCTGCCTTTCGACCGAAAGGTTCGATTCAAAACGAAGGCAAAAAAGCTTTCTAGATTTTCGATCTAGTCCAGCACCCTTTATCATTGGGATAAAATAGTTGAGAGTTTTGGTTATAATTTAAAAAAATAAAATGAAACTATGCTATGCTAAGTACTCGACAGTAGATATAGTTCTTAGTAGTCCACATTTAAATTAGTAGAGACATAATAAAACATCATATGGTTGTGTATTCCAAATCTCTGTGTAAAAGTAGTTAGGAGTTCACCCCATAGACTTGGAATTATATATAAAAAAAAATGTTACCACAATATGAAAATATAGATCTATTCTATATCACAATATAAGTCCAGACAGCCAAGTTTTAGATAAATATTGACAAGAAACAAAGTTTTGAATAACGCTTTTAAAAAATATTTGTGTTATAACTGATACAAGTTATTTTCATACTTATATAAAAACATAGTTCATAAAAATTTAATTCTTTAAAAAACACTCATTTTCCATTAAATTTCTACTATGATCGAATACTTTTAAAACTACACATACTGTTTTATTGTGAAGAGCATTAAAGAGAAGGAGAAACTTAGTATTATTTAAGGGAAATAAAATATTGTTCTTGGGGGATGCGTTAATAGAATAATTTTTTAAATAGAATCAAACGACAAAACACAGGTCGGTCATCCCATTTCAGAACATTGTAAAGCAATTAGCTAATGAAAAATTTTCTCTATACCTACTGATATTATTCTGTTCACTTCGTTTTTCTTTTTTTTCTTTTTTATTGATTCTATAACAAATGATTTTTATTTTTATGTTTTTCTTTTGTATATACTGCTATGTTATTACATGAAAACATGCAGAGAAAGTTATTAGTAGGAACCCATCATTCATACAAACCACCCTCACTAATGATGAGTGTTATTCGAAGTTTTTAGTTTTACATTTTTTTTTTTAATTTAATTTTGTTGTTGTTTTTGGTGCTATTTTTAATGAATTTGTATATAAAGTGAATAATAATGAAAATGAAAATGAAAATTTTACCATATTATATACTTTATGAAGAAGATTTATTCTGAGAAATATCTATGCATATAGCTAGTCTCCACAGTCCTATTTGTATAATAGTTTTTTTTTCTGATGGAAAAAAATGGTTGATTTTATTTATAACCCATTAAAAAGGAACCTTCGTGGAAAATAAATTGTCTGTAATTATTATTGTTTTTTTTATGGTCGTTCTGTACGTACAGGATTAATTTGAATGAAAATTAAATTTATGGAAATAAAAGAAAATGGAATGAAAATTTTAGAAAAAAGAGAAAAGTAAAAAATAAAATAATTTAATAAAAATAAATATAATTTAAAGATAATGTATAGTAGAAAAATATTTTCCGAGTAGTTTGATTTATTCTTAAAATAAAATTATGTTAATTCAAAAACCTTTTATTATTATGAATTTTAATAATATTTTTTAATTAAATAATTAATTTAATTATCATATAAATAATAGCTTTTAATTTCAAAATATTTATATTTAGAATATCTAATAACTGGAAACATCGTTATTATTAATTTTTAGCTTTGTTTTTTAATTTATTTTCTTTGCCTATATTTCAAAATTTTTGTTGAATTGATATAAATTTTATTTTTTAAATTAAATTTATTTCTCTTTAGAAGAAGGTTGAAACATTTTCTATCATATTTAAACAAAATTGAAATTTCAAAAGGTCTCGAAATATTTTTTTTGCTGGACATTTTTATCCTATAATTCTTTATTTAGTTTGGCGAATATAATTTTGTTTTGATTACGATAATTATAAACATTGCAATCTTAAAATATGCCATATATAATAAACTTCTTAGGTTTGCTTATTTCTTTCATTGTTGGTTACAGATTGAAACAAATTGTTAATTAAAGGCCTGTAAGTTAGTTTTAGAATAAAATAAAGTGATTAAAAAGGTTTTACTTGTCATTTTTTCTTAAAATATGTTCTAAAATAGAAAAGTTCTGGTTAGTCTTAATGTGTTCTTTTTAATATTAATTAAATTAAACCATGTGTTATTTTTTTTTATTTGGTTATTTATTTATTTTAACACTCTATATAGGTCAACAACTTAATATGGTCTTTTATAAAATGTATCTCTGTATTTAATTACTATACATATACTATATATGTCTTTATTATTGTAATTCAGTATTACCAGGTTTTCTTAATATTAATTCTAACTTAGATAAAACTACAATTCAATATAATTTAATCAAATTAACAATCAACCATATTCAATTAATAGTTTGATATAAGTCTATTTAATTTTCTTACAGGTCCATCTTATAATTTTTTATTATATCTTCTTTTATAGTATTTTTATTTTCATTTTTATATTAAAATTTTTCAACTTTACTGTTATCTCCTTCTTCCTCATCCGAATCTTGACTATAGAAAACGTCATCCGAATTTGAATATACTATCGAAGATTCCGATGATGAAAAATATGGATTTTTTGTTTTTGCTATTTACAATTTTTGTGATTTTATTAAATTTTACAGATTTATGACACTTTTTTATTTGATTTATATGAGCTACTCTAATATTTCCATTTACATTTACTTTATACAAATAATTAGTTTTTTACAATACGACCTGGAATCCATTTAATATGTGTTTTGAAATAATAGACGTCTTCATTGACTTCAAATTTAATTTGTTTTATTTTTCAATATTGAAAATTGATTCGGATCGTTTTAATCAGTTATTTGAATCCATTTTTTATTTTTGCTTTCATTTTTAATCATCATTATACCTAACAAAGTTTTAGGTTTTGATTTAAAAACTATTTCTGCTGCAGTCTTACAAGTTACTGTTGACGGAGTATTTTTACATTTTAACAAAAAACGTATCTATTTTCTAATTTAAATTTTGTTTTAAGGAATTAGTTTCTAACAAAAATCTTTTACAAGCTTTTTTAACCGTTTGCACGTATCTTTCGCACTGTCCGTTTGATTCCGGATGGTACGGCGGATTTTTCATAACCCTAACACCATTAGATTTATAAAATGCAATAAATTTGTAACTAATTCCGATTTAATACCAAATACCGAAAACCAATTATGCAATTTTTCTATCACCTTACTCGCAGTACACTTTTCATTTCGCTTAATTCAATCCACTTCGAAAAACTATCTACTAACCACAAAAATTGTAACCCTCCCATTTCAAAAAAGTCTATACTTGTATTCGTTCATATGTTTGTGCACAATACTTCCATTTTGATTCTTTAATTCTTTTCGAAAACTTTTGAGTTTGATTACAAATTTTATAGCTTTTTTAAAACCTTCTATATCTGCGCCTAAATTGCTCCACCAAACATACGTTCTTGCCACCATTTTTATTCTCTTACCACACCCGTATGAGTATTATGTAAGATTTTCTGAATATCGTGTTTTATACTATCAGGAATTACTACTCTACTTCCGTAAAATGCAACCACTATTACAAGAAAAATTATCAGGCTCATCTAAATAATATTTGATATCTATATTCGTATTATCTTTATATTTATTTCACATTCTTCTAAATTATTTACACCAATTAAAACGTCATCTAAATAACTTTCCACTTTTGGTAATGTTTTCAAAATTTCGTCCATTACCCTCTGAAATGGTGCAGGTGCTACTGTAACTCCAAATGGTAACATAGTAAACTTATAAAGACTCTTGTGAGTATTAACCGTTAACAAGTGCTGTGAATCTTCATGAACTGCTAATTGAAGATACGTCCCTGATAAATTTAAAACGTAGAATACAGTATAATTTGCAAATTTTGTGAACAAGTCGTCCTTTCTGGGTAAGGCATATATTTTTATTTTTTTATTTTTATTTTTATTTAAAAACGGAGGTGGCCCTAATATGTCGGGGCCGGTATGTAGGCTTTTAGCCCTTTATGTCCTCCTCCACCCTTATTCGACCCTTTTGATAAAGGCCAATAGGTTTGTGGGTTCTATCCTGCAGAAGTTTTCTGAGGTTATGTAGTGCGTTTCCAACAACCTGAGTCTCAGCCTTGAAAGAGTTAGGTACTCTTCTACAACATGTGTAGAGGTTTCTTCATCTTCCAAACAGTGTCTGCAGGTTGGGTCGTCACTTAGTGCTAGTCTACACATGTGCTTATTCATGTGGTTATGACCAGTAAGTATGCCCACCATCGTCATACAGTCTACTTTATTGAGATTTAGCAGGAAGTTGGTTATTTTGGTGTTTGTTCTTGGTACATATATTTTGGAGACTCTGTGGCCTTCAATACGTTCCCAAAAATTTTTTGTTTCCCTTTTTGGGGTGTTTTCAATCGATAGTTTGATATTACCAACAGACATATCAACTGCCGGTTCCGGGCCATAACTGTTTCTCGCCGATAATCTGGCTAGTTCGTCAGCCTTCTCGTTTCCAATCAAGCCACTATGACCCGGTATCCAGATAAGTTGTACCTTGTTTCAGAGCCCTATGAGGTTTAGGGCTTCCGAACATTCTCCCACCAATCTAGATTTGATGAATTTACTTTCAAGAGCTTTTAAGGCAGCCTGGCTGTCACTAAAGATTCTAATGACTTTGTTAGACCATCTTTGTCCTTTTATTATATTCACTGCTGCGTTTATGGCAAAGACTTCAGCCTGGAAGACTGTGCAGTATTTTCCAAGAGGAAACTGAAGCTCAAGTTGTTCTTTTTCAAAGAACACCCGGCTCCCGTGCCTAGAGCCGTAAGAGACCCGTTAGTGAAAATGTCCGAGGTGCTCGAAGACCTAGCCTACTCTGCTGAACCGCGCCAGGTCTCTCTTGTCGGGATTTCTACTACGTATCTCTTCTTTAGGGATACATATGTAGTGATGTCATCTGTTGGCATGAAGAACTCTTTCTGTTCCTCTTCTAAGTCCTTCCATAGCCTTTGATGTTTATTCCTACATCCTCTAGGATTCCCTAGAGTTTCCAATCTTCTTGCAACTTTGAAGGCCTCCATTCTTACATAAAGATGCAAGGGTGGAAGCCCAAGAACTATTTGCATAGCCACTGTAGGTGTGGTTCTAAAAGCACTTGTTGCACAGAGACACGCAAGTTTTTGTACTGCCTCTAGTTTTTTTATAAAAATTGCTGTGAATGTTCTCGGAATCCATGCAATGGACCCATAGCTAACAATAGGCCTGATGCACACTTTGTATAGTCTTCAGGCTATTTTCGCTGTTAGACCCCAATTGTTGCCAAAGGCCCTTCTGTACTGCCATAGGACTTTCACAGCATTAGCACATTTCATCTCGATATGTTTCGCCCAGTTGAGCTTCTTATCAAGTATGATCCCTAGATATTTTACTTCGTCTTGAAGTTCTAGGTTATTCCCTCCAATGGAGGTAAGAACATAGTTGTTGAGTCGCCTTTTATTTGTAAAGGCCACTAAATGTGTCTTGCTAGGATTTATGTTTACCCCATTCGCCTGACACCATTCGGTGGTTAAGTTAAGGGCATTTTGCATTTGTGTGCATAGACGTCTCATATATCCTCCTCTTAGAAGAATACTAACATCATCGGCAAAGCCGTGTGTGTTGAATCCTTCCTCGTTCAGTATACTTAGGAGTTCGTCTACCAACATGTTCGATAGTACAGGCGATAGAACACCTCCTTGTGGGCATATTCTAACCGCCTTCACCTGAACTTTAGTAGTTTCAACTACCTGGATGAACAAATGACGTTGTCTGACCAAATCAGTAGTAGCAAGGTACTCTAGGAGCGCCTCGCCTCTGGTATTTGAACTGGTACTTTCCCAGTTCTCATGATGAGCATTTGCACCACAGCCAATTACTATGTCAAAGTTATTGTTTTTGGCATAGTTGACCACTTGCACGAGCTCATTTGTTGGAGGGGGTACTGTAGAGTCGTAAGGGAGGTAGCAAGAAACTATAATAAGTTTTCGCACTTCTCCCTTACTCTTGTATTTTATGGACACCGCCGTCAGATCTCCTGATGACAGTTGTATTAAGAGCTTGAATGCGCGACAATGCATGCCTGGACTTTTCCAAGACCCGCATTGTACAAAGTGTGCCAGCCTTCCAATGAAAGACCAGCTACTCTGTTTTTGATAATGTAAGGTTTTTGAATCAGGATTAATTTTGTTTGCAACTTCTTAGTTAGTGAGGCGATCGAAGTGTATGACCCACTTATACTATGTTGCAAATTGACTTGCTTAACTACTAGACTGGCTATAGCTCGGGATATGAATCTATTATCCAGCCTAGTTTTCTCCTTTAGCCGTGATAAACTTTACATTTATCTGACCAAATTTGAAACTTAGTTTGGCGTTTCGATCTTCTATAGCTTTAGCGCTATCAAGATCGATATAAACGTATAAAAGAGAACCGGTACCACCAGTGTTAGTAGCCCCAGTTGCTCTTCTACACGACTAGATTTTCCACTTCGTAGTATCCATACCATTTTGCTCGGGATCCAGATTTTTGGTAACTTTGTCTTTGGAAGTTCGCTAACCCTCATTGCTGAGCCCTCCCACGGACTGCAGTTAGACGTCGCAGATTTCAACCAGTTTGATGAAGCCTCATCTTGACAGAAAAAATATAGTTTTCCCGTCTTCAAAGAGACCACTGCAAAGCTGGTAGATATCTCATTACTGGTGAGCATGAGTTGAAACAACTTTTGTTGAATCAATTCACCTTGCTCCTTAGTAATGCTTCCATCGACTATCTGAACGATAGTATCGAACTCTCTTCTAGCCGCCTGCGCGTAGCTGACAGCCTGTCGAGAGGACGTTTTCGTCTCACTAGCAATTGATGGTCCCTTTGGCTTCTGAGCACCCTTTTTCGGGACCCTTCCACTTCCAGGACTGGACGACGATTTGGGGTCTGTCGGTTTCTGGGTACCCTTTTTTGGGACCCTTCTACCTCCATGATTCGAAGTTGATGATGTCGCAGCATGGAGATCAACCTTCTGGTTAGTCTTCTCGAGACCGTCTTTGACGACAGCCTTTGATACATTATCTTTCTCTTCCAAAGTTAACCCGTTTGAAGGACCAGCTTTCTTAGAGCTTTGCGGGGAAGGATTCATAGCCGCCTTACGCTTAGCCATTTTCCGCCTTTTCTTTACAGAACCGCAGATATTCTGTTTCTTCCTCTTACCTCCTTCCTGAATGGTTGAACCACAATGGAATGGTCTGTATTACTGTATTTCGACAGACACGCCAGCCATTGGTTCAATGTCCTCAAGAAGTAGGTTATCCATAGAAACACTTAGTAAATCATTTGCCATTGCATCTGATTTACCAAATGTGTCCGGGGTTGAGGCTGTGAAGACCTGTGTTGCCACAGGAGAGGTATGCAATAATTGGCTCTCCCCAGAATCTGTAGAGCCAATATTTGTCAGATTAACTGACTTACCACCTGGGGTACAAACATTTGTTTTGTTCATTGCATGTTCTTGTGATTTTTTGGTCTGCCGCGGAAATCCGGTATTTGTCATATCTGACAAACGTCCCCCTATCCGCTACCTGGGGAGGCATCCGATGGAGGAAATTCCAGAAAACCGCACACGGATAGGCATATATACTTAACTTTGTATTGATTTTTTTACTGCCACCTTGTAATTTAAGCACAATCTAAGATCTTTTCTTTGGTACTACAACCATGGGAGAACACCATCCACTAAATTTAATTGGTACTAAAATTGGTGTAAAAAACTTTCTTGAACAAGTCTATCACTACAATTACCTACAATTAAATTATCATTACGTCGTCTGAATATTGTTTTGCCTCATACGCCAAATTGTTGCCATCCTATTACACGAAAAGCAACCTATAAAATTTTTTGAAATACTTACAGGATATTACTTGAAATGTAAATTTTGAAATTTAGTTAGTTCTTTGTAACTTTACAGAATATGTTCCTAGAGAAAATTAAGGGAAACTAGTACCATTTTGCACGTTGAGCAAAGCAATATTAACGAAGCACATTTTGCATTATTTTGTGTTACATAGAGCAATTTCAAAGTATTATATTTTAAGTTAATTAAGAAAAATATAGTAATATTAATTTTTCAATTAAAAAAAAAATTATTTGATTTATCATCAGAGATCAAGTTGTGTACCAAATTTGAATCAAATTAGCCCTGAGATATGCATTTTGGACCAAAGAAAACTTTTAGACTCAGGTCTCCAAATTTTTGCAAAAAATTTTGGCATTAGAGACCAAGAAGTGTACTAAATTCGAATAAAATTAGCCCAGTAGTTTCTGAGTTATAGTGACGACATGACACTTTCTAAGTTCACAAGCAACTGATCAGTTAATCACAAATTTCTCTAAACAAACATACTTATAAAATTGTACATCTATAGATCATACATATTTTCGTTGTATATGCCCTATACACCAAAAGTTTGTTGTATAGGTCAAAACAATATTTAAAAAACAAAGTTTTAAAACTACGTAAGGCGATCGAATTATTTGGTGTATGGGTCAAACCAATATTCAGACGACGATTTGTCAATAACTTAATATGGTCTGATCTAAAACTTATCTCTATATTTGAATACTATTATATTCGTCTATATTACTGTAATTCAGTATTACCAGGTTTTCTTAATATTAATTCTAATAATACATATAAGTCTAAGTAAATTATAAGTCATAGGTGTGAATACATTAGTATAAGCTTTTAATTATTTAAATTAGAAATAAGAAAAATTTTATAGTGAAATTAAGGCATAATAAATAAATAATAATAATATTAATAAAAACCTGTAAAAAGAAAATAATATTTATGTTTTCTATACTTGAGACTTAAAAAAGTGAAATAAACTTAATTTATTAAGAAAATTTTTAGTACTTTTTATTAAACGCGAAAAATTATTGACCTTAATATATTTCTTGTTTCGAGCAATTCTAAATGAATTTGGACAGCTTGATAAAGGTGTAAATAAAAATGTCTAATCATAGGATTTAGTCAATGGTGAAAATCATGCTCTTATAAAAAGCTTCAAAACTTACATGCCGATAATTTTATTAAAATCTATAGAGTAATTTTTCAGTAATTAAACTTTAAACTAATTTTTCTGAAATTTCGGCCGTTCGCGCTTGTCCGAAATAAGCGCTAAACCAACGAAAAGTAATTTTATTCTTAAAACTGTCTTACTGCCTCTGCATTTTCTTGGAGCTGAGTCTGCTTGACATTTATATGATTTGTAAGGCTTTGTTTTTTTTGTTTTTTGTAAAACTTTTTTAATCATCGTGTTCCATTTAATCTTAAGAGTTGTACGCAGCTCGAATTTCATATGTGCAAATTATTGTAACATTCTCTTTGTAATAAAATAAAAAAAAATTCTAAAATAGAGCTATTTTTGTATTTAAACCAAAATTAAATTATAACCATTCTCAATACTTGTAACATTATTATTAAATTTTACATAAATAAAAAAAAAAGTATTATTTTACAATATTCTTTACTGAAGATTAGAATTTGAAAATATCCATAAAATTACAATAAAAAAAAAATGTAACATGATTGAATGAACTTGAACAAAGGCACTTTAATACTATGTATATAGGAATTTACTACATAGGTATATGTAGGTCTAATAGCGCGCAATTCCTGGCTTACTAAAATAATTATGCCAAAATCGTTTATTAAAATCACTAAGAAAAAAATTAAATAAAAATTAAATTTTATTTTTGTTAATGCCCAAGTACTCACGTATGCGTGAAAAAGGGTAACCAGAATTGACTTCGATTTACAAGGTTCACTGATCATATAGTGATATTTTTTATTTTGTTTTTATTTTTTATATTCATCTTATATAAAAAAAATTAAAAAGGCATATTCTATAATATTATTTCGTAGCCTTTTCATATCGTTTTCTTCCCTCTTTTTCTATCATATTTAAAAATTCCAATATAATATTATTTATTCTAAATTCTAATGTAATTAGGTATATGTGTTGATTACAATCTCCTCTTAGCAATATTTTTTTTATAATTTATTTCAGAGTTATTTTAACTGAGTTATTCCAAAAAAAAATAAAAACATTTATAATGAACTCAGCTTCTATCCAATACATTCATTCGTTTTATACCCTTTCAATTACAGATCTATAGTTAGAGATGTTATATTTATTATTTACTCAATAAACTATAATAAATGTATACCTATAAGTAAATATCTTTGAATACTCGCGATGCATTTATTACCTATTTGGAAATGTACATACATATGTATATATATATATACTACATGTATAAAAGAAAAGTATTTAAACATGAGGGTGATTCCTCTGAAGTCAAACAACGGAATGTTGTATCAACAACAAATTGTAAGTTGAGTCAATTTGGAGTCGGTAAGGCAAATAACAATTTTCAAAAATTTTTCTCACAATATAAAAAATAAAAATTTACTATTGTACCTACTCGTAAATAATAAGATGTGTATGTACAAGTATTGAAAGCCTATAAAAACAATTCTATATAATACTCATGGCCGTAACAAAAAAAAAAAATTTTTTTTTTTAAATCATTTTCTCATAAAGTGCATTCACATCATATTTATGACACTTGATATGTATATAATTTACTCGTAGTCCTATACATATAGTAAAGTAATGCCGGTGATCTAGATCTCATTTGAAATTTTATTATTTAATCTTATTGTTTGACAACATCTTTGGTCGCAATAATTCAGCTATACAAATACATTGAGCTTTGTTGATTTTTGTTGTTGAGATTAGTGAAATTAGGTGTCAGTCAATTGTTGATTTTTGTTGTTGTTGTTTTTCTTTTTAGGAAACATTTTCTTGTATAATGAAATATCATCTAGGAGGTATTTCAAAGGTATACACATTTGTTTGAATACATAATAATTGTGTAGGTATTGATTAGGATGCTAAAAGCTTATTTACAAAGTATATAGTGTACATATATATAATATTAATTTTAAGTAACAATATTTATTTCTTACAAATTATTTTGATATTTTTTGTTGAGGTCAATAAATTTAATGAAATTATGAAAGATTATTAATTTGAATGTCAAGAAAACTTTACATTTTAAAATTTTAATACCAATTACAATTTTATCTCAAAATTTTCTTAGAGGATCTTCTATACAATTTGGTCCCCATCATCTTCAATTTGCCGTAAGTAACTTCATAATATTATGACATGTTGCAGAAATTCTAATTATTTTTGAATTAAAGTTTTAACTCTTATTTAAAAAGTTATTTAAAAACAACTAGCAGTAACAACTAGCAGTTATTTAAAAACAGCTACGACATAACGACACCAATACATCAGTTAGTCAGAATTTATATAAAGTTTGTGAGTAAACACAAAATATATAAAATTCTTATATATGAACCGAATTAAAAAAAAAGATTTCTAAAAAGTATTTTAGATTTAACATAACAGATATTCGAACACTTATTTGGTCCATTTCAATAATCAGAAGTATAGGTTTGAATTTGTGTTTTAATAATATAAGAATGTATATAATACTTTTATATTATTATATTTCTTATTATCAATCTGGTATTGTAAAGTTTTGAGATTGTTATCTCCATGTTACATAGCGTAATATGTTCAGTAACCCTGTCAAGCAAATGGGAAAAAGACATCATTGTCTCATCCACAAAAAGGGCAATAAACTTGACTGCGCCAGCTGTAGACGCATTACACTATTAAACACGACGTACAAGACTCACTCCAATATTATAAGCAATAAACTGAGACTTGTAGGCGAAAACATCCTAGGAGAATACCAAATTGGATTTAGTTCAAATAGATCTACTATTGATCAAATATTTCTACTGAGGCCGAGAATGGAAAATGCTATGAGTTCAAAAAAATCTTCATTTATTAATGATTGATTTCAGTCAGGCTTTCGACTGAATAAAAAGAGATATGGTGGAAACTATGTATCCTTCATAGCATGGGAATATCACGAAAATTGATAAATTTAATTATGCTTACACTAAGACAAACCAAGTGCGATGTAGCAGTGGAAAACAAAATAACGAACGAATTTGAAATAAAAATAGGAGTCAAACAAGGATGATGCTCTGTCAACAAAAATTTTCAATCTTATGCTTCACAACGCAATAAAAGATTTAGAGTCTTTTCATACGCATATTTGTAAAGATCATCCATAATAAGCCCGTATGCTGACGATATTGAAATTAAAAAAAATATTTTTAACTCTAGAAAAAAAGCTGCAGTATTATAAATTAACGAGAATAAGATAAAATATATGGGAATGGCACAGAAATGACATAAAAACCGCCACCCAAAATGTAATAATAAATTATTACAATTTTGAAGGAGTAAATAGCTTTTTATATCTAGGTACCTTAGTAAATAATAAAAATGGCATGCATTTGACAATTAATATTAGAATTCAAGCAACATAAATATACTTTAACACATACAAAGGCCTATGTAGGTGTAACATTTTAAACAGGACAATTAAATTAAGAATGGGCAAGATCATAAAACAACCGGTCTCAAAATACAGCTGCGTAGCCTGGACAATGACAATTAGGGACGAAAATAAATTAAACTGAGACTAATAACGCAGATAAACTAACTGAGAAAAATATTTGGTCCCAAAATTAATGACGATGTTGAATATCAAATAAGATCAAACGAGGATCTAGAAGCGTTAATTGATGAACACAATATTATAAAATATATTAAGGCACAAAGACTACGACTAAGTTTTAGAATATAAATACCTTGGACTGTGGATAAAATGGAGTGTTCATACATCTAAACTATGCAACAAGCTGTTTTCGGTAGCAAGTGTTTTCAAGCGAATGTCTTCGTTAATTCCACATGCTACGAAAAAATCTGTTTTCTATGCTCTATGTCATAGTCATGTTAGTTATGTAATCAAATTATGGGGAACTATAACGAAGCAAATTATATATGAAATACAAAGCATCCAAAATAGGGCACTTAGAAACGTATTTAATTATAATTGGCGTGAAAAAACAGAGTTTATTCATTGGACAAATGACATACTACTGGTAAGCGATTTAGTTTACCTTAAAGTTATACTTCATATCCATGATATCCAGAATTTTAATGTACACACAACAACGGTTCTGCCAAAAAGAAATGAAATCCATAAAGTGAATACCAGGAGCAAAAACTTGATACATATCTCGATCGATCGATCGAAAAAATACATCACGTTTTGGAACATCAATTGTTATTTATTATTTCTATAAATGATGTCACTGAAATTATCCAGAGCAGTGGTATAAAAATTTACGCGGACGACATGAAAATTTTTAAAGATATTAGTTCAAATAACGACTCCTTTTCTCTTCAAAAAGACTTAAACAATTTTATGAAATGGTGTAATTATAATGGTTTATTTTTAAACGTTGATAAATGCGCCATCATATCGTTTACTCGCTCTACAAACCCTATGTGTAATAATTATACCTTTGATGGTTCTATAATTAGACGAGTCATCGAATTTAATGATCTTGGCGTGACTTTTGATTCCAAACTTACATTTAACATACATATTAATAAGATCATTAACAAAGCAAACTCAATGCTTGGTTTTATAAAAAGATGGTCTAAGGAAATTGATGATCCTTATGTTACTAAATCGTTATTTATGACATTAGTCAGACCAATTCCTGAAAATGCTAACCAAGTTTGGTCCCCTTTTTATCGCCAACACATTGATAGAATAGAAAGTATTCAAAAAAATTTCTTAGGTTTGCATTAAGAGCTTTGAATTGGAATAATCCCTTAATATTGCCCTCCTACATTGAACATCTTAAGCTGCTTAATATGTATACTTTAGAAGGTAGGAGAACTGTGTTAGGTATTGTTTTTATAACCCAAGTACTGAATAAACACATTGATTCGCGTTATAGTGATAAACTTTTAAGAAATACAATTAACACAAGAGCACGATTTAGGCATGAAAACATATTTTTTATTACATTTCACAGGACTAACTACGGAAAATATGAGCCTAACAGAATGCTGATAAACACAAACCAATACAACACAACAATAAATTTTGATATGAGTAAAGATGTTGTAAAAAAATCCTTATTTAAAGTAATTTCCTAATTTTATTAAGAATTTTGTGTAAACTGATTGTATAATTTTTATAATCTCTATTTTAAATTACTAATTGTATTCGTTTTATATTTTATTATTGTAAAATGATTTTATTGTAAATTTTAATATTGTAATTTGTAAACACTTGAACTAAGAAGTAATTAAGAATAAATAAATAAATAAATAAATAAATCAACAACAATACACTTGGGCATGATACAACAGTATAGAAAAGGAATTAAAAGTATTCGATAAACTTCACCTAAAGAATGAACTAATTAATAAAATATTCAAAAATTATAACACAAAATCATATCAAGTTTTAAATTAAGAATATGTAGTATTATAAATTGTCTATTTTGTTTTTATAGTTTAATTTATAGATAGTTCATATTAATTATATTTAAGTAAATTTTGATTATATGTAGTAGTTAAATATTAATTTTTATATTTTGTTTTTTTTTCTTCTCTATTTGATTTTTTAACATCAAGTGTACTATTTTATTTTTTCGAATATTTTTTCAAACGTCAATCTTTTTGACTACATATCAAATGTCAGTCCTTCGTGCATTGAGAGGTAATCATAAAATTTTCGTTAATGGTATTTGTGTTTCAATTATAGTGTAAAATAAAATTGTCCGGACGTTCGTCCATGAAGAGGAAATCCACCAGCAGTAGCATATAATACTAGAGCAAGAGGTATAAGGAACGTTAAGAAGCGTAGTTGTTTATTTTGAAGATAAGTAACCATTTGTAAAAATCTGTAACACTTTTGGTTTTGGTGATATTCTTGATCAGTGTTAAGAGTGCAGAAGCGATAGATAATCACTCGAAAGAGTCAACATTTTAGAAACTTGTGAAATATGTATTTGTTCATATTTGATAGAATATTTAAGTACATATTCATTTTCAGATCTGTAACACAATTTATTTTTGAAATATTGATGATATAGGCACTATGAATTCAGTTGTATTGCAACTCTGAACCTATAATCATGTGAATTTTTTGTAAAGTACTGAGTTAGCTCTACTGTCATCATGAATAACAGTGTAAAATACACCAGAACTCTATTTTTAAAACATTGAACGTTTATAGCGAACGGAAAACAAATAAAACAAATTTCCCTGATCAGATGATGGCTGATTGTTTATTTATATGCCCCTTCTTTCCCAATTACTTTTTTCCATTCTCTCAATAGCATAAATTGTATTAACCAACATAAAAATCGTCACCGAAATTGGAACAGCGTCAAAACAAAATAAAAATAAATGAGTCTTAAAGATGGTCTTGTTGAATCTGTTGAGTAACATATATAAAATCCCGTAAGCTAAATCAGTACACAATAATTATTTTAAAAATTATTTTTTAATTTAAATATTTAATTAATAAATTCATTGATCATAAAAATAAATATAATTGTTTTATCAATAATAAAATGGTATTCATATTAAAATTTAAAAAAAAAAGTATTTATGGTGTATATCTTATATATAATATATAGTGGAAATTGTTTTTCTGTGTTGTTACAGATAATATTTAATGTTTTAAAATAAGATACCGTGAAATCATTAAACATTTTTACATAAATTCTATTGTTTTTGTTATATACCTATACATATTATGTATTTTTTCAAATTATATCATCAGTACCTTATTCATTTTAAAATTCAACCCACCGTCACAAACCGCCATTAATTATAAATTAATTTAAAATAAAATTTAGAGAAAATAAAAATAATTTAGGTCTATGTCTATACTCTAGGATGTTCGAAAGGCTTAAAATTAAAATTTAAAAAAAAAAAATAAATAAATGTAATAATATATATTTTTTTTTTATATAATTCCAAGTCTATGGGATGAACACCCTAACTGCTTTAAACAGAGATTTGGAATACGCAATCACATGCAATAGCTTTTTCTTATAATATTTTTGTAATAAAAACACAAATGCAGCTTTATCTGTTATTTATAAATGTTATAATCGTTTTATTTTCATTAATATTGCAATAGGATATTATTATTCTTTGTAGGTTGACGTAGAAATTATATTTGAGATTTTTCTTGAAATGTAATTTCGTCGGCTAAGTTCTCAAAGGCTCCAAAAGCCATTTTCACTTTTTTTGACTTAGGAATAGATTTTTAAGTTTTTCGACACGCTCTTTCTTTTGGTTCGACGTGTTTTTCACTATCTTTTATTGTTTCGGAGATATTTAGTTCCGGATTGTACCATATCCACCTTTGTAATACTTTGTTAATTATAAAATGACCCATACGCCAATTTTTTGGATATGGGTCATTTTTGTATGAAGTTTGACGTCAAAATTGGTTTTTTTCTGAAATGCCCATATCCATATGCCTGACACATATACCCAACAAATGATCAAAATTATCTTAAAGCATTATTAATAATAAAATAATTGTGATTAAAAACGTACATTTTTATTATGGGGGAATAACCATTGATGTCAAAAACATATAGTTATTCTTACAATAACAGAACCGTTTTCAATAGTAATAAGTTTTAGGTATACCTAGGTAAGTTATATAATAAATAATTTTAAGTTCTTTATTTTTTTAGTAATTGATTTATTGTTTTATGTTATATTGTTTTTGTTTTACATTATAATATTGCTATAAGAAAATGTGATCTCAATGAAATAAACTGATTTTTAATTTTGAAATTTTTAATACCATAAATATTTTTCAATATGTAGTGGACCATACATTTATTTGTAAAGTTTGGTGATAAAACGACCCATATCCAGGTAAATTTGATCCACGTGCATGGACTAAAATCAACTTGTTCAAAAATGGATGTGGGTCGTTTGGGAATCGATTTCGAAAAAATGTAAGTAAAATAACAAAATAAGTATTAACTTATTGTGAAAGTTACAAAAAATTGTATCGTACAATTTTTTTTTAAGTATAAGCATATGGAGTATTTCAAAACTCATCAGACGATTTAGTAATAAATTGTGCTAAATAATGAACACAACTTAAATATTGAATCCATAATCAGTGTAATATCTTAATATAGCACCAGCTGCATCAGACTCAAACTTCAACCTCATAAAAACAATTTATCCTGCAACCCAATGACAACTGGAGGTCAGAGGAGAACCTAAAATGAAGAATTCCTTGTAATTTATAAGAGATCAGAAAAAAAAATAAAAACAACTTAAAAAACTTTGGTGAAAAACATAAAAATTACTCAAAGGTATCCGGTGCAATTATTGCACAATTAAATGAAGCAAGCCTTCGTCTAGTAATAGACGTCTGATGTGTTTGTTCTCAGCATAAATTTGGTAGTAATATCTATTAAATCTTACAGATGAAAAACAATTTACTTATGGATGCATCATGAACTACGATAAGTTTTTGTTGACAAAATTAAAATGTATAATTAGCGTTATCAATAGCTCAAATATCCCCTTGTTCCAAGGAACGATGTCTCTTTAATTCTTCTCCACTTGAAATTCATTGATAGTGTCGGAACCCATTATTTCTTATAGATATGTGTGTACTAATTCTACACAGTAGAAATTCCTCGGTGGTTTAAAACTGACTTTAGAAATTCGGTTTAGTTTTAACTTTTCTGAATGCGGAAATAATTTCAGCAAGGTTTTTCTTTAAGGTCGATAATAATTTATCTATGTTTAAAAGTTTATAAACGAAATTTAGTCAAATGTAAACCAAAATAAGTCCTGATCACACCTACCTACACCTACACCTATACTACTAGTAGATATACTACTACGATCTAGCTAGAAGTTAGTTTATCTTGTTTTTATAATATAAGGTCCATGTTTTCCAAGAGATGTTGATGAACAGTCTTTCAATACCATCTTAGGTGGCCCTTGTTAGATAATACAAATAAATGGGTTCCTTAGCAGCTTCCAATGAAATAAACAAAATTCTCCTTTGAGGGGTCATAATATGAATGATGAAACTTGTTTAACTATTTTGTCTGTTCATTCATTTCCTTTTATGCTATTATAATCATGAGCTCAGAGTAGGGTGAGTGAAATTTGAAATTCGTTCCGAGATTGCTTCAACATATTACAATATATATTGACGAAATTAATCACTTTGGGAGCGGTTTGGCCCTGAAAAGCATTAACAATTACTTTTTTTTTTCACTTTATTTATAAGTAATAAATATACTTTGATCGTCTTAATACGATGGAAAGTGGTAAGAGCTTTCCGATCGAAAGACTTTGTATACTTTAAGGGACAGTACATTTTAGACATTTTTAAATTTTTAGGGAAAAGCTTGCGCCAATTCCAATCTGATTTCGATCCCTCAACAAAAATTATTTTAAAAAATTTCTTTTCTTCATCAATCTACTCTTCCAAATTTTTCGTCAAATGAGTTCGATTTCTATATAAATAATAAATTAAAAAAAGTTAATTTCAGTTCTAATTTTTATTGAATAGGGTTTACACTGTTTTATTTTTTATGTTTGTACAGTACCTATATATGTATATTGTTTTCTTGTATTGAAGTAAAAAAGATTTTAAGAAGTCCCAGACCATAAAGTTAAGTTGAAACTGCAAGTATTGTTAAAATATTTAGAAAAAATAGAGTAGAAAAAGATTAAAAATCCTTCGCTTTTTGTGTTTTCTTTATAGTTTTTGAATGCCATTTAAAATTTAATAAATATCAACTAGCACTAACTTGTTAGTCTCAGACAAGTTAATTCTATAAATAAGTTAGACTATTTTTGATATTATGTTTTTGGAATAATTTCCTTTTATATATTAATAATTAAGATAAAATTAAATAAATAAGTAAATATTATTTTCTACCTTTGCAATATTATGTCAAATTGGAATGCCATTTTTTTAAAAAGTTTAGCTTAGTATGATTTTGTCTAAAAAAAAAAACATTATAAACAAAGGATAACAAATATAATACCATTATGAATAATTATAGTGATATAAAAATTGTTACATTTTATAAATTCTCTATGGAATTCTTTCATAAATATTAAATATGTTAATTATTCTATTTAAAAAATTATATTTATTACTAATTGTAGTTCTATAATATACGTAGATGTACACTTTTATATGTATACTTATATGTATACAAAAATATTTTTAATTTCGTTATGTATTCATTTCATGTCAATTATTATTAATTTCCATTTTATGTTTTGAACTCATTTTCATTTAAGTTATGGCCAACCAACAAACTGTATAAAATAATATTCCACCAATAAAAATAAACTTTGTATATTTTAATATCGCGAAGTTATTTTATATTCTTTACTTTACCATAATATTGTATCTATTCTATCTATCTATTCTATTTATCTTGCTTTCTATTTGGGTTCTATTATGTCGTTTTTTCTATGTCGGTACGTTTTACATGTACATTATGTATAAATTTATACAATACTCACACGTATACATATATGTATAAATTTATTTATACAAAATTAATATTCATATTAAACCTCCCCTCACCCACTGTATCTTTACAATAATAATATGTATGGATTTATAAAAAAGAATATTTCATTAGAGCTTTTAGAAAATAAAATTGTATGTATATATCTCTATGTAACATTATATATAGAAAAAATAAAAATAAAAAAATAAAATGGTTGACGACAGTTCATTGTTTTTTATCGTGCTAAAAAACCATAAATTTATACATTAGATACATATACTTAGCTATATTTTGTATATATATAGTATATAGTATATATCAATAATATTTTGCGCGTTGATTTCTAATTTTTCTATAATAAAGAATTTTTTCATTTTAAATATTGAATTAATTTAAATTTTCTTTATTTTTTTTTAAATAGAACTTTAAGAATGAAGAATGATTTTCATGATATTTTGTTGAAGTGGAATCACTTGAGTAATTAAAAAATTTCTTTTTTTAATTAAAATATTTTTCTATTTCATTGTGTATTTTAATCACACTGGTATTTTAAATTCTATTTGTTCTTCTTTGATATTATCTATGTTGCCCTTACTTTTGGTTGGAATAATTTCATTGAGTTTTCTTCTATTTATGGTATATGTACGATAGTTTTCTCTAATTATTCAAATGCCAGCAACAAAAATAATATTTATTGGTGCTCTATAAACCGATTGAAGTTCGAATTATTAATTAATATATAAAAAATGTAAAATTGATTTTTAGGGCAAAAAAAATCTGAAAGCTATACAATTCATCATCAATAGAATATTCTATATAAATATTAGAAACTTTGCAATTGTTTTTTCATTGTAAAAATCTAAGCGAAAAATTAATTATTTTTTCAAGACTTTCGAAAATTAAAAATCAAATATCTTAAAACACAGATGTAGAATGAAAATAAATTTGATTCCAATTCCAAAATTTTCTTTGTGGAAACTGAAAAATTGTAACTTATAATACGGGAAAATATTTTGTACAATAATGAAAACTGTAATTTCCATCCATAAATATCGCGATGTAATGTAATGAAAATATTATTATTTCAAAATTGACCAAAAACTAATTAATGCTATTATTAAAATTTGAATAATTATTTTTTACTAAATTATGGTGAGTGAATTCCTTCACCGCATTAAGACGAATTTCAAAATTATTCATAATAATTTTCGTTTAATTCTTTGTGTTTTTATTTTATTCTAGTATAATAATTATTTAATGGCCGACATATTTTTAATTGAATAAAACACAAACAAATATAAAATCTGTAAAGTTATAATTTATTCTATTAATTGCGCGCATGACAATTTTTTAATAACGAAAACCTAGTGCTAGTTGTAATTTAATGCTTTTGTAACTCTAGAACTTTATTAAATCGCTCATATTATAATTTTAATTTTTTTCATTGTGTTAGTTTTCTCATCAGTATAATTTTGTATGGGTGAGGTAAATAGACTATAATTATATATAGATATTTAAATAATATAATTTAAAAAAATTTCATTCTCGTACAATAAACACACTTAGTTTTGAATTTGTTACACTAAATGGAAATATAAGATGATAAAAATGGAGGTGTTTTTTTTTTATAATTTATTATAAAATTTATGTATTTTAATTTACAGCAACCATTTTCTTTTTTTCTGGGAAATGGAATAGAATAAAATACAAAATTATTATATGTTGCGTTGTTCGTATCATAGAAATAAATATGAAAAATTAATTAATAAATAATTTAGTTATTTTTAAGAAATTTATTTTGAAAAAGATAAATGTTATATTATTAATTCTTTTATTGATTAAAATTGTAACAAAAAAAATTCAAAGGCTTGAGTAAATTCTGAGAATTTTTCTATATTCAAAATTTAATTAATTTGTTTTGTTTTTTAGTTTAAAAAGATATTATAGCAATAATGAATCTACGAACATAACAATATAAGTCATAATGGTGCATATTGTATTGTAAACCGATATAAGCAATAATTCGTTGGTTATTTTTATATACCAATACCCGACCAGGGATTATGCTGGTATGCAAAAACTATATGTCATTTATATGGGTTTGGGGCTATAATGAAGTAGTATAGACAGACTGGTAAAGGAAATCATAAATACTTTGGAGTTCAAATTGATAGTATTTTCAATTGGCAGTGCCATATGAGTCTCTTGAAAAATATCTTGTGTTCGTAATTTTTATCACTTAAAAAAATTTTCTTCTTTGAAGATTTTGTTGATGGCGTATTATAGAATTTTGCATTTGAAAATACAATACGGGCTTTATTCTTGGGGTGAAGCTTATTATATCATTATGAGTTCAAAAATTTCTTAAGGATTTGTGTTTTATGTAGTAATAAAATTTTGTATAATTTTTCCTTATAATATATATATATATTAATTAGTCATTAAGATACGTATAGTCATATTTCATTTTCAAAATCATATTGTGTCTGTCTGAGTCATTGTTGACTTGATATTTTGCCTTTGAGACATTTGTATTACGACAAGATCTTAAACGTTTCTTTCTGTAGAGCCAGTAATTTAACAAGCTTCCTCTACATATAACTTGCGAGGGAATTTACAAATTTTTACAATTATTCCATCGTTCCATAAACTAAATAAACTGTAATATGCGTTTATTTACAGTTTGTGTTTCAATAGTGTTTAATAAACTACGCATATATAGGTACATCAAAAGAATTCGTGGATTCACATTATTTTTGCCAAAAATCAAAATCTTGGTTCTTCCATCACAATTATATGTATATTGAAAATGTCAATATTGCTTTATTATTTAATATAATAATACGCTAATAATATCCGAAAGCCAAGTTCTAAACTATATTTATTATAAAATCAATTTTTTTTACTTGACTTTTGAAATTAAGATTGACACTTGGTGATGTAATACTAAAATCCAATAAAATAATGTAATAATGACCAGCGAGACATCAAAAAATATACATTTTAAACTTTCAAATTAGAATTGTTAACGGAATTCAACCCTGCAGTTAACGGAAAATCTTGCAAATTTAATATTAAAAAACTTCAAAAAGTAAAATGTCAAATAATAGCTAAGTATGTTTTTATTAGGCAGCGTTTATAAATCAAACTTTGTTTAATCAAAATAATTTTATTTCTTTTATAAATTTTATTACAAATGTATGTACATCAAATTTTGTTTCAAAATTTTAAATTACATTATGTCAAAGGTGTAAATAATTAGACAAAAAAAATATTATTGCGTCAAAATATGTGCACCCGAGAAAATGAACAGCGAAATGGCTACTGGATTTTGGTAATGAAATAACCGGCAACACGGTAACATTACGTTTACAATGATTTCCAGAAAATCAGGACCCAGTTGCACAACTATACGATGACATAAATTTAGCTACACAATAGATCCGGATAGTATTAGGATTGGTACTAACAATAACCAATGAAATGACGACTCATTGGAAATAAATAATAAAGTACATATGGCACAGAAATAGTTTTTAAAAGTGTCGATACAGTCGTCAGTGATGATTTGAATGATCAACTAGCATCTCCAGAAGAATTTTTCAATAGCCTCACTCCAATATGAAATTAAAAATAGGAGCTGTCATTATGCTTCTCAGAAACCTTATGCCTTTAAGAGGGCTATGTAATGACACAAGACTAAGCATTACAATTATTAAAAATCACTATATAAAATTCATGATTATAAATAGTAATAACTCAGATACAATTTTTATTCCACGTACCTATTCCTCTGATTCCGTCCGATACGAATCTTTTCTTTATTTTCAAACGGAAACAATTTCCAATTCGAAAAGCATATTCAATGACAATTAAAAAGTCACAAGACCAAACTTTTGACAAAATATGTCTCTATCTTCCTAAGCCGCGTTTAGTCATGCACAATTATATGTAGCTTTGTCTGGACTAAGATTTTTTGTCTGGATTAAGAAATAGAAAACTGTGTTTTCACTGAAGTATTTTAATGAAACAGTGAAAACTATTTATTTAATGCTAGACCGGCGAATGTTAACCGAGACCGAGAACAGCTAGTAACTTATTATTTTCTTAGACATGCTGCTCATTTTGTTTTTGTTCATTTAATATCTTCATGTTATTGTTTATTGTTATAATTAATAATGCTGTTTATTGTTGTTTTGTATGAATCCGATAAATATTTATTTTGCTATACTCCTTTACGAGTGCATTCGACACTAGTTTTTAAAACTTCAAGAATTTATAGAATTTTATATCAAAAATAATGTGTAGTAAATTTTGTATTGTATTATTAAATTTTTATATAACGCTGGGTGGCGCAGTAGGTAGAGCGCCTGCCTTTCAACCGAAAGGTCCCGGGTTCGATTCTCGATGAAGCAAAAAAAAAAAAAAGAAAAATGCTTCATTGGTTTTTCGAGCTGGTCTAGTACCCTTTGTCATTGGGATATAATAAATGACAAAAGATAATTGAGAGTTAATCTGGTAACAAATTAAATAAAATGAAACTATTCTATTTAAGATGGCTCAGTTCCTGACAATAGTAGTAGTTTTCCACATTTTAATGAGTTGATAAGCCAGTAATTTGTTAAAATAAATACTCGAATTATTGTAGATATTGTAGTGTAAAATTGCAGTACCGTACTTAATTAAGCACGAAAAGGTGATTCTACCTAAGTTACTGTCAAGATCATAAAAAAAAAAAAAAAAAATTAGGTAAGCAAAATGTTAAGTTTTTTAATATTTTATAACTATCTATAGATAGTAAAAAAAAATTGGAAACAAAGTTTAATTGAAATTGAAAAATGATCAGCCAAAAAATGAATTTTCTGAAAAATGTTATTATTGAAGAAATATTAAGCTAACATCGACCTTTATCGTTTTATGATAACTTTTTTATGTTCCTTGTTGCTGAGTGACTATCGTATGTATTATATTAGTGTAACTAAATAATGTTATATTTACCTGTATGTTATATGTAAGTTATTAGTTTTCTCACAGTAGCTCATCCAATTTTAATTTTTTGGTTTAATTAAACAAATAGTAATAATAGAAGAGAGAAATTAAAAACAATAAACAAAATTAAATTTATGCAAACATTTACATTTCTCATCGAATTCGTTTACAGTTTCTACTGTACTATACATACACAAGGTACTATACATCACATACATTCAATGAAATAAATATACTTGTATATCTGAAAACAAAATAAAATGAATGTTGTATTCTTGACTTATAAAATCTATACGACTATGAACAATATTATTTTTTTTTTCAATTTAATATGGTTATGATATTTTATGAGATGAGTCGTCAAAAAGTCATCCTTTTCGTATGTTATAATGTTAAATCAACAATGTCCTTTTTTTTAAATTTATATCCTTTTATTTGATATTTTCATTTTGTTTTTTTTTCATTTATATTTTTTATGATTATCACGTTTTTTTAGAATTCATATTATAACACTACGAAAAAAACTCCCACGTCAAATTCTAAACTATGCAAAGAAAAAAGGAAGAAGGAAAGAACAACAAAAAATGAAAAAAATGAATGTAAAATGATATTCGTTACCCTATACCTATATAATGTAAATGACTTGCAGGTAATTCGATAATGAGAATAACGCGTGCCATAAAATCGTAATATTAAAATGAAAACGGTAACATAGCGTGTCATTTTAATTATTAATGCTGTCACTGTTTTATTTTGTTGATTTTATTTTTTGTTTTTGTACACTAGAGTTTTTAAATATGTACGTTATTTTTTTATACTGCGATGGTCTGTCTTCATTTTGTAATGAATAAATATTTTAATTTTCGATGATTCTCTTGTGTGAATTCATTTATTTAATTTACTTTTTTTGTTTTTGTTTTTTATACCTAGCTACCTTGTTCATTTAAATAGCTATCATTATTATTTTGAATAAGTGTAAATATTGGATGTTGAATTGAAGGTAAATTTTATTATTTTAATTGTGTTTAGTATGCTATACGAGATGGTTAGGTTGAAACAAACTGATGGATGATTAGAAATTTTAAAATTATGTGAAAGGTAAAGTTATCTTGTTTAAATAAATTCATAAAAAAATAAAATAAAAAATATTGAGTAATAATGAAATGATTGGCTAGTTTAAGGTAATTTCAGTAAATTCAATTTTTTATATTATAATAATCTTAAAATTGCTCCGGAATCATAAATGGTTTTGTAAATTCATACTGATACAAAACTGATATACCTATACAATAACCATTAAATGTTTGGTTAGAAAGTCTTATTAACAGCAAAATTGTCAGACTGTCCTTAAATTTATAAAGATATAACAAATAACCTAAAGTGTATATAGTAAAATAAAATTATGCTTATTTATGGAGAGTGAAGATAAATTTTAGTAAATGTAAGGCAATTCTTTTCCGACATAATCTGTTTCAGTTTGACTCTTCTTTTCGCAAAAATTTTTGGTCAACTTTAGTTTTTAAAATGTTTATACATTAAAAAATCGAATTGTTGTCAGGTTTCTGTTCACTGGTAATTTTTAATATTTGATTACAAATATAGATATTTCAGAAGCAATATACTTCCTTCATCTTGTGATTAGCAGTAATTATAATTATGTAATTATAAATTTTTTAAATATGAAATATTAAAATTTCCATATCATTTTACTTCTAAGAAAAAGAACAAGTTCGATTTATTAATAGTCAATCTTGATACATATGTATTTTATATCACCATTGTATCTATAATTATTATTATTATTTGTGTTAATATATCTTACTTCTATTTTTTCGATTTTACATCCTATTCCCTATCAGATACCTATTTTACCTGTACAAACATATTGTTAATTTAAATAGCGATGAGTACCTATCCATTCCCTAAATCATTATTATACATTATTGAAAGAAAATCCTAGAATCTTACCATAGGTTACACTCATACATTGAATTATGGTAACGAAACTATACGGATTAAATTTAAAGTAGTTTAAGGCTGGATGATAATGTTGCAGGAAACGCAATGAAACATACACGCACAATTTTATTGAGTTTATCTGGCGGCTACTAGTCCAAAACTGAGGCTATGACTGCGAAATTTCAGCTCTAAAAACTTTCTTGGAGTACTTGCAGCCTCAAAGTAGTTTTTATTACCAATCGTTAAGTGAGATAACTCTAATGTGTCAATCACAGTTGAAAATATGGTTGCGATAACCGATAATTTTACGGTTGCAATCCCTAAAAAGTTCGGTTGGGATAGCTTTGGACAGTTGGCTATGATATATCATTTGACATTTGGTTTGAATTTCTGTATCGACTTTAATTCTATTTGCATATCTCTATATAGGCTATTATTTCTGATGAACCAGGTTGTGCTTATGTTTATCAATACCTTACTTCATAATCAACTTCACAACCATAACGGAAACCTTATGGCTATACAGCTTTCAGTATTTGATTCTAAGCAAAATCTACTTTTTTATGGTCCAGAGTTGGTTTACTCTTAATTATTTTTTGTCATTTATTTTATCCCAAAATAACAAAAAGATACTGGACCAGATCGATAGACCCATTTTCTACAACCCTCAATTAGTCCAAACTGTACATTCGTATGTAAAGGTATCGTTTGGAACCTAAAATTTGGCTTAACTTAAAAAAAAAGGAACTTTGCAATATATTTGTTTGCTATTTTTTTTGCAAATATTTGTTACTTTATCATTTTGTCAGAACTGTTGTGTTATATTGTATTATACTTTAATGTTGGTAAAATCGGAAATGTACAACTGGGTTAATATTGGACCAAACACACTTTCTTGAGAAACTCGGGCATTGTTTTTTTGAGAGATCGAAATATAATTTTTTTGGTTTCATATACAAATATCACTCGATATGTAGCCTATTATGATTATTAGTTTAAGTTTACTTTCCAATCCCATATGCTATATCATAACAAATGTCTGAGGAATATCCGTAAATATTATACTTACATAGTTCTCTTTTAATGCTTTTTCAACAATTTTTGCTAATCGACATAATATAGCTAAAAGTTGACCATGTTGGTCTTATTAAAGCTATTCAATCAGTACATTGCAAATGAAAAACAAAATATAAATTATTACAAACTACAACAACAAAAGTAACGATATATTTCAATTATTTCAAATCATGAACTTTCCATTAGGCTATAGACATTAAACTATGGATATTATGTATATATGTATATACTATATTTGAATATGATTTTTATGAAAATTTTCTTTTTAATCCTACCTACCAGAATTAAATGGAAAATAGCCTAGGTTTGCTATTGTATTGTATATATATTATAATCTCATTTTTATTTTCATATACACGCGGTAATAAGTTTAGAGTTTAGAGAAATCTGCAAAATATATTTTTGGTAAAGTGCGTGATTAACTAATCGTCACGTATAGGTTTAAAGTTAACACTTTTCATCTATTTCTCTCCTGTTTTTCTTATTCGTAGATGTTTATTTTTAGAAATATTAAATATTATTAAATATTCATAAATTATCTCGAAAAATTCTTAAATTTTTTTTTAAATTTACATAATTTCACTTTAATTTTTTTTTGTTAAATTTTATTTTTATTTCAAAATTATGCTAAACATGACAAAAATTTGTAACAAAAAAAATACAAAATAATGCCGTACTTAGCAGTTTATTTCTTGTTATTTTTTTTTTGCATTCCTAACTACATACATTCATTATTGTGTACTTATTAATACTAACTGTTTACCCATATAATTTATGAGAATCGGTAAACTATGTGATTAAAACTCAAATGTTCAAATTGATCAATGACCCACTTTTGGGATTTCAAATTTTAAACTAAAAAAAAAAATCAAAAAACCGAAGCATATTTTATTGTTGTTTTCGAATTTTTCTTCCTATTTTTCTTGTTATTATTATTATTGTTGTTGTTGTATTGAAATCCCAGTTTTGGGTCAAATCTAATTGTTTACATCTTTCCAGTTGATTAGTCTACATAAATTGCTAAATTTGACAAAGTAATTAGTAACTTCCGTTTTTGTTGATTCTTCAAAAGAAAACAACAGCAAAACAAAATGAAATATTGAGAACCTAGATATAAGTCTGCTTAATTTGGTATAAACATATAGGGACACTACAATAACAGTACCTATATACTAAAAAATAATAATAACATATTTGATTTTTGTTTCCTTTTGTTTTTGTTTATTGAATAATAAACAGAGATAGCAATATGCTATTTAATTATATGATTATTAACATTATACGATTATATGGTGGCAATATATATTTGTATATCGATATATATATTATCAATATATATTTTATTCAGTAGGGGTATTATAGGAAATGATTTTATAGATCAATGGAACTTCAGATTATGGGTCATTGAATTCGAATAATAGAAATTGAAATTTGTATTGGATCGTTAATGATACTTACGTTATGATGTTAGCAGTAGCATTTAGCTACCTATAAGGTTGTGTATCACTATCGAATTTATTATAGCATTATGGGGAAAACGGAATTATAAAATACAAAAGGTAAATAAAAATATGTTGTGGCTGTGCTTGTTTATAAAAGTAACATCGATAAATTCAAAACTTAAAAATAGTTTTTTTTTTTATTTTCAAAATATTTAGAGAAAAACGAAATTCGAAAATGAAATTGTCAGTAAACGAAAATAGGTATAATGTATTTGATCATTACAGATTTTATATGTATAAAGGTGCATTGAATAGATGATTTGAATGGTTTCTAGATACTTTTATAATAAATTAGAAGTAAATCTTGATTACATTGTAATTATTATCGTATTTTTTGTTTTGATTATATTTAATTGAAAATTTTATTTAATAAAACACAATTTTGTTAAATTTTACAGTGAAATACAAACTATAATAATATATATAAATGTATAGGTGTTTACATCATAGGAAAAGAAAATTTTTTGGTTTAAAATTTGATTAGTTTTGCTTGTTACAATAATTGTAGGCCGATTGTACATCAATACATTGTATTCCAAATTCAAAAATATATGTGTATGTAGGTAAGGTATTTATAAAATACCTGTAGTTTTTTTTTTTAATTGAAAATCATTAGTAATTTGTTATATATATATATTTTTTTGTAACAGTTTTACTAATACTTTTAATTTTGGTGTTTTTCAGAATGATTTTGTTTATAATCACCCATATTCTCTTAGTACTATAGTTTATATTATTTTAAATGATTATACATCATTTGCGTGATGAATAATCAGTCTAGCTGAATATGTTTTTCTGTCATATCCCATAAGGTGGGTAGGTAAAATAGATGGGATAGAAAAATTTACTATGTTGGTAGCACGAAAAGTTTTTTTTATCATCATGTCAATTTAAAACTGTCAGGTCTGTGTTTCACAGAATAGAAAAATATTACTTCAGTGAGATTTTTTGACGTCTAAGAGGATATGGACGTATATTAAATAATTCAGGGTGGGGTCCAAAAGCTTGCTTTTCAAAATATTGTTCTTTCAAAATATTTGGCGCATTATTCTATTTTATTCACGACATTTTGAAGGCTTGCAGTGGAGTTTTCGACAAATACGTCAAGTGCAAGAATCGCTATTGCAGTGTCGTCTCCAAAGGATAAAATTTTTGTCAATTTGGGGGATATCTCTTGTATATAACAGGTAAAGTATTGGACCAAGAATGGGACTCCAGCCAATATTTCTTTATTTTAAATATTCTTTGGCATAACGTACACGAAAGCATTTACTGGCCATGTATGATTTTAGTATTTCATAAAATTGTCTTGGTAAATCACGACGTAGTTTAAGTTCTAGTCCTTGGTGCCACATACTTTGTCGAAAGGCTGAGTAACATCTAAGAAGATTGTTGAGCAGACTCATTTTTCTTCGAACTCTTTTTCCACTATATTTGAGATCCGATGCACTTGATCAATTGTATAATGTTTGTTTCTGAATCTAAATTGATGGTTCCGGATCAGATTTCTCTTTAATAATCGGGTCAAGTCTTTTGAGGAGTAGTTTCTCAAATATTTTTGATATAATAGGTAACACCGATATTGGTCGATATGAAGGCGGTTTTTCTTGCTTCGATATTGCTATGACTTCTGCAATTTTCCATTGTCTCGGAACATATGTGAACTTGAAACATGCATTAAATATATGTTGTAGCTTTAAAAAAGCTAAATCTGGTAGATCCCGCATGATTTGTCCAGTTCGACGCCGAGGTTGTTTCTGCATATTTGTTTAAACAATCTTAGATTGACATGTTAAATTTCCACTTCATCTATTTTAACTTCGAGAGTTATATTTTCATTAGCAAGATTTTGTGCAGTGAAGACTACTTAACTTTTTCTTTTGGGTTACCGATCCAGCTACCAGCTTGTGTTTTCAATGGATTTTGTACCTGTGGTCTATTTATTTATTCGTTTAGCTGCTTTCCAAAACGAGTAGTCAGTATAAGCGGCGGCTGATAAATTATTTAAGAATTTGTTAAATGAATTATTTTTTATATTTCTGATTTTTAAGTTGATTATTTAAGCGATTGAATATAACTTTATCACCTGGGTACCTCGTTGATTGCCATTTCTCTTCTCCATAACCAGTGCTGTTATTTCTGGAGGATAGCTTATTGTCGAATGATATTTCGAGTCAAAAGATGGTGTACTCTCCTTTGCTGCTTGCTGCACGTTTACCATGAACTTCTCGACTTCTGCATCAATTTGGTTTCTTGATTCCACTTCCACGAATCCTAGAGTAATGAAGCGCTCAAGTTTCATTCTAAACATATCCCAATCAGTTCTCTTGCTTGTAAGTCTTGGGAGGCCTTTTTTGTGTTCTACTTTTCGCTTAGAACCATGATCAATGGAGTATGGTCAGACGATAGATCATCATTGCTCACGACATATGTGTGGTGTATATTTATTCCCTTTGTCATAAAAAAATCAATCAAATCAGGTAAATTCGCTGGATCAGTAGGGTGGGCCATCAGAAGAAATAAATTCGCACTCACGACTTCTTCCAACTATATTAACTCTTTCCCTTTTGTTGTGGTTAATCTAGAATCCCAGTGGGCATGTTTCGCATTAAAATCTCCTCCGATGATAAAATTGTTTTCAAGTATTTGAAACAGATTTATGAAGTTGACTCTAGTAGGTGAGTGTTGGCAAGTATGATAATAAACGTAATTAAGAATTTTAATATTAGATTTCTTTGTGAAGTGTGTTTCAGAAATTAGACATATGTCTGTCTTTTGATGCTTCAGGAAAATTTCTAGTTCGAGAATATGGTGGAAAAGTCCATTTGCGTTCCATGTAGTAACTCTAAGGGTGTAGCGTATTTTTTATATGGTTGCGGTGGTTTTTGTTTTTTTATCGTTGTAATCTCTTCAGATAGTGTTTTTGTAAATTTATCTTGGTTGTGGTTTTTATTTTATGAAAAATGCTGCATGACATTTTGTATCCAGAAGTAACTGCTTCCGCCTACCGAGATTATTCTGTTATCAGTTTTTGACAACAACAAAATATTTACTAAACCTAATGTATAGTACGTTTGCTATGTATAGGATATCTGTCATCTTTACAATACTTTCAGAATAATTAAAATAATTATGTTTTATAGAATTAGAAATTTTTTTAATTTTTATTTTATACATAATATAGCACATAATTAATTAATTAATTAATTAAAACTGAAAATTACACAGATTAAAACATTCGGGTTGTTCTACTCAAAGTAATTTTTTTTATTGAGTTATAACACTTTTCGAATCATCGCGAAAATCGAAAATCATTTTTTTTTTGTTTTTTTTTACTATAAATTGTGTAACAGGACTCTTACACGCGTAATTTTAAGAAAAAGTTTTTAAAAATTGGCATAAAATAGACCTTAACAATATTCAATGTGATTCTATTTTTCTTAGGCCTTTTTTGTTATTGTTTCACTTTCATCTTTAAATTTTGAACACGTGTTTATTTTTTAAGTTATTATGCGTCCTAAATATCTTTTTAGTGTTTGTAGTGTACTTCATTATGATACTACGGCAATTACAATTTTTTGAATATATTTTTAACACATCACAAAAATAATGAAATTTATCAACTATTTACGCATGTCAGATTAAAATGTAGCCCAGATAGAGTGATGAATATACTAGCTTATAGAACATACCAGCCGATAGAGTGCAGTGGTCCCAAATTTCAGATGATTTACGATTTATGGATTGAAAATTAAGTTAATACAAATAGATTTTTCTTATGTTACATACCACATCTTGAAGGGAATTATAATATACACCCTTTTATAAGCTATAGTTATTCCGAGGAAAAAAGAAAATTTTAAGTGTATAGATACATTATGTTATGCGCATTATAAAATACAGCACTATATATGAGTAAATTTTGTACTAATGTAATTTTTTTTTTTGTTCCCAGATAATATTTACAATCTGAATTATTTACAATTCAGTAAGTTAAATAATTTTGTATTACTGGCTTGAAAAAGAGGAGCATCCTATGATATTTATTCACTACTTATTACATTTTTTTTTTTTTTTTTTTTATATTATAGCCAAAACTTAGGTTTTGAACCTTTAAGTACTTGCGTACCGTTGACTATTTGAAAAAGGAAAGGATAGTTAGAGGAAAGGAAAGAAAAAGGAAGAAGAAAAGTTTTGTGGGAAAGAGCGAAAATGTTGTTAATATTCGTCTTAAACCTCTGTAAGTCATAAATAAAAAATCCTTCTCTCATTGGGAATGCTTCGATTGGGACGCGGTTCCACAATCGGGATGTTCTTACTATAAAAGAATTTCCATAGCCGGACTTAAACCATCTCGGAATTTCCACTGTGAAAGGGTGGGCACTTGATGCCTCTCGTGTTGTGCGATTGAATTGCTTAAGAGGAGGAAGAAGTGATTTTAATTCCTCGGAACAAGTGCCAACACCAAGCAGATATCTATAAAATAGAGTAAGTGCTCCAACAATACGACGATGACCAAGTGGTATAAGGGATGAGGTCACATTTATGTCGCCTATAAGACGAATGGCGCGGTTTTGAACTTTGTCCAAAAAATTTAAAGCGGTTTTTGGTGCACCTGCCCATAAATGTGAGTTATACTCGAGCTTGGGTCGTATATATGCTTTATAGATTTTTAAAAGGTCTCGAGATGAAAAATAAGTTTTGCAGCGGCTCAAAAATCCTAAACATTTTGCGGCGCTTTTCGCAATATCGAAAATATGCTCAGTGCATATTTTGATTCACTCGCATTCCGAGAATGTTCAGATCTTTGAGTCGCTGGATACCTTCATTTTAAAGCCGGAGAATTGGTTCGAATGTTGTTAGCTTGTTACTAACAAAACAGCTTTGAGTTTTTGAAGTGTTAAACTCGACTCTGTTAGCTTTACCCCAGTCGACAATTTTGGCAAGGTCGTGATTGAGCGCGCCGGCCATCATTGTTCTTTTGGAGGTGACTGCGGAAGCTGTAGCATTAGTTTGTTTTAGAAAATCATATGATGCTACTAGAGTGCTGTCATCACGTACCACTTACTTATACCACCCCTGCAATGAATGCAACTGAAACCAATATCTACACACAACAGTTTTTAATACCTTATTGGGTGTAGAAATACTCTCAGAAACATTCACTGCAGGTTAGAACAATGAGAAAATTACGGTAATAACAAAATAAAAAAGAAGAAAAATTATAGTGCATAATGAGAGAATTTTGTAGAAGAAAAAGAAAGCCGGAAAAGAAAAACGAGAAAAAAAAAAAAAAAAAAATTATTTTAATGTGAATTGAATCATGATTTTATTATTGTCAACTAAGACGAACAGTTAACAACATTTTGAATAAAGGAGAGAAAAAAGAAAAAATTGTTTTGGCTATTTTTAAGTTATGTATTATTTGATTTTATTATTATTCTAAAGTAAATTTTATTATTGACACTATTTTTAAATTGTTTTTATAATTTAAATTTTTTATTATTTTAATTTTTTTTTTTTTTTTTTTTATGCACTCTGATTTTAGTTTATTAATCATTAATTGCTTATTTAAACGTTTATTTATTACACCACACTTTTAATTCACATGTACCTAGGTTGAAGTACAGTGGCAAAACATGAGCCTGGGTTCTTCATAAGATTATTTGCTGGGATGTTTGGATGTATTTTCAATTTAATTTTAGATTTGTGCAATATTTTGATTTTTCATCATGTACCGAAGGGACCTGCAAATCGTTGTGGATTACACTATTTGGCACGGAGCATCAACAGTTGTTCTGAAGCTTTTATGCTGAAATCTTTGAATTACAACAATGTTGGATTTAGCTACATCGTCCCAGACTTGGATTCGGAACGACAATATAAGTTTAAGTATAGCTTTGTAAAGCAGCACCTTATTTTCCAAATAGAATTCAGAACTTTTACCCATTAACCAGTATAGGCTTCTCAGCTTTTGTTCTAATTGTGTTCCCATACAAATTATCTGCTTCTTCCATGTTAAATGTCAATAAAGATGAATGCCCAGATATCTGACAAAATACTCCTGTTGTATAACTGTAGTGTTCAGTTACTCTTCCTTAGTGTAAATATCACATGGGTTGACTTATTTTGATTCATTTTTATTTTCCAACTATAATTTGATGGAAGTTACGTTGAATGAGATTTGAAGCTCGTAATCGATCAATATCTCAAGCCAGAATTGTTGCATAACATCAGGGAAAATTGCTAGTTTTACATCTGGTGTCGTTGAGGTGTCTGCCGTATAGATTAGATAGAATGCGGGTCTAAGAACGCCTCCTTGGGGTACGTCGGATTGAACATCGAAGCATGTTGTATGATTTCTCATCAGGTCGGAGAAATCGCACGGCAGATATTTTTTGCTAATGTAATTAATGTAATCCCAATAATAATCTCTTTTAATTAAGAAAGCTTAAATAATGTAGCTCTCATATTGATATCTTTTCAGAATGCAGGAAAATTGTGATACTTTAATGTATTTTACATATTTTGGTATGGAGATAACCCACGACAACAATAAAATGTTCAAAATTTGATATTGTAAATATAAAAAAAAAATACTTGCTTTTTGATTAAATTATTAAAAACTATTTAAATATTTATAATTATTCTTATTAAAATAATCAATTTTTTATTATATTTTAAAATATAAACTGGGACATATAATCAGATACTTTTCATAGAACTACTCATTTTTATTTATAATGTTTGTAATGTTGTAAATATCGTATGTACGTATAATATTTTAAACTGAAAGTGTTTTGAAAAAAAAAAAAAAAATTCACTGCAAATATTTTATAATTAATTGATTTTTACATTTAAATTGAATTCTTATAATTTTGAGTTAATTTTTATTAATTGTACAAAACAAAGAAAATGGCATTTATTAATTATTCTATTAAAAAGTATTCGGTAAGTTAAAAGTCTTCTAAAATATCTTACTTCAACATTCTTAATTCAAATTCTGAGATAATTCTGAAATATTTTTTAATATTATTTAATAATAAAAATGTCAGGGTAGATGAATTTTTTTATAAAAGCAACATAAAAAAAAATGACAAAACGAAAATTAGCGGTACCAAATAGCGGACAAGATACAAAAGTTACTTACACGTTCCACGATATCAAAAATAGGTATTCTCAGTCACTACAGTGGGTCGGATACCTAGAGCGGATGAACGAAAATGCTCCAGTCAAGAGAATCTTCGAATCAAGACCCGAAGGTACAAGACTTTGGGGCACACCAAACCTTCGTTGGAGAGACGAAGTATCGGCGGATTTAAAACAATTTCGCATATTCAACTGGGGAGAATCCGCCCATGACCGGGAAAAATGGAGGACGTTGATGAGTCAGGCCCAGGATGTACATAGGCTGTTCTGTTGGCCACCTAAGTAAGTAAGTAAGTAAGCATAAGTGTCACAATTAACAACTATCTGTATTATTTATCCGTTGGTCGACTCCTCATCAGTAGATAGATTAACGCACTTGAAAGTTACCAATAAATATGTAAATACGAATATTTATTTATTTTTTATTTATTTATTTATTTAGTTAATTTAACTATTTATAATTATATAATTCAGTATTGTACAATACAATTTGTATTATTACATACATTTATGTTTAACATTCTTTATTTATTTTTATTTATTTATTTATTTATTTATTTCGCCTTAATTATAATATGTTATTTTGTTTTACAGAGTTAAATTTTAGTTAGAGCTTATACTATGTATTGCGATACTTTCATTTTATTTTTGTTTTTAAATATTTAACATATTTATTAATTTATTTTTTAAATACATATGTTTTCACAAGGCAAATCATTGAAAAGTTTTAAACCACATAGTACGATTGCATATTTTTGGGTTAGACGATCACATAAATAATTTGGATATTGTAATACATTCATTAAAGTTCTTTAGTTGACTCTTAGCCATTTTAAGACCTTTAACATAAATTTACTTGGTGGGTATCATTTTACTTTAAGTATAACTCTCATAGCCTTATTCTGTAATATTTTTAGCCTATTTTTATTGGTATGACTTGCACTAAGCAATATTCAAAATGTGATTTTACATTTTTATTTACATAAATTATATACTGTAATTGCACTAGAAAAAGATAATTATTGTTTACAATTATAGAAAAAAACAAATTTTTTTTAGAAATTATTTTACAAGTGTAATCCATAAGTTTCCAAATATTTTAAAAATTGTTTATTAACTATTTTTTTTCCATTATTTTTGCTTCTATTGTAATTGTGTTATAGCCATATTAGTATCTTTCTTTTGGTATAACTACTGATATTTCCTTCCATATTTCTGAAAATAGTCCGCTCTGAAGGTTGTAGCCTTTTTTTCTTTTATTGCCTATCCATAGTTGGATGTCAGCGGTTATATGATATTGACAACGATGTCCTGATAGATGCTTCGATCCGTTGCTTAATGGATTAAATCGCCAATGTTTCTGATTTGAACAACCATTTTAATTGTTTTCTTCTTATACCTATTTTTCCTTCAGTTTTTCCTTGAACTATTAACTGAATTAGCTCGTATTTATTTCCACGTATAATATGCCCAAAATAAGAGGATTTTTGCTTCTTTAGCCTTAGAAGTAGTTCTCTTTCTGTGTTTTCTCTACATAGAACTTCTTCGTTTGTAATGTTATCTGTCCACGATATTTTAGCATTTTTTGGTAGGTCCATATTTCGAAGGCTTCAAGTTTGTTTAGTTTTCTTACTTTTAAGATTCATGTTTCTACATCATTGGTTCTCTGTTATAAGGACGGTATCATCTGAATATCTTATATTATTTATATAAGAGCCATTTACTTTTATGACAACGTCTAAGTTGTTCACTACTTCTTGAAAACTGTCTTCAACATGGATGTTAAACAGTAAAGGGGAGAGAATACAGCCTTGTCGAACTCCTTTTTGGATATCAATGCTTTTTCTTGGCACACTATTTATACACGGGTTCTTTGTTGCCAATATAAACTATTTATACACATTATGATATTTCTATCCATGCCAATTCTATTTAATACCTGCATAAGTTTTTGATGGTTGACCTTTCAAACGCCTTTTGTACTTTGCCTAGTACTTGAATATTAAAAAGGGCTTTTCTTCTTCCAGTTCCTTGTTTGAATCCAAATTGCGTACTGATTTTGAATGCATGGCTCATTAAACTTATTAATCGGTGATCATCGAATTTTTTGGCAATAGCTTTTTTCGTAAGGGTGACAAATGTTGACTCTAGCCAATCTTGTGAATTGTTGAAATTTTTGTGGAGCACAATGAGGTTTTCATCATTGATCAGTTTAATTATTATTTCTGACGAAGTTTCGTCTGGTCCTACGACTTTATTATTTTTGTCTGACATAACCGCTTTTTTTATTTCAACTTTGGTTATATGCGTTTCGGATGGTTCTGTAGACCTTTCAACATTGTACACGGAACGAGTAGAATCACAAAACAATTTCTTAATATATTCCTCCCCAGCTTTAGTTTTTTCATTAATTTCAGTGATTATTTGACCATTTTCATTAAGAAGTGATATAGCTGTGATTTTTTATACACCCGTGCTGTTTCTTTAAGCTTTTTGTGTAGATTTAAGTCATCATGCAGGTGTTGTAGTTTTTCAATTTAATTTTTTCTTGGCCTTATATTTTTTTGTATACCTAAAATATGTTTGGACGTTTCATTTAGAATAATATGTAGTTAGTTTAGCCAATAAGATCAAAATTATCCATTATAATATTTTTATTTATAAAATAATGATTATTTTTATTATTTGTATATATTATTATATATTAAAAACAAATGTTTGATAGTTCTGACTGTGGGTTGTATATAATTTATATTAATAAATAAATCCGACAGTAAGGTAGGATTTTTATACTAAATACCGAAAAATTTAATCTTTGATTATTTTGTTTTCTGATTTAACTCATATTCATAAATAAAATTCCTTAGTTAAAAGTAATTTTTTTTTATTTGTTTTTGTTTCTAATTAAGCGCTTGAAATTGAAAAAATAATTTTTTCTAAATAATTTTTTATATCTGACATTTTTTATGATAGGCGACATTAAAGATTTATTCTACAGAATTTTTGTTTTAAGGCAATTTTTTTTTCTTTTGGTTATTTCAGATATAAATAAAAAGCTTTGATGTACATAGAAAAATACGTAAAAGTTGGCAACTTCATAATTCAATTATATATTTAAAAGTTGTCACGTTGTCTGTCAAAAGTTTAAAAATCGAATTAAAAATTAAATTAAGAATTTTAATTTTTATTGTTTTTATTAGCAAGCAACACAAATAAATCTTGGGGATAGAAAAAGATGATGAAAAATATAATTTCCATGTTGTGCTATGAAACATCCACCAAATTGCTTAATTTTGCTTAATGACGTACAATACTTTTATGTACCCACAATGAATATTATAAACATTATATAATATAATATACATATGTTTAAAACATACATAATATGTAAACAACAAATTCAAAAAGAGATTAAAAATTAGAATAAAAATAATAACAAAACAAAAAATTAAATTGCTTTTGTTTCATTCACACATTATCATTATTATTTCCCAAAAAGATTACTCACCATAAATAGTATAGTACATTGTTATATACCTACTCGTCCATGTAAGCATACTGTATATGCAAATCTATAAAATTATAATGGCTGTCAAATGTAATTTTTAAAAATGGCAAAAGTATATTGACATAAAAATGACGTAATGAGTTACCATATTTTACAATAAAATTTGTGTACATCCCATTTGATTTTTTAATAGTTACAGTTATTGCAATTGCTTATTTTGTTTTTTTTTATGCTTATGTTTGTGTTTATAATAATACCGTATGAAAAAAAACCCAACTTTTTTAATTAAAAAAAATGCTAGGAAGATATAAAATTGAAACGAACTATTCGAAGTTGGCGAAGAAATTGAAATTGGTTTTGAAATTGCTCTTAATTATTATATTGAATCTGTAAATTAAAGTAAAAATACGGTATATAAGTATCTAAAGTATTTCATAACCGATTTGCATTATTATTCTTTTCTATTTAAAAGAGAAATGGGGAAATCAAATATTTTTAAAAATTTTTAATTTTCAATTAGAAATTTCAATTTAAAATTTCAAAAATAATGAAATACGATTATCAAACTTCCTCGAATTTTGAGGAGCGGCCAAATACTAGTTTATATTTAGTTATTAAGGTCTGGATGGTTAATTGTTTTCGATGACAAATTAAACAATTAAAATTATTGCGTTCTGGTCCTAGTTATATTGAAAATAAATGATGATACTATTGTTCAATTTGGGTGGTGATAATGAGCGTATATATTATCCAACACCTGAAGGATATTTGTAGTAACCATTGTATAAATTAGATTATCTTCAACAAAGTATGTCACTAGATCAATTAACAAACTTTCATTTCATCAACAAAGTTTCTTAAAATAAATTAAATCGACAAACTTCTTACTAGGCCATATTCTCTCATGTGAAAGGTTGCACATCTCAGCATCAGTCAGCATTGATCGTAAAGAATATTCATATACGCAATTTAGCTTCCGTTCTTAAGAGTGAATTCTTGTACTCGAACCTCTTTTTGAAGCTATCTGCAAAACACGAAAATCGTTAGTTATACAGCATTTTATTTTATTAATAATTTTTGAAGTACTAAAAATTTTTGTTTAGAGCTCATTACTTGGTTGCCTATTAAATTTTATATATCGGGTTTATATTTAGTTTGGATCAACTTCCTTAATCCCATTTTTATTTAATTATTTACAGAATTTATTTTTTATTGAAAAATCGCCAGCCGTCTAAATGTCTACAAAAGTCTATAAATTGTATGTAGGTAAATAAATTTAGCACAGGTACGTAATACTTCCATATATACATTTTTACCTATACGTATACTATAAATTACGATGTCGTATATTATTGAATTATAATTGAATATCACTATTATAATTTTAAACGAAAGTCATGAAGATGAAGATCATAATGTACTTTGGTTTTCGTCTTTAATATTCTTTTTTTTCTTTAAATAATGATGAAATTTGTAAAATTGGTACTGTATTTTACATTAAAGATTAACTGAAACTGATTACTTCTAATAGATTTAATTTTTTGTATAATACTGATTCAGTAGTAAAATATAAGCAAATGTCAAATTTATCTACTATACGGTTTATTCTGGTTTTCAAATCATTTAGTTTGTTCTCCTAATCAGGATCAATGTTTTCTATTTATATTTGGCTTGTCTTCGATTCTTCGTTGGGGGATTAATTGGATCAGTTAGTACTTTCGATTTCTCCATTTTAATAACAGAACATTAAAACTATTTATGCAATTTTTAATTTTTAGAAATATTTTTAATATTTAAAATGTGCCCTAAGATAGGGGTAAACAACGAAATTTATCTGCATTATAATTCAAATTAATACTTTTGAGTTGTGATTCATCCGTTTAAAATTTCAATTTAAAAAACAAATCTACAGTTTCATATTTTTGTTTTTTGCATTTGTTTTTCTTATTTTTATTGTGCATCTAATATCAATAGTATACAATACAAAAAAAAAAAGAAAAACAAAATATTGCAATTTGTAGGCAGTATCTACGAGTAATAAAAATTTGTAGATTTTAAATTGAATGTGTGTTTGTTTTTGTGTGTGTGTAATAGATATGAACATTTTAACATAATAAATTAAAAACAAAAAAAAATAGACATTTAACTATTCAAATGTCTATTCAATTACAGATTTTCTATTTGTGTTTTGTTTGTTTTTATTTTTCAATTATCTATTCAAAATAAAAAAAAGTAAAATAATAAAAACAGAAACATACCAAAAAATTTATATTTTAAGCCCACATTGCAAACCCATGAGAGATGAATGATTTTTCGTTTTTGGTTAAAAAATATTGCGAAATAACAGACTGTTATGAAATTTAATTGTGCATCTTACAGTATCTATACATATTATATTAATATACTTTATATACGTATGTGATGCAGATATTATATAAAAATCATGTAAATGTGTTGTCGTTGATGATATGATGTTACTTTAAATGGTAAAATATTCTTAAATAATTTTATATAATAAAAAAAAATAAAAAAAAACTTACTGACAATTGCGAAAGTTCAATTCGAAATTGAAAACAAGGACAGTTAAATTGATTAGGTTCTATACAAATAATAAAATAGTAGTGGTAGGTGGATTTCATATAGGAGGTGTTAAAAATATTATATGGAAGAAAATCGTAATATTTCATCCATTCCTAATTTAAAAAAAAAAAACAAAAAAAGAAAAATACAGAAAAAATAAATAAAAAATAATTAATTGTAAAGTCGTTATGATGATTATTTCCCATACATTTTTTTTTATTTTATAAATTTGAAATTAAAAATATTTTTTGATGATTTGTAGAATGACTTAACTATAAAAAAAATAGAATAAATTTTGATATAATTATGATATTTGATAATTGAAAGAGGATGACGCATGTCCATATAACCTACACCAATATCAAAATTGATAGTTTTTTACAGTTATTATTCTTATTTTAAATAAACTTTATGTTGCAAGTGTATAATTTATTAAAATTAACAGAAGAATTATTTAAATTTGAAAAGTGGTTAACGATTTCTATTCAACTGTTTTGAGACACAATGGCCTCCTTATCTGAATTTTTATACCATTTTTTTTAGCGATATAAAAGTATATCGAATTTGATATAAACGTACTTGCTAATAATGTACTTCGAAAGTTTTGTGATCAACCAAATTTCAAGAAATTTATATAAAAGGAGCTAAATTAGTCTTTGTTCCGATAAATTCGTGATGTAAACCATATTTTTTGATTGTGTAGTATTTGAAAATGAAATTGTTAATATCGTTTGCATTTTTGTTTTCGAACGATTGATTATTTTATTTAAATTTTTTGTTTTTTTTTCATCTTAACTGAATTTCTTGAATCTTGCTAAAAATGACAATAATTTATAACAATAGTGATATGTTTATTCAAATCTTAAAAACTAACAAGTTCTAGTCCATTGATTTGACACTTCATATTTGCTCGTTTGTTACAATTTTCTGCCTTAAATGATTGCCAACAAGTTTTTTTTCAATCTGCTGCTTATTGGATTGGAATGTATTGTAAATCTCTCGCCAAAGTGTTAGGGTCCGTCTGTTTACATCATATCTGTTTTTACATTTTCCAGTTATTTTGTAACCATGGGTATATATTAAATACTTTATTAGATGTTGTAGTAGTAGATGTATTATGTAGATTAGTATTTCCAATGTACCAAGGGGCCTGGGTTATGGTGCGTAAAATATTTGATTGCATACTTTAAATTATTTCGATTTAATTATTAGAAGCAGTTCTGCATAACTGACATCCATAGGACCAGATTGGTTTTAAAATGGCTTTATATAGCAACACTTTGTGTTCCAGATCTAGTGTAGAATTTTCCCCAATTTAGATATATCAAGAATAGCTTTTGTTGTATTTTATGGAATAATTAATACATCGTGCCACACGTTGGCAAATGCCTGGCTGGCATCCAAAAACACTGTTGAACAGAACTTTGTTTCTTCAAATCCTTGTTTTATTTGGGCAGCTGTGTACGTGTTCGATCGTGCTATGTTCAGGTGGAAAACCAAATTGGTGCAGGGAATCACTCCATCGTTTTTTATTTGCGGCATCATTTTAAGTACTATAATTTTCTCAAATACTTTTGACAGCATAGGCAATTTGACTGATGGTTCTTTATGAGTTAACCTTTGTTGGATCTTTTCCTGGTTTTAATTTTATAACATGGTCTTGCTGGTCATCGTTGCCTGCTGCTTTTTTTGGGATTTATTTTTTTGTTGTTTGTAGATTCAACTTTAGCTGCGTATCAATTTTATAGCATAGTTTTGCTGGTATATTTTGATTTCTATTTGAAGATATCTTCGAGGTGGACTGCAAAAGCTTCTGCTTTTTCAAAATTCAAAAATCATAACTGAAAAATCACAACTTCTCTATGTTCTTGACAGTAGACTAAGTAGAATTACATTTTTGTGCTTAAATTAAGTGCGGTAGTGCAATTTTTTACAACATATTTTACTACAATGGTTTTTTAGTATTTATTTATCGAATTTCTGGCTTATCATTAAATGTGGAAACCTACTACTATTGTCAGGAATAATACTTTATTGGTTTTTCGACCTGGTCCACGAAATGATAATTCTATCTAGTTTTACCATCTAAACCTAATTACTGTCAAGAACATAAAACAAATATTTTTAATGAATATGTATTTTGTTCAAATAATGATAAAACAAAAAATTGTTTGTTAAAAAAAATTAAAAAATTGTTGGAAAAAAAAATGTCGAATAGCAAAAAATGTTGAAAAAAAAAATAAGGTTGGCGGTTGTTGCAATAAAATGTCGAATTCCAATGTTGAAAAATAAATTTTGAAATATTTTTCGACATTTTTTTTTTTAAAAAGTATATTTTAGACCTGATAATCATTCAAGAAATATGTACCTTAAAAATATAAGAGTTTCAATAATATGTTTAGTAAGGGCTTGAGTTATATTATAAATGCTTTATTGGTGAAATGTATACATTTCTTTTTTATTTTTTTTTATGATCTTGACAGTAACTTAGGTAGAATCATCTTTTCGTGCTTAATTAAGTACGGTACTGCAATTTTACACTACGATATCTACAATAATTCGAGTATTTATTTTAACAAATTACTGGCTTATCTACTCATTAAATGTGGAAAACTACTATTGTCAGGAACTAAGCCTTCTTAAATAGAATAGTTTCATTTTTTATTTAATCTGTTACTCACAACTATATTTTGTCATTTATTATATCCCAATGACAAAGGGTGCTGACCACATTTTGTTTTCAACAAATAGTAAAGCTGATACGAATAGTAATTGTAGTAGATTGGTTTAAATTATATTTTGTGAACAAAATCTGTAAGATTATCCCTTTAGATTGAAATAAAATAAATAGGTGTACTGAGGCTTAGAGTAAGTAATAAAAATAAACTTCATATCCTAGACCCAGACCCTAGAGTTTAATAATATATATAACTTCTGGTATCACTAAACATTTTTTTTTTTACATTAATCCACCCTTAATATTTTTTTATGTTAAATTATTTTTTTTAGGTTCAATTAAGGTTTTTTCTTTACATGTCCTGTTTCTCAAATATTTATATACCAGAAAATTACAAAAAAAAACATTATATCCTTGATTATATAACAATTTATAAATATTAATAATGAATACATTATGTGACCAATAATAAATTCTATTTTAAAATATTACATTGTTATTAATAAAGTATACATTATATAGAAATAATGTTGGCGTGTTACAGCTCAATATTTAAAATAAACACCATTAGTCAAAACATCACAAAAATTTTGATGATAATGGCACGAGCCATCATTTAAACGAGTAAAAACAAAAACCTATAATATGAAAAAGAAATTATAAGCATGTGATGTCGCATTTAAACGTAATAACTTCCTTTTTTTAAAAAATAAATAAAAAATCGTCCAGCTCTCCAAGGATTCACATATAGAAAAAAAATCAATAATAGGAAATTTACAGGGAGTAAAATAATAATTTTCAGTAAAAAAAATACATTTATTTAATTATTGAGATGATTGAGATCATAAAAAAATAGCAGTATATGAAGACATTAATGGAACGGAACAGTACGATAAAATGAAGTAAAGGCAAAATAATCTGAATTCACTTCTAAATTTCTAAATATTTATAGTTTATAATTTAAGGTTAAATAGATAGATTTAAATAGATAGATTTTGAATTTCGAGAGGGATTCAGTCCCTATATCACCGCATTCGCAAATGGGCTTGTTGTGATAACCCGGTTTTGTTATTAAGTCTCTGAGTCCTTAAGAATATCTGATTTTGTAATTACACTCAGGATATTCTTCAATGGTTTGCTGGATAGCTTCCACTGTTCGGGGAACGTTGTCTTCCACTGTCGGGGAACGTTTCCACTGAACGGGAAAGTCTGCTACGGGTTAGCCCTTCTTTTTCACAGAGGATATGCTCAATAGATTCGTCCTCTACTTCACATATTCTCCATAAGATTTCGGTTAGACCCATTTTATAAGGGTGTTTCTGTATTAGGCAGTGGCCTGTTGTTATCTCTGCCAAGATATTCTATTAAAACTTGGAAGAGTTTTGGTTTTCTTGAGATAGCGTTCAGACAAGAACATTTCGTTTTTTTTTTCAGGAACGTTGGCCCAGAAATCCTATGTCTTACCCAAACTTCACGATGCGTCAAATATGTTTCACTTTAAAAGTTTCCGTGAATTATATTTTTTAAGCTTAAATTTTCCATGTATATGCTACAATATAATTTTACGCAAATTCAACGTAATTTTGTTCTTTATCCGTGTAATTAAAGTTTCTTGTGTGTATGGACAAAATAATATTAAATTTTTTTTGGATTATTATTTCATTCCAAATTCATCGACAATAAAAGTAGGTGAAAAGAATACTAACACAATAATTTAGTTTTTTATATGTCATATAGGATAAAAATTTATTATATACCTACTTATAAAATTGGTGGATATGAAACAATATCAATACTCATTATCTCAGAAACCAAATAAGATAAAAACAAAGGGACCAGGAATTCAGAAAGATGAATAAGAAGTTCGAAACCCAATCGACGACAAATTCTAAGGAACTAGTCCAACAATTACAATCAATTAGAGAAGTTGAAGTCATTTAGAAAACTAAAGTAAAACAGTACCTACATTCAACTCAGCCGCCTTTGCATGGAAGAAAATTACTTCAGTTTAGAGGGAATTTCTACAAATAATTTATAACGGAGCTCCAATGGGAAACCCATTATCTCCATTCATCGGTAGAATTTCAGTTTGGAGCCATTCATGATCAGCTTGGAGTCAGATTTGTCAGCAGAAGTGTGGTTGACATTTTTGCAATAGTAAGGAAAAAAGAAATCGCCACTGACTATTCCTATAACGGGCTTCGTAGAAATATACTGTTTACTGTTGAAACAGAAAGGGTAGGTTAACTAGAGTTCTTAGACTTATTATCTATTTCAACCAGAATATCCTTAGAACTAGAAATGTTGACGATTGTGCGGATACTGACAGAGTCATCCCCAATAACTCAAAACAATCCTTTCAACGTATGCATCCCTCCATCGTAGGTTAATCCTTCCCATCTCTTATGAAAACTTAGTAAGATTTGTGTCTTGCAAGTGAACGAACAGCAGACCGAACACTATAAAAGTGTATTGTGGATATAGAATAATGTCAGAGAATTATTCCTTAAAACAATTATTGTGAGTATTAGGAGAAGTTCTACTTTCTCATAATAGTTACATTTTTTCACCATTTATTTAAACTAATTAATAATGGACCATATTCAATATTATGTTATTTAAAAAATAAATAAAACAAAATATGAAATAATTAAATTAATAAATTTTTATGAAAATTTTAAATCAAAATCACATGAAAATTTATATAATATATGCCTAGGCCTACGTATGTAGGTACGTTAAAATTCCAAAGTTCAATAAAAAAAATTAATTTTAATGTGATATATTACATATATATATATATATATATATATATATATATATATATATATATATATATATATATATATATATTTATATATATACTCATATATTTAAATAAATTCTAAATACCACAATTATGTATTAAAAAGTAAACCAGAAGTTAAAATTATTTTACCGTTTAGTTAAAAAATAAGGAAAACTAAAATTAAATTTTATTTATTCACAAATTGATTTAAAAAGAATTCAACGTGGTTTAAGTACAAATTACTTTTTAGAGAGATGTACGTGTATATCAATGGATCAACGGATTGTATTGTATATAAAAATTTATTTGACAAAAAAAAACAACAAAAAAAAATTTAATGTGACTGACAATAATGCGATTTGATATTTTGTATGCATAGCATGTTGTTGAACGCGTTCTGCAATTTAACACTTTTTGTTTTATTTTTTTTTTTTATTAAAAAAAGAAATTATTTAGAAGAAAGCCCCAACAATACAGAATAGAAGAAGGAGAAATGAAGAATATTTTAAGAATATTTTTTTATTGTTTTTTTGTTTTTTTAAAAATTAAGTGCATTTGTTTTTAGTAATTCATTGAATATTTTAGGTTTAGGACTATCCTAATGTTAGAAACTAAAGTGTAGGGCTCTAATTCTTTTTAAGTAAGGAGTTTAAGAACTACCTCAAGTTAAAATCTCTTAGATTTTTATTTTTTAGCTAAATTCTTACTTTAAATATTTTGAAAAAGTAAAATTCAAAAATAGCAATGTTACTGTCAAAGAACCTACATGATATCTCTTTTTATAAATGATTCTTACATAACCAAAAAAAATTAAAGGTTATGAACTAAAAAGTATTAAATGTCTGCTCCCATTACTTGAGCCTGTTAAGATCAGTTGAATTTAATTTTAACTATGAAGCTTATCTTTACTTCATTGTGTAAAAATAAAACCATAGTGCACTAAGACCAGGGTGGATAATTGATTTAAATCTAATATTATTATTGAAGACTTAAAGCAGTGAAAATCTATAATATTTTGTTTATTTAGCATTATCTATTATCAATTATTTATAACAATAAATAACGTTTATTATCATTCATAAATTGAAAATGTTCACTTGTCTAATCTTTCAAAAAAATTTTCTTTGAATAATTTTCATTTCTATTTTACAGGTAAAGGTGTTTGAAATTAATTATTCAATATAATAAATGAATTCTTCTACTTTGTCTAATACAAATTTTCAATTTTATCTTAAGTAGGTAGGTAGAAGTGACCATTCCAGTTGGTTCTGAAAAACCAATTAGCACTTAATTGTACTTAATATATATTTGTACTTAATATAATTGAACCTTTTTGATACTACGACTCGGGTGATCTATTTGTTAATGTTGGTTGGGGTAACTCTCCATAATCATTCTCACAAGGACACTTCTCAGTACTAAAGTCACCCTGTGCGATTGTGAAGGTTGATCAGAAATATTGTCTTGTATCATTAGTACGTACTTGACCATATAACCGCTGCAAGATCACCAAGAAATTTAAGATAAATTGTTCCAAGGTTGTTTCAAGATAAATAGTTTCTGAAAAATTAAAGCATTTTTGTTTTTTACAAGAGCAGTGGCGTGGCAAGGCAAGGCGGTTTTGGAAAGGATTACTAAATACATGGAAATCAATACATAAATATACATGGACGTCGCCAGTTCAACGCAACCGAAACCAGATCGACAACATATGCATGAAATGGAAGTAACTCCTGTGATATAATCTAGTTTTTAAAAAAGTTTAATTTTAAAATATCTTAATGCAAGTGATAGTTAACCGTTAAATTTAAATACAGAATCAGACAAACATCAAAAAGATATAAATAATACATAGATACAATATTGATATAATCTTAAAATCTATATCTATATGTACCAGTGTAAATAAATAAATCACGCTTGTCCTTTTTATTTATTAAATTGCAAAATCCTTAAGAAATTTTTAATAATTTATAAATAGATTTGTAATTAAATTTACTTTTATGTAATTATAAATAGATTTTACGTTGAAATTTTGGTCGGTTTTTATAAATCACAGATATATGAATATTATCTCATAAGCAACCAAAATGAAAATCAGGAGTTTTATGGGTAGTCTAACACTATGAACACAAACTTCTGCGTTTAAGTAGTGTTACAATCAACGAAACACTCTTAAAAATAAATAAATTTTTAGTTATTTAACAATAATTGCTATATTAAAATATTAGTATAAAAATTTAATCTAAAAAACTGTAACTATTGTTATTTTTAATATTCGAATTTTTTACCAAAAAACAAAATTAAAAAAAAAAAACATATTTTCTGCGATTGTCCAAAAGCCAATTTTAATTATATTCATGTTTCATAACAAACTTTAGAATGTAACTAAACATTCTAACGTTTTTATTTATATTTTATTTCTTTTGCAATTTAGAAATTTAATAAGAAATTTAATTAAATTTATATCAAAAATTCATTTAACATATTTCTTTTTTTGTAGAAATCGATTATTCAATAAAATGCATATACTTTTAAAGAAATTTATTTATTTAAATTAGCAAAATTATTATAGTATAGAATTATTAAGTTAGAAAATGGTTAGATTTATCGTTATTCTTGTTAATTTTAAGGTTCGCATTATAGAAAAAATGATTGGTTAATTAAGTGATTTTGTTCGTCAATGTTTATTTGATTAAGGTAGCTCTATATAATGTTATTAATCAAATTTGGTCATTCTTTATGATTTCTGAAAAATTTGTTACCCAAATGACAGCTCTATTCATTAATAGTTAATTTTCAATAACTATTAATGCATTGTAACTATTAATGAAATTACAATAATATTGTCATAAAATCTTCTTAAATGTCGTAGGTATTTTCATTTTGTTTAAATCATTACCAAATTATATATAACTCTCTTAATAAATTTTATAAATTCAAAATCCATGCCCTTAGTGGAAATTTAATATGGAACCTTCTGAAAAGTAGTCAGATGACATAACAAATACATCGTGTAGGTCGGCCATGATATCGCAGTTAAAAAGCTATAAACTGTATACTGGTTTTTATAAAAGCCAACAATGAAGTTTTTTTGGTTTCAGATTTAAGGATAGCAACAAATTCGTTATAGTACATATAAACTGTTCAATTACAGCTAGATTTTTATTTTCAAATTTCTATCTCCAATAAAGTATACCACTATGGAATTTGTTTTTTTGTAAAATACATTTTGAATGCCGAATTTTCACCAGAAAAACAATTCCAAATTTTTTTTTTTCAAAAAATATTACACGCTGTTGATATAGAATAGCTCTATACAGAAAGAAACAAAATTTTGAAGAGAGTTGATAAACGTTGTATTAAGATTTACAATATAATTAAATAAAATAGATTTTTAAATGAATATTAAATAAAATTCATATATTGGTTTTTTTTTTTTTATTAAAGAAAGGTTTTATTTAAATTTTTAAAACAAAAATTTAAAAAATTGCTATTTTAGGTTTTTCTATTATATGCTATTGATCAAGTAACATAAACACATTAAAATATACATTTATTATTGACAAACCAAGTATTTATCTACATTCATATATTCACATTATATAATTATACATATGTATCTACTATAATACTAGATATAGTATCTGGTCAAGTCAGTCATTCAGTATTGATTTAGTAGCTAGGTAGCACGTTGGCGCAATGTATACATTCATAATTTTGAAATTGAAATACACATTTCGTTGATTGAATTTTAAAATGTGTTTTTTCTGTTTGTTTTTTTTTTGCTTGTATATATATACATAATATATGTATGTATTTAAAAATATATATATTTTTTCCATATTAATGTTTTGTTTTATTGTTATTTTAGTATATTTTTGAATAAAATTTTCTTGCATTTTTAACAAAAATAAAGTTGACAATTGAATGATCAAACATTAAAAAAAAAAAACGAAAACTAAAATAAATTATAAGATATAAAGAAAGAATAAGAGAAAAAAAAACAAAACAATAATAAAATACAAATATCGCACAATGATATCAACTCATATTAATAAGGAAAACAACATTTTTTTATTCAAATTTTCAGTTTTTTTTATTTAGTTTTTTTTCTTACTTTAGGTATTAGGTGAGCGGAATAACAAATCAATTTAGAAATATTTTTTGAATTTGTTCAGCGGCTCTTTTTTTACAATATAAATTATATATACACGATACATATATATTTCCCTCTTTGTTACTCATCCTGACATAATAATTCTAACGATTATAAAAAAAAACTTGCAAAATTTGTTTAAAAATAATTAATTTTTATTTATATTTAATTTGAATTCCAAATTTCAAATTAAGTTTTTTTTGCCATTCAGAAAGTGATTATTTAATTAATGACTTTCTATATACATATATAGATTTGAGTTGATTTTCAATTTTAATAGTATTAGGTGCAGCATATCAGCACCCAATTATCAACTTAAGCTTTGATCTATTACTATGTTATATTTTCAAACATTATCAAATTGCATAAGGTACTAATTGACTCTACTAAAAACTTTATAAATTATTTTTTATAATCACATGGATTGTCAATTTTATTTTCGTTTGTGGGTTGGTGTGAATCATCAAAAAGGTTGTATGAATTCCCTATCTGACATCTGACCACCCATTCTATACAGTAGTAAAACTGATCATTTGATGGTAAACATCAGATTCCGTACATAAAAAAATTGCTTACATAACTGTTAAACAACTAACAAGGAACTTTAGTTGGTGCATTTAACATGTTCTAAATCATATCAAAAGAAGAGATTTTATGTTAATGAAAAATAGAAACAACATCTCGGTATTTCATCAATTGTTTCTTATAGAATCTTAACATCTTTGGATTCGATTAATACTATAATGCATACAAATAATAAAAGAAGCCAAATACGGATAGAAGCACTTGCTTTAAAGTTTTTGAACGAAAGAAATTTTGTTCAGCCAGTTTTCATCATGTTGATCAGGCTCTTAATAAACTTTTTAGTGATAATCAAATTACATATGTATATTCTCAACTATTTTTTATCATTTATTGTATCCCAATTACAAAGAATACCAGGCACAAGGTCAAAAAACACTATGGAAAATCTACTATCAACTAAAGCTATCAACTATGGAAAAGAAACTCTAAATATAATGTGGAAATTATACAAAGATTACAATCAAAAATATTAAGAATAATTACCACAGATTATTAATATAGAAAATGATTTCAGTATTGTTTTTGTCAAGGATGAACTCCAAAGAACTCATTATTACTGGTATATTGTTAAATCATACTAACCATCTGGCACATAATCTTCTAGACATACTTGTAGTGAGCGGATTAAAGAGAAACACTTTTGTAGTGTTGATGATATTGCTAATTTAATTGATGTCTTTGGATCACTGAAATATACATCAGTTTGTAGAATTTGAATACACTTGTTCTTTTTGAATAATTTAAAACAGGCATGCTTAACCGAAATTAATTTTAAAGCCAGATTTGAAAATATAATATAAAAAAGAGTTTCCATTTTATAATTCAATTATTTTTTTTATTAATTCATTGTCAAAAAAATGTTTGGAAATATTAATAGAATATTAAAAAAATAATAATAGTTCATAACAGTGAAAATAGTCGAATATTTTCCTTTAAATTTTACTGATATGCTTATCATACTGATATCCGTATTTCGTCTACTACTTGCAGACTTCTTCAGTGTTTTGTACTCGACTGAGGAAAGAAATTTAAAATTGTCTTATTTATTTTATTCGCACAGGTAACAATTTGATGTTTCTCGCAGCTGCATGGTTGTTTATTATCCAATGAAATAGCACAGGTAGGGCTTGAATAAAAATATTTTTATTTATTTTGTTGTTGGTACTTGAAATAATTTTTCCGACGTTAGAGTGACAGGTAGGGGCGGTGTTATTCGTTTTATTATATTTCACTAAAAATTGAAATAAAGAAGAATATCCGTTGCCTTGGTCTTTATTTAGGAGTGAGTCATTTTAAGTTTTATAGATTTCGATGCTTTCAGCTGAATCTAGTTTCCTAGAATCTCTAATGTAATTTACCATTACAATGTCTTCTTTTGAAATGCTATGATTCTCCTGGATGATGTGTTCTGCTACTTTGGATCGGAGCTCTGTTGAGTTCTTCTTTTTAGTCAGTTCTGCTTCTTTCAGGTGTTCATTGAGTCGTATTTGCATGTTTCTCCTAGTTTGCCCAATATAAACTTTGTTGCAATGACTGCAAGTTACCTTATATACACCTGATTTTTCCATTTGTTCGATTGGGTCTTTAGTTGAACCTAGAACAGACTTAAGTTGTTTAGTTCTGCTGCTATGTACGATATCTAACCCGTGTTTTCTTAATTTCGCTCTGAGTGGGAGAGAAATCTTGCTAAACTCCAATGCTACTCTTCTTTTGGGTTGTTGATCAGTGAGTATGTTAGCGAGGGAATTCCATTGTAAACTTCTTTTCCGTTTACTAAGTAAGGCCGTGATGGTTTTTTCCGGATATTCGTTTATTCTCGCAATTTCAAATATGTGTTTAGTTTCTTTTACTAAACCTTTTTGGGAGATGGGAAGTGTTAACATTCGATGGATCATGTGGTTGGACGATGCTATCTTATGTTTATAGGAGTGGTTGGAGGTATTCGGGATGACCCTGTCAGTATCCGTAGGTTTCCTGTAAATCTCTAGTTCTAGAGACGTTCCTGTTTTACTTAACAGTAGATCTAAGATGGGTAGTTGACCTTCTTTTTCTACTTCGACAGTAAACTGTATATTCCTGTGAAGTCCGTTAAGAGTAGTTAAGGTTGATTCTAAGACCCTTTCCCTTATTACAGCAAAAATATCATCTACGTATCTCTTCCAAAATCTTTGTAATTGTTCTTCTGCAGCTAAATTTGACTCCAGTTTAGCCATGAAAATTTCACTGATAAATGGAAAAAGGGGGTTTCCCATTGGAGCCCCCTTCAATTGCTTGAAGAAATCTCCTCTAAAGGTGAAATAATTTTCTTCCATGCAAAGCCGGATCAGCTTTATGTACTGTTTTACTTTTGTCTTCCACTGTGGTCCAGTTTCTTATTGTAGTAACCATTCTTCTACCAGAATAATAGCCTCTTTGACTGGGATACTGGGAAAAAGGGATTTTACGTCAAAAGAGACCATGACCTCGTCTTCGTTAAGTCCTCCCATTGATTTTAATTCTTGAGCAAGTTCCTTAGAGTTTTTCACTAATTGGGTTTCGAACTGCTTTTCCATATTACGAAACTCCTCCACTAACCATTTGGCTATTTTATATGTTGTAGACATATCTGTTGTCACAATTTCTCTCATCTCATTCCCTGGTTTGTGAATTTTAGGAAGTCCTTTAATTCTAGGAAGTGCTGGATTTGGGACCTTAAGTTTGCTGACTCCTATTACTTGTCGGTTCTGTTGTAATTGGCAACGTTAGTTGTACGTGTTGATTCCTGCTTCTAAGTCTAAAATAAGTCTTTCGACATCAGTTTCATTGGGTATCACGTAATTAAGTCCGTTCTTAAGTAGTACCATTTGATCTTCGGTGAAGGTCTTAGAGGACTGATTCATCACAAAATTTCCAATTTGCTGCACACGAACTTTAGGTTTTGTGTCAACCTGTTGTTTTTCCTGAAGTAAGTTGAATTTTCTTTCAAGCAGTTTTCTCTTTCTTTCGCTCTCGCATTCTTCTGCCACTTTCACTTTGATAAGGAACAAGGAGAATTCTTTGGGATATTGCTGTGCTAGCTTGCTTCTAGTATGCTTCTAGTATGCTTCTAGAGTTTTGCGGTCAAGTTTAGCTCTAAGGGAAGCGGTACTATCACTAATTATTTCATTCTCAATTTTTCTAATTATTTTAAAATTAATCGATGTACGAATTTTAATTTGATGACTCTTAGGTGTTAGGTTAGAGTTTTTGCATCTGCTTAAAAATACGATGTCTTTGCTAAGCGATGCAATTGCTTTCCTCAAAGCGATAAACTTATATGTCTCTGATGTGGGCTTGGTTGCCATATTTACTTTTTATAAAAACTTGTTTTCCAGCGTTAGAGTAAAATTTTGGTATAACAGTGAAAATAGTCGAATATTTTCCTTTTAATTTTACTGATATGCTTATCATACAGATACGCGTATTTCGTCTACTACTTGCAGACTTCTTCAGTGTTTTGTACTCGACTGAGTTTTTATAAAAAATAATAATTCATAATATCACAAATAATTTAAATTCAAGTTTTGGCAATTATTTTTGGTGATATTTTTTTAATGAGAACTCTGCTTATCACTTTTTTTTTTTATAGTAAGTTTAGGTCAACTACAATTTTTATTGTAGCTGTACGCAGCTGATTTTCCATATTTTTATCAAGTAATCTAGTCCTATTTTTATTCTTACAAATTTTCATTTAAAAAAAAAGAGGATTCGAAAAGATAGACACTACCAAAAGTACATATTATTCATATTGCGTGTTTCTCCAAATTTGAATATTTAGTGTCCGATATATATTTTTTATAAAATGCACTCTTACTACTATCATCATATTCTGTTTAATGGGATGGGGAAAAGCCGCACATAGTATATTTTATTATGTAAAATAATGGGAGCCACAGAATTTATTGAAAGAGCCACCTGCGGCTTACGAACCGCGGGTTAAGTATCGCCGATTTAAAATATCAAATTATTGTGAATTTCATATGAAAAGATTCAATAAATAAAATATTTAAATATTAAAATAATTTTCCAACTTATTTTCATAAGCAATTTTATCACTCGAGTAATTCTAACACATACCTTCAAAAACTATTTTTTCTAAAATTTTTGATTAAATTAATTTAACTAAGTAAAAAAAAAAATTAAATATGTTCCTCTTTAAATTTTTCTTATTAATGGCTACTATGTTATATACTTAATACATTTGTTTATCGCATTTAACCATCTATTTAAATTAATGATCCTTCAAAAATAACAGTATACATCAGAATTCCAGAAAAATATTTAAAAAATTTGTTTTGTTGCCTTTTCTTCTTCAAAATACTATTTTTTGTTTCGATTTATTGATTTATAATCATTTAATTAAAAATACAAAATTATATACTTAGGTTACAAAAATTAAAAAAATCCTGTGACTCTGATATTATCATCTGACATCATAAAGCACACGCTGCTTATTATAGCTGTAGAGTGCAGATGTTTTTAATGATATTTGCATGTTCATTTTTTAAACAGTAAAATTTTCATTCTATATTATGCAGTTAACATTATAATTTTTTATTTCGAATTTATTTAATTTCTAAAAGATGAACTCATATACTTCAAAGACACCCAATTGATGATCCTTTTTATAATCAAGTTTTTTTTGTTTTTATTTTTTTTTGTTATCAACACTCATTGATCACATAATCATCAAACATCATCGTTTTAATTATGATGAAAGGTGTAAAACTTTGTCTATTAAAACAATATGCCTTTTCCCTACAACCAGACATTCAGTCAGACACACGAAGGATTATAAAACTGACTCCAATTGAATATGGCATATGAATCCAATTGGAATTGAAGAATAAAAAAAATTACAACATTTAAAAAAAAACAAAAAAAGGGTCTTTTTATTATGACCATCTGTTTGACCTTTCCAATTTTTAACAATTAATTATTTCTTTAGCACGTTATCCTGTGGTTTATCCTTTTCTTGTTATGAATTTTGTTAGTTTTTTTTTATTTTTTTTATGATTGTGTTGAGTAGTGTTCATCAAACCATATAATCTTTTTGGTGGGTTGAATAATCAAATTTGATGTTTTTTGTTATTTATATTTTAGTTTTTTTTTTAAAGTCATGTCAAAAATGTAAAATTTATTAGGTTTTTGAATGAAATTGAATAGGGTATTATGAATGAATTTGGGGTTAAAAAGAAGATTTATGTAGATTTGTTAAAAAAAGACCTTTGTTCAGAATTATTAAAATTTTTTAAAGTAAAGAGACCGTGAATCTAATTATGTATTAAATATGAGGTTAATAATTCAATTACAAAATTTTATAGCCATCTAATTGATGGATTAAAAACCACCCTTTAATGAACCTTTTAGTTTTTCTCTTTGAAATTTTTAAATAAAATTTAAAAGGATCTATATAAAAATAAAAGATTTCGACTAACTAATTATAATTAAAACTTAAAATAATTTCTATTATCGTAAAGACACTAATCTTTTCTCACAATACTTTTCCATATATAAAGATCGATTGCCGCTATTATTCCATCATCAAAAAAATAAAGTTAAAATAATGTATTTGTGTTATTATATTTACATTCCTATTAAGTATTAACGAATTGTAAAATGTCTATTCTATAAAATTTCTATTCGTTTGTTCATCATATTTTTCATTATATTGTTTTTGTATCCATCTATTTTGTTTTGTCCTTTGTGTCTGTCGCAAAAATAGGAGCCGATTAAATCTCCATTAATGGTTCAATAATTTTAAGAAGAAGGAGCTAGTGTTAAAAACTGATGTTATCTAAGTACAACTCGGATGACTAAAATTTTTTAAATTTTGTTTTGCTTTTATATTTATTGTTAAATAATTGTCATTGTGAGCTTTATACTGTTTTGTTTCTTTTTCCCATTGTATAAACTTAAATACTTTATCTTAATTTTGTAACTGCTTATATTTGCCTTCTTTTCATTTATAATTTTTCTTTTTCACTGACATTCAAATGATTTCCTGTTCATTTTTATAGTGAAAAACTAATTTATAAATTATAAACTCTGTACACCTACCTCTTTGTGAGATATTTTTGATTAAATAAAATAAATAAAATAATTAAAATAATTAAAATAAATAAAACAAATAAATTAAATAAAATAAATAAAATAAATAAAATAAATAAAATAAATAAAATAAATAAAATAAATAAAATAAATAAAATAAATAAAATAAATAAAATAAATAAAATAAATAAAATAAATAAAATAAATAAAATAAATAAAATAAATAAAATAAATAAAATAAATAAATATTAGATTTGAATTGGGAAAATGTGGTACAATAAACAAAGCTAAACCAGAAGAAGAGCATATAAGTAATGAAACGAGCATTAATATTGAAATTCGTTCATACTGAAAATGAAATAAAAACTAATAAAAGAATGTATTTGTTTGAGTTCTCTAGAAGAAACCATCGAGAATATGCAATTTATTTCAAATTCAATAAAAACTAAAAAATTAAAAACTAATAAATTATAGTAATAATAAAAAATTCCTAACTACATAATATGTAAAAAAAAGTTAGATGGTTATTATAATGTTTAACGCTTTTACTCGTTTTTTAGCTTACTGTCATAGGTTTGATAGTGTTAGTGAATCTTCTAGATTTGAATTATAGACTATACATTTTAAGACTGACTAAATTATGAGTTAATTTGTTTTATGAAAAAGATATTATGTAAAAATACACATGTGAACTTGTCCAATAAACCTGTCCTTGGAAGATCACCTACAAATATAAATTTAATTATTCCGCGTCATTCCGGCAAATAATTTGTCACTCTTTGTTAGGATTAAAAACTTAGGTATTGATGTTAAGTTCGAAGACAAAAGATAGTTTAAAGGAAATGAGATTTTTAATTTAAAGTTAATTTTTATTTGAATTTTTGAAAATTTTGAAGTGTTTTCCAATAACCAATCTTTTCATAAATTTATCTTTGTCCGGTATATAAATGTTATATCTTAAAATATCGCACTTTATGTTGCCCGGGTTATACTCTATAGTTTTACATGTAGCCCGTCTACCGTAGTGATATAATGTAGGGGCATGTTTTTGATTTTGAATATATAACCATTGTTGATCCATTAAGATAAAATGCTCAGGGGATATAAAACCTGTTAGGATAGTGCTTTTAATGCATTTTTCAATGTGGTAGAATATATAGGATATTAGACAATTAATTAACAAAAATGTGCTATCATAATGTTCTCGAATCAATTTTATTAGAAAACTAGTTTTGTAATCTGTCTTAAATGACGGAAGCAAAATAAATTCTAGCATTTCTTTCCTTCATTAGAGTTTTCATTTCAAATTTAAGAAAAATATTTATCTAAAAATATATAACTTATTTATCATACCTTTATTTTTTAATTAGAACGATTTTAATTACCATATAAACAGAATATTTAGTAGTAAGGTGCACAATTTTCTATTCCCTGAAGGTCCTTTACTCTATCATTTTAGCGACATCTTATTTAACACCATTGAAAATTTATCGTATAATTAAGAATCAAGTCAATCGTGTTAACATTCAATAGCTGCGTAAGTTTAGTGTCAAAGTTTGACAAAAAACCATCGATATCTTATTAATATGAGTATAATTTGTATGATTTGTTTTTTGTCATGTTTTTGTATGGAATTGCCAGAATCTAAATGTCGTTAGTATCATATTAAATTTAATTTATGGAATAAAAGTAAATCCACTTTTATTACTTAAATTAAATATATCACTAAAAACAAATCTTATTATCAATAATAAATATTAAATTTGCTTTTATCAATTTATTTCTTTTTTGGTCTTATTTATATAATTTTTAAGATTTTACGATATTTAATACGCATAAATTAAAATAACATTTAAATGCAGATGATTGAGATTGAGGCCTGAGCGTCGATTAAATTAGACAATTTTCATTATATTCTAAAAAAGATACAATAGGCTTATGGTAACTGAAGTAGGAAACAAAAATTTTTGATTGGAATCTATGTAAATATCGTGTAAAAACCGCATCGATCGTTGTTTTATAAACAATATAGAAAATATTTAAATATAATATAATAATATGCAAGTAACATAACAATATATAAATTTAAAATTAGTAATTTTTAATTCAATTTTTTAATTAAAGCTTTAATTATTCACTAAAAGGAAAATTAAATTTATTTTAAACAATAAAATTTTAATAATCAATCACTTTTTTATTTCCAAAAATTATAACTTTTGCTAAATAGGTATGCATACATATTATGTAGATACCAATCATTTTTTTTTATATAATATGGAGACTTATATAGGTACCAATATTATTTTTTATATAACTAAAATTAAAACAATAAAGTTTTAAATGACTTAGCTCAATAACCAAAACAAGCAAAATATCATTAGTTAAAACAGGTAAAATTTACATTTACTTATCGTATACCAAATTTATTATGAGGGAGAAAATGTACAAAACATATGTCTGCCTTTTGCTTTATACTGTAAAAAGATTTTGTTCCCATTATTGTTCTTTGGAATTGTTTGCGTTCCCATTATTGATATGAGGCAAGGTGGCAAAAAATCTTTGTTCAAATTTTGTTTGTTCCCTCATACGATGATGACTTCTGATCTGTTATTATTTTAATATTTTCGTTTTAAGCATTATTATTTTCGTATATAAATATACCTATTAAAAATATTAAATTATAATTACATTACAATATAATAAAATATTATTAACATTTTTGTAATTATATTAAATTATATAAAACCTAAATATTTATTATATTGGTATACGATTATAAAATAATACTGAGGACAACATCTTTTTACAAATCACAGAATTTAAAGAATATGATAACGCTCTTTTAGTTAGGTCTCCTAAAAAGCTTATGCATAGCTGATATAATTTAGAAAATAATATTGTTAAATATTTCAATGAAATTTTTTTTCCAAATCAAAATTATTAATCAACAAACTTTTTATTTAATTTCAGCCAACTTTTTCTGTTACTCTCTTTTGTTTACCATATTTTTTCTTTTTCTTGCAAGTTAAGTTCTTATTATCTATTTCTTACAATTTTAGCAAATTTCCATATGTATTTTTATGCAAACAAATGAATACATACATGAGTGCATAGGCATGCTGCATATTCTAATTGTGATGGATATTCTTTAATGAGAACTATGAGAAGAGAACAACTTCAAATGTTCTTTTTTGTTTTGTTGTTTGTATTTAAATGATACGGAGGTGCTCGGAGTAGCCTTTAGACGATTTGTTGGATAGGAAATTAAATTATCTTTATAATTATGTGAAAAAAGAATATTTTAGGACTTTCGCTAATGAATTATAAAAAATAATAGTACAAAGAAATAAAAAATAATAGTACAAAATTTCATTTATGTAATTTCATTGGTTGTTATTGTTTTTATGTGTAAGGCTGTAATTATAGCGATCAGTAAAGTGAATACGTAAAAATGAAACAGTATTTTATTTTTACGGTGAGATGGTTATAGCGATGAGAAAAATTGCTTCCGTAAAATTTGTTATCATTTCGATTTAACGTTTTCTTGTTTTGAATTTGCAATGAAAGAATACATGTAGTAGTTGTTTTCATAGTTAAATTAAAAATGAAAAATTGAAGTTTTAGTAATATTATTATATTATCATTACATATGCCAAGTGAACACTTTGAACAACTTATTCCCCGTCGGGTTGGGGTACTAAATATCCGCAGTAAGGCATGCTTGTGGTAAAAGTCCACTAAAATCCTAGAAAAATCCAGAAGCGACTGACCCAGAATGGGCGGCTTTCTGGTCTGCGACTGATCCCAGAGGGACGGCAGGAATAAAAGGTACCGCCTTGTACAAGGGAAATATTATCCTTAGGCTAGGAGATGGAACTCCGAATTAAAACAAAAAAAAAAGTATGCAATGAATAAAACTCAAAGATTGTATACCCCAGGTGGTAATCCAGATCTTCTGGAAAATCCACCCTCTTTCGAGGCAGGTCTCACGGATTCTGGGGGAGACTACTTATTGCAAAACCATGAAAGCAGAGCTGCTTTAATTGACCCATTCAGAAGAAAATCTGGGGTCCAGAGAACACCTCCAGCAGGGTCTCAAAATATCTACGAAAACATGTCCCAAAAAGACAGCTATAGAAAACCCGACGAGGGTAATAATAACGAAAAGGCACTTGAGGCAAAAAATAATCAACTTAATGCCAGAGTTACAGAATTAGAAATCTTATGCAGGGAATTGAAAAATGAACTCTGCATAATTAAAGAAGAAAATGTGAAACTAAAAAATTCACAAAACATGTCTACTAAAAGAGTAGTACTAAAAACTGCTGAAGAATTTCATACAGATGATGAAGAACTAGCTCGAGAAACGGACTGGATCTTTAAAACAAAAAGAATCTGTAAAAAAAGAAAAGCAGAAAAATCACCTACTTTAAGCCCAGAAAATGTTGCGGACAAAGTAGAGAAAAATGTGCAAATAAATGAAATTGTGAAAAGTAAAACAAAAGGTAAACCTCCTCCAGTTATACTTAGTAATGTAGTGGAATACCCTCAAATAAACAAAAAATTAAAAGAAAGCAATACTAAATATAAAGTTAATATGCTTAATAATAAACAACTAAAAATTAATGTTGAAGAAGAAAAAGAATATAGAGAGTTGACTAAGGCAATAAATGAAGCCAATATTGAATGGCACACTTATGAAAATAAGAGCACCAGGCCTATTAAAGTAATGGTTAGGTATTTACATCCGTCATGCCAACCTGAAGATATAAAAAATGAATTGAAAGATAGAGGCTTCAAAATTCTAGAAGTCACAAATAAAATAATAAAGAAAAAGGAAAATAACAAAGAATCTACGGTACGTCTTCCTCTCTTTATGCTAACATTCGAAAACTCCGAAGATATAAACAAAATATTCAAAATTGAATTTATCCAGCACATGATGGTTAAAATGGAGGCTATTCGTAAAACGACTACCATTCCTCAATGTAAGAGATGCCAAAGATTTGGCCATACACAAAAGTTTTGCCAGCGTCTAGCTCAGTGTGTTAAATGTCCTGGTCCCCACTTAACAATTTCTTGTAAAGAAAAAAAAATATTAAGCCTAAATGTGCTAATTGCCTTGAGGCACACCCAGCGAGTTATCGTGGTTGCCAGGTGGCTAGAGAGTTGCAAAAAAGGAAAAAGCTACAAAAAAATGCCCCAAAAGAAATGCAACATAGACAAGAAAAACAAAAGACAAAACCTAGGCAACCTAGTGCACAGAAACAGAATTGCATTGAAACTTCAGAGATACCTAAAACTTTTACGTCGAAAAAAGTCGTAGAAGGCTTATCATATTCACAGGTAACACAAAATAACCTAAGTCAAAAAAGAAACCCGAAAGAACAAAATAAAGTTTCTACACAAAAGTTGACTGAAAATACCATTATGCAGATGATGCAAAATATGATAAAAACAATGAATGAAATCTCAACAAGACTATGCACATTAGAAAACAAACATAATGAAATATATATGTATACACCAAAAAATAAATCCGCAAGGCATGGTTAAGAACGCACTTCGTATAGTCACGTGGAATGCCAATGGTATTCTGAACAAGAAAAATAATTTGGAAATTCTATTGAGAACACAAAATATTGATGTATGTCTCTTGACAGAAACACATATGACAGATAAGTCATCGCTTAAAATAAATGACTATACATGCTACAGCGCGAACCATCCGAGTAATACACCCAGAGGTAGTAGCTCAATTTTAATAAAGAAAGATATTAAGCACCACGAGGAAGTTAGTCTAGAAATAGATGAATTCCAACTAATCGTGCTACGAATTATGTCTGTTAAACAAAGCCTTTGTGTCGGTGCATTATACTGTCCACCCAAATACAACATAAAGAATAACATGTTTGAAGAAATTCTTAAACTACTTGGCGAAAGATTTATCCTGGGAGGTGACTACAACGCCAAGCACATATATTGGGGGTCTAGAGTAACCTCTACAAGAGGAAGAGAGCTAAGAAAAGCTATAAAAGAAAAAGGCTGCATTTACCAATCTACCGGTAAGCCTACCTATTGGCCAACTGATAGAAATAAAACTCCTGATCTGCTTGATTTTTATATAACAAAAAAAATTTCACCAAATTATATTAAGCTAGAAGATAACCATGATTTGGACTCAGATCACTCTGCAGTCATACTAAGTCTATATGAAAAGGTTATTAAGAAACAGTCGAAACCTCTGCTAACGAACAAGACAACTGACTGGGCTAGCTTTAAACAAGAAATAGAAAACAAAATAAACATAAAAACAAAACTAAGATCCAAATGTGATATAGATTCTGAAGTAGAAAATTTTATTAAAATTATTCAAAATGCTGGATGGAATAATACAAAAAATTGTGAATATAAATCGGTAGGATTCAACTACCCTAGAGAAATATTAAATATGATAAAAATAAAAAGAAGAGCTAGACGCAGATGGCAACAATCGCGTGATCCGGCAGACAAAACTGTGCTAAATAGGTTAACTCAGAATCTTAAAAGAAAAATTAAAGATCTTAAAAATGAAAATTTTGAAAAATATATAAAAAATTTATCAGCTAAAAGAGAAAATAACTACTCGTTGTGGAAAGCAACAAAGAGTACAAAAACCTCGATCTCTCAAATCCCGCCAATCAGAATGAAAAGCGGTGAATGGGCGAGAGATAATAAAAATAAAGCTGAAACATTCGCAGATCATCTTGAAGAAATTTTTTGTCCAGACGAGACAGATTCGGATGATCTCACTGAAGAAAATAATAATTGGCAAGAAAATGTTATATCACCATTTACAGAGAGTGAAATATTTGAACAAATTAAAAAACTCAGAGATAAAAAAGCTCCAGGTTTTGATCTAATTACATCGGAAGTCCTGAAAGAACTTCCGAAAAAAGCTATAACAATTCTAACACGCATTATAAACGTTGCTATAAGAATAAGGTATGTGCCGAATATGTGGAAAATAGCAGAGATAATTAAGCCAGGTAAGCCCATAAATGAGGTCAAATCCTACAGACCAATATCATTACTACCAATAGTATCAAAATTATTTGAAAAACTATTATTGATTCGAATGAGACCGAAAATGAGATAGAAAATAGTAATCAGATTCCAAATTATCAATTTGGCTTTAGATCTAAGCACTCGACAATCGATCAAATTCATAGAATAACAGATATAATAGAAAAAGCTTTAGAGGAAAAGAAAGTATGCTCTACCATATTTCTAGATGTAGCCCAAGCTTTTGATAAAGTATGGCATCGAGGCTTAATAAATAAACTAAACAATATGTTACCTAAACAATACGTAGATATACTCTCATCATATCTAGAAAACAGACTATTCAGAATAAAACAAGACGAAGAGTATTCTGCTATTAGAGATATTAAAACGGGTGTGCCTCAAGGTAGTATTCTGGGTCCCATACTGTATTTGCTCTACACCAATGATTTATATAACTGTAGCTACATTCGCTGACGACACTGCGTTGATGGCAGTAGGATCAAATATTGACGAGGCTACAATTAAATTGCAAAGAGCAAGCGATAAGCTATACCTCTGGACAAAGAAATGGAAAGTTAAACTCAATGAGTTAAAATCAGTACATGTAAATTTTACAAATAAAAAATTAGAAAATCAACCACCATTGGTAAATCTGAATGGGGTCAATATACCCCAAGAAAACAATGCTAAATACCTAGGAATGACATTAGATGTCAAACTTAGATGGAAAGAGCACGTTAAAAAGAAAAAATTTGAGCTTGAAAATAAGTATAGAGAAATGTACTGGCTCTTAGGTCGTAATTCTAAATTACCTATACATAACAAGATTTTGTTATATAATCAGATACTCAAACCGATATGGTTGTACGGCATACAAATATGGGGATGTGCCAAACAAACACATGTACTTTGTATACAAAAATTCCAAAATAAAGTCTTGCGCAACATGGTAAATGCCCCCTGGTGTGTTCGCAACAGTGATTTGCACAGAGATCTAAAAATTCCTTGCATAGAAAATGAAATAAAAAGATATGCAACAAAGCATATAGCTCGTCTGGAGGGACATGTTAACGTTGAGGCCACTCAATTGCTAGATAATCAAAATGATGTCAGAAGGCTTAAAAGAACTAAGCCACTAGATTTAATACGATAGAATTTCGTAAACTTTTTCTTTAAGAACATCAAAATAGCAATAAATTAATGGTTAGTCCGTTGGACTAGTATTAATGGGAGGGGTGTGGTTTAGTCAGTAAAAATCTGGCACACAATGGAAGCTACGGGGCTCATTGTGTCTATGAAGATTCCCACCAATCCACGCAAAAAAAAAAAAAACAAAAAAAAAAAAAAATTTTGAAATGCAAAAACAAAAACCAACTACGCAAATGTAAACAACAAACAAAACTTAATAAATGGAAATTAAGGTTAGATTGCATCAGAATTTTTTTTTCTGATGTAATGAAACAGTGAAAAAATGAAACATAATTTCAATAAAATCCAAATGAATAAATGAAACAGTGAAAAATGAAATGTACTTCATTGAAATAGTTTTGTTTCATTTTGTTTATTATTTTTGTTTTGTTCAGAAAAAAATACGTATCCGTAAAATGATAAAATAGCTTTTTTATTAAAATTTGAACTTTAAAATTATGAACAGAATTTGTTTGTAAAAACACTCTTTAGCATTCCTATAACTTTTTACTAAAACTTGGTGCCTACGGCGGTTGTAAAATCGAAAACAAAAATAATTTTACGTATTCATTTTACTGATCGCTATAACTGCAGCCTAAATCAGCAGAACAAAAATCTAGCACCATAATACATACTAAATAGGCACTTATATTATATATGATCATAAATTTATATGTCAAATAGATATGTGTATATATTTAAAAAAAATTACATATATGTCATCTGTCATCTGTCATCTGAGCGTTCCGTCGAACATCCATCCATGCAGAAAATTATGCTGTTTCGCTTTTACACGAGTAATCTTGAATAAGTTTTTTTGTGCACGAATAGGGTTATGAATGTATGGGTGTTATTTTTTCATTTTAAAATTATTTCTTGGAGTGTGAAGTTCTTTTTAATGAATATGTGCGTTTTTATTTTTTTTTCATTATTATTTTTCTTTGAAGTACCAATAGTTGTTTTTAATTTTGATGCAAATTGTATAATTTTTCAACTGTTAATCGTTGGAAGTGCCACATAATAATTAGATTGTTTTTGTAAATTGATCTTCAGGAATAAATAAATTCTCTGGCAAAATATATTTGACATTTCAAAAATGTTGACTTTTATACCTGTTACAAATGAATATCCGTGTAATTTTCAATAAAGTAAAAAAAAAGTGAAAAATTTTGGTACAAATTACACAGTGTTGCGTTTTAGTATTGCATTTTACGTCTCTCTCCTCTGTACTTCTCCTTTCTCTATAACTACAATTGTCAAAAATACAACACGATAAGCAAAATTTTTACTGCCTTCCATGTATTTTACCAATCAAATAAAAGTACGATATGAATTTTTGGTATACATAAAATTATAAGAAATAAAAATTCAAATGACAAAATTTTACGAATAACTTACCCATTCATACAAAAATAACCACAAATAAGGATATGTGCCTAATCAAACACTAATTCTAATTCTAATTAAGACACAAACCTGGAAATTTCAATAAAAAAAGATTAAAAAAATTCTAATTTATATATGAATAAACGTCACAATTAGAATTAGTCTCTTCATTAGGCACACACCCTAAATACCCATTGATTTGAGATGTTATACTCTGCAGTGTTGACTACAACACTGTTAACACCGTGTGACATTCTTATTAGACATTTAGACAGTGTTCTATCTATTAGTTAAAGGAAAAAAGAACTATTTATAACGGATTTACATAAGATCAAAATTTTATTGTATACATTGTAAACAACGGTTTTATTTAAAAACAACTTTAATTTTTATTTATTGTGATAACTGATAAACTTTAAAATTATATTTGAAATTAAATGGTTATAATTAAAGTTTCTTTTTTAATAGTGATAGAAGTGATAATAGTGATAATACGAGTATTTAGATTCCTATAATAACGTTTTTTTTTTATAAATAATATAATGAAAATAGTTAATAGTTGTACGTAGTAAGTAGTTAATATTTATAAGTGACGATATTTGATATCAAATAAGAATATATAAAAAAAAAATTAGCTATACAAAATATTAGTTTGAAAAAAATATATATATTGTACCTACCTACCTACTTGTACATTTGTAAGTAATAATAACTTAATAATTACATGTGTATACTTTGTGTAGGTATATCTAATTTTTTCATAGTTTAGGGCTATACATTAAATCAAAAGTGATATCAGAACATACTTACTTATTTGAATTAAAATAAAAGTAAAAATATAATATCAAAATATATTTAAAAACGCTTATTAGTTTATTGTTTATACTTTATTAGTTGGGTACCTACAATTTAAAAAAATTTTTACACTTAAGTATTATTATATATAATATTAAATTTTTTTTGTCTTTATTTAAATTTGTTAAGTTTATAAGTCTTTTTTTAACTTTGTTTATAATAATTTTAGCCGTATACTATAGGTATTGTAAGTTAATTAGAATCTTATTTCTTATTAGGTAAGTAAAACAACAACTAAAGTTTATTGTGAGGCATTTTTTGATTTAAAAATACATACGTTAATAAAACAGTGTAAAATGAAATAGTGATATAGTAATAGTTAATATATATAAAGACTATATTTGAAATAAAAAAAATAAGAACTAAATATAAAAATATATAAGATTCGTGTAAAATCATATCAATCAATGATGATGTTTTTAGCCAAGAATTTTTAGACAAAGCCTCTACAGTGCAATTGCACAGGGGATCCACTAGTAATTATATAATTGTCGATTCTAATAGAATATTAATGTTTGCAGTCGGAATCAAGCTTTCTATAAATATTGATACGTACTCTTACACACTTTCTTTCAAATTTGCGTAGTTTTTCCATTAAGCTTGCACAGACGTTGTACGATATGGGTACACCATATACAAGTGTTGACCTTATTAATATCTGATAATATATTATTTTGACTCTATTGCTTACGTTTTTGTTGTAAAATAGTTTTTTTGCCACAATGAAGGACTTTTTGCCTTTAGAGATTGTATATTTTATATTTTCGGAATAGTTCAAATTGCGATAAAGAAAAACTCCGTAATCTTGTAACTTTTTTTTTTGAAATATTTTAAAATTTTAGATTAAATCTGCAAATAGCTAGCCGTCTAGCAAATTTATTTTATGTCTGAACTTGTTTTGTTCACCGTGTTACGGAATAGCACGGGTTTACATTTATTAAAGTTCACTTTTAGTATCCATATCTTGCAGTAGTCAAAAATAATTGTATTTGTATATGATTAACTTTGTTATGACCATGTTGAAAGCGTTTTCCAAATCGGCCAAACAGGCTACCTTTGCTTTATTTTTCATTTATGAATCAACAGATATCTGATGCTAGTTTGGTTTTGGAATGAGGAGTTTAGTTTCATGTTTGTGCCTGAACCCAAACTGATTTTTAGTTACGATGTTTCTGATTCTAGAAAATTTTTATTGAAATTTTGTCGTTAATGAGCGTTTCGAATACTCTACTGATGTTAAATTTATTGTCCTGTAATTATTAGGGTCAATTAAATCTTTGCTTTGCAATTATGAATTGCGTTATTGAACAAAATAACATATATATAAAATGTGTTTCATTTTATGAAACTTATAACTAAAATTGGTACCACATTTCTATAAGATGCATTTATTAAAATTTTTAGATTTAAGTGTTTTGTTACATTTTTTATTTACACTCTTTATATACAGTTTTTGACTTGTAATCGTTTTATAATAGGAATGATTAAAAATGCTTTAGAAGAGTATTTCAATCAGCTTTTAGCAGTTATATCAATTTTTTTATTTAATTTTAGTTGACCATAATTTTTTAAACTAAATCAAATTATATAGACAGTGTAGAGAAATTGAAACTCTATGATTCCTAAAGGATTGAAAAAATATTCATATCCGAATGATTTTTGGTGGTTCGTTAAGTCAATCAATCCCTGTTCTAAGCTATTCCTTCGGAAGCATCTATTAGAACAAGAGCTGTAGTAAAAGTCTTGAAGAATCTCGATATAAAAAAATCTACCGGTCCTGATGGTATACCTGCAATTGTGCTGCGACACATTGCCTTCGCTATTTCTAAACCTTTGCGCAACTTATTCCATTTGTCCTTTTCTTCAGGAACTTACCCGTCATATTGGAAAGTTGCCCAAGTTTATCCTATTCCTAAAAAAGGTGCCAAAAGCAATCCTTCAAACTATAAGCCCATAGCTATTACTTCCATTATTTCAAAAACAATGGAAATCTTAATTAATCATAAGCTGAAGAAATATCTTTACAGTAGAGGTATAATTCATGATAGCCAATACGGCTTTCGAGCTCAACGTTCCACCGGTGATCTCATGACATGCCTCTGCGAGAAGCTCAACAGTAGCCTGCATCAATCTGGTGAAGCTATCCTAATAAGCTATATTTTTCCGACCAACTTTAAATCAATGCTGGTGTTCCACAAGGCTCTGTCCTTTCACCCACCCTATTTCTCATTTTCATTAATGACTTTCTCAAATTAACTTTCAATCCAATCCATAGTTTTGCTGATGACAGCACTCTAGTAGCATCATATGATTTTCTAAAACAAACTAATGCTACAGCTTCCGCAGTCACCTCCAAGAGAACAATGATGGCCGCGCCAATCACGACCTTGCCAAAATTGTCGAATGTGGTAAAGCTACCAGAGTCGAGTTTAACAGTTCAAAAACTCAAATATGTGTTGTTAGTAACAAGCTAACAGCATTCGAACCTGCTCTCCGGTTTCAAAATGAAGGTATCCAGCGACTCAAAGATCTGAACATTCTCGGAATGCGAGTGAATCAAAATATGCACTGGAATGAACATATTTTCGATATTGCGAAAAGCGCCGCAAAATGTTTAGACTTCTTGAATCGTTGCAAAACTTATTTTAAATCTCGAGACCTTTTAAAAATCTATAAAGCATATATACGACCCAAGCTCGAGTATAACTCACATTTATGGGCAGGTGCACCAAAAACTGCTCTAAATTTTTTGGACAAAGTTCAAAACCGGCCATTCGTCTTATAGGCGACATAAATGTGACCTCATCCCTTATACCACTTGGTCATCGTTGTATTGTTGGACCACTTACTCTATTTTATAGATATCTGCTTGGTGTTGGCACTTGTTCCGAGGAATTAAAATCACTTCGTCCTCCTCTTAAGCAATTCCATCGCACAAGACGAGAGGCATCAAGTGCCCACCCTTTCACAGTGGAAATTCCGAGATGGTTTCAGTCTGGTTATGGAAATTCTTTTATAGTAAGAACATCCCGGTTGTGGAACCGCGTCCCAATCGAAGCATTCCCAATGAGAGAAGGATTTTTTATTTATGACTTACAGAGGCTTAAGAGGACTATTAACAACATTGTTCGCTCTTTCCCACAAAACTTTTCTTCTTCCTTTTTCTTTCCTTTCCTCTAACTATCTTTTCCTTTTTCAAATAGTCAATTAGTGTTGACAACAAAACCTAAGTTTTGGCTATAATATAAAAAAAAAAGTAATATTTCTGAGTTTATAATATCCTGTGTGTGTATTCAATTTTTGATAAATATGAACTCTATACTATAATTCGGATGGCTGAATGCAATTACCCGTAATTAGTTGAAAAAAATTAGATAGTGTATAAAGTGTTTCTTTTTATGTCAAAATAAAACATTCAAGTTTAAATGATTTAAGCTTAATTATCATATGTTTTTTTCAATTTATTTTTAATCAATTTAAATGGGCGATATATTGTTAAAACACTTGTATCGTTAACTTTTTTTATTCAACAAAGTGTTATAATTAAAAAACAACTTAAAAAATTATATCTTGAAAATATATTTTTCCTAGTTTTGGATTATTTAAAAAGAAATAGAATTGAAAAAAATTTAATAGCTTCAAACCATTAAATAAACATTTAAAATTAAAAATTTGAATTTGTCAATAAAAAAAAAACAAAATTAGTAAAAAAATTTATTTTAATATTTTTTTTGGAATATTATTAAAATTGGATTTTTTAATATTTGAATTGTTTGTGTGAAAAAGAAATAATTTTTGTTGCTGTTTTTGTTTTTTTTTTGAAAAATTTCAATATTTAGTTTTACGACTATTTTTCGATGATGAATTTATGAATTTTTGAATAGTTAAATAGTACAAATTTTATAAGTAAATGTTATAAAATGCGGCTTATTAGAAATTTTTTAGTTCAACAGAAGTTCAAACAAGCTTTAAGTTAGTTTGTTTTTGATTGATTTTTTTTCTTTTTTTGTTAAAAGTTTTTGGTGATTATAATTAATTTCCAGTCGCGTGGGAAATTATAAAAAAATATATGAATAAAAAACAACAACATTTTTATGACATCGAACTCTTCACTTTATACGTTTATTGTATTTTATGTTAATTTTGAAGATTTAATATTAAATGCAAGCATCAGCAATAAAATTGACAAGCGTTTAATTATTAAAATGTTAAAATGACAAAAAAAAATAATTTTATATATTGTTAGTTTAATAGAAAATTTAATAAAATTAATGAAATCTATTTTCCAGACCATAATTATAAAAAAGTGCCAAATAAAGTAAAGGTTACCAAAATTGTCATATAGATTATGAATTTTTTAGATTCTTCTTCTTCTACTTTAAATAAGTATTTAGTGCCTGTTTTTTCCAATATAAATATTTTTCTCTTCAATTTTGTGATGACGACATCCAGCATTCATAAAGATAGGTTAATTGAGTTCGATAGATTTTTCAATAACTTGCCTGAGTATCAATACGTCATCGTGGGTGGATCTATTCTTCCGAAAACCATAATGTTTTTCAGCAATTTATATCTGGGATAGCAATATATCATTAATTATTTTCGTTAGTAGTTTCTAAACTGCACTGAATAGAGTTATTCCCCTGTAATTTTTTGAATACTTTTTTTTTCATTTTTCTTGAATATAGGGGTTGTGATGCTTGTTTTCTATTCTGAGGGAATAGTCTGGTGTGTCATTATGTTGTTGAACAATTTGCTTATGTTTCTTTTTCGCAAGGGTGCTTACTTCGTCACAAAATTATGGTTTGTTTGTGGGATGAGCCTTTACATTAACCTTTCTTACGCCAAGTGCTTCTGTTGCTGCTGAGTTTATATTTTGCTTAATTTTATTCCACGCTTCATTGATATTGTCACCGGTATTTATTGTGTTGTGTTCAATTTTATGTTTTAATCTCCTTTTGTATAAGAATTGGGTTGATGCATTCATAAGTGATTCGTTGTTAATTTTTTCTACATATAATGGTGGTTTATTTTTAGGATGGTTTTTCATAATGCGCATTTTACAAAGTGCTAAGTGGTGATCTGTTCCTAGATTAGCCGATGTTAGAGACATCTAATATTTGTTCAGGCTTAATGTTTCTGTTCGTTATAACTTAATCAATTATAGATTGGTGGCGTCTGGTGTTGATCAACGTATATTTGTGTTTGTATTTTATGAAGGAAAAAGATGTTGTTCATTCTCAGCTAATTTCGGGCACAAAAGTTAATTTCAAAGTTAAAAAATTCGCCATTTTAATTTACAACTTGTTCATTGAATTTTTGTTTTATACCATTAATTATATCATTTTTGATTCTAGCATTCATATCTCCCACTATTATTACTTTTTCTGTTGCAGGTATCTTGTTTATTTCAGCTTGTAATTGATTACAAGAAATCCATAATTTCTTGAGCTGGTTTATTGATATCTGGCGTCTGTGTACTTATTACATGAAGTAGAGACATATCAAGTTTGAAGGACACCAATAACAATATAAATTATATTTTTCATATATTATTATACTTTGCATATATTTTTCATGAATTAGTAGTCCCTGAAGGAAGTAATGTTCCAACATGCCAATCTCATATCTTGTTTTTTCCATATCTTTGTCCTTTTTTTCCGAATCGCTATCATTTAAATCATCATTTTTATTATCCAAGGCTAAGTTCATTGATCCTTTGAGCAATTTGTTTTAAGTCTCCGGTAGTTCGCTAAGCCCACCTTCGATGAATCGTTCTTGCAATTTTTGCCTTAAATAGAACACTGATGTCGACTAGTCAGTTTCTGGTGGTTACCACGAGGAGGTAAAGCAAGCACTTGACTAGGAATTCAACAGTTACAACTCTAGGTTAGCAACCGGTCATCAGAGTCTACCCTGCTGAACCTTGTCCAGACCACCATTTTTTTTTTATTTTAGATTTTTTAGATTGTGTGTACATATTTTTTTAATATGTCATCTTTGCTCATTTTTTAAAATTGTATTTGATGTTGTGCAAATTTAAATTTAGTTATTTTTATTATAATGTTAGTTTGTTTGTGTATTTAACAACAGCTGTTACAAACTCTCATAACTTTTCTTAAAATGTTTTAGAAATTATTTTTTTAAGGGTAAGAGGACTCCCAGATTTTTCAGTATTTTAGCTTTTGTGTTTCTAAAGCTATATAACGATTTTTGCTTAAGGTTGATATTTTTGCACGCAAGGATTAAAACAGAAGCTAGAAGTTTGAAGCAAGGCTTAATTTTAAAAAAATATAATGGTTACTTTTGAAAAATATTATAATTATCTTACTTGTAGAGAATTATTAATGTGGATTATTGAAACAGAAGCAATAATAAAATAAGACTTATACATATGAAAAAAAAATATAAACAACAATAACAAATAAAGAAAACGATAATTTAACCAATGTTTTTTTTTGTGTATTGAGACTAAATCAACCATAGCTTAGAAAATATACCAGTAAAATCTTATGGTTTTTCTTAGTCAAGTAAAGTAATGTATTTGATAATAATTGTTTTTTAACAAACTAGCGTAAGAAACACCTTAAACGACACTATCGTAATAAACATTATGTTATGTACAGTTATTAAATGTTACAATGTAGTTTTTAAGATCCTTTTTGAGGTTATGAATAATGCTGTTAATTAGTTCTTGTACTGTGAACTACTCTTTTTTTTCTATTTGTATTCGATTCACAATAATAACCACAATTTTTTTTTACTACTATAACGATCCACTTTGGAATGTAAAAGAAAAAAAAAATTAAAAATAATTACAAAAGATGTTAAAAACAGAAATTTTTTTTTAAAGACTTTCTTCAATATTGAAGGTGGACATCATAAAACTTAATGCAAAAAAAATATAAAAAAAAAATCACCATATTGCTATAGTAGAGTTGATGCTGACACTAAACTTCTTCACTAAAAGTGCACAGTAAAAGAATTTAGCAAATTTGAATTTTAAATGTTTACTTTTATATTTTGTTGGTTTTATACCCCTTTTACCTAACGAGTTAAAAATATAACAGCTAATAAAATACAATATTTATAATTGATTATTATAGATTTTAGTGTAATGGAATTTTGTGAATGGAAATTTAAGTGCATTTTCAGAAATTTTATTATACATAGTAGTTGAGGTGGCAGATATCTAAGCATACAATGATGAGAAATTTTGTGAAAATATTTAATTTTATGAATGAAATATGCGGCTAGTTTTTTTTTTATTTTGTTGTAAATTAGTACAAAACAAAAACTATTTGCTTTTTTTTTTATTAATTTACATAAAAAGTTTAAATAAATAAAAATCGTGATAAAAAATTATGAAATTGTTTTTTTTTGTGTTCTTAGAATAATTAAAAAAAAAGAAGGAATGCAATTTACCTATCGTAATGAGTTTTTGTGGTTACAAGTGCATATTACGGGTATTAAAATAATTATTCGCGATAAAATTTTGAAATATAAACTCTTATCTTACAAAAATGTTGATGCAAATAATAAGATGTTCATATGAAATTTTCGGAATTATGATTTTGTATTTAAATCAGGTGATTGAACAGAATTATATGAGTAGTTAGTTAGTTTGTTTGTTTATTTGTAGAAATCAGTTGTCGCAAAATGAAAAAAATGAATGTATAACTTCACCAATTTTGTTATGAGATGAAATTTAAAATTTCGTAATGATAAAAAGTTTATTTCGTTACGTTATAACGTTAAGTTATACAATGAAAAGTTTGTCCAAAAAACTATTGACTATATTGAAAAGTTTACATAGTTATTAGAATAATAAAATATATAAAAATATATGTATTAATTAAATATAGTTTTGGTATACTTAATTAAAAAGCAATTTTGTATTTAAAAATTATAATTAATTTAATTCACAAATAAAAATTTAATCAAGTAAATAATTAAAAAAATATTAATACTTCAAATCCGTACCTATTAATTTAATAAAAAGAAAAATTGTTATTTAAATACGATAACGTTTTTACTTTATTGGTTCTTTTTTTATAACATTTGCGATTCAAATTGTGGTTTTTCTAAACAAACTCAGATATTTGTATCTGAAATTCAAAAATTTTATATTTATTTTAATCAAGGATAACAAAAAACATAACATATTTTCATTAAAAAACAAAAAATTATTAACTAAATCGAGGGTGCTCTATCTTTTTTAAACCGGGAATTCGCCGAAACCGAGATTTTGAAATTTGAAGATCTACTTTTTATACAAATTCGGATTGTTACATTAAAAAATAAGTCCTGAATACTGCGTCCTGAATACAAAACAACCGCCTTCAACGATATTTTCACACGATCACGCCCAATGGCTCTAAGGAAATGTGGGTGATTATTTAAAAAAAAAAGGGAAATATTAAAATGCACTGCAGAGGATAATAATCCAAAATGTTAACACCGACTGCTATACTGCTATAGTTTAATTGACAATCAAAACTTTGTTAAGTGAGTAGAGCGAACAACTTCAGTTAGGTTGAAACCTTTTATCTTTTAAAAGCTCATGAGATTTTAGTAAATTAAATGTATCTTACACGGAAAAAAGATTTTTGCTGCAATTGTGAAAATTTGTTACAATTTTTGGCACACCTGAAATTTTAAGAACTTATGAGTAAAAATTTTGGGCATATATATCGAATATAAATCAGTTATTTTCTGAAAAAATATAGGTGAAAAGTGGTATAATTTTCATAAAAAAATATAGGTATATATGTCTATTAATACAGGGAATTTTCTGTTTCTATTTGATAATATATACTGAATTAACATAGAAAAAAACATTAATTTTAATCAAATTTGAAATAAATTAAATTTTATTCATTTTTAATATATTATGTAACTAATAAACTAATAACTTATATACTAAAAAACATAAAAATGTTATCACCCATGTAAAGAATGTAATACACCTCTTTCAATTGTAAATCAGAAGTAGTCAATTGTAATTCAGATGTAGTCATTTGATATTCAGATTTTATAAATTGTATTTGGCTGTTTACGTTTATACGTTTTTAATAAAAATTTCATTATAATTGTTAAAATGTAAAATTAAAATTGATTACATATCTCTAAATCTTATATGACTACATCTGAATTACAAAAGATTTAAATTCTAATTTAATTATGAAACACATAATCCACATTCCTTTTCATGCAGTGAAAATAACTGTAGAGTAGTATTTTTTATATCCACTAATTTTAAATCATTGTTTAATGATTCAACAATATGACATGGCAAATGATAATAAAAAAAAAGTGTTGAATAAACTTGAATAATTAATTTAATATAATTTTGATTTTTTACACACATATAATAAACTTTTCCAAAAACTAAAAAAGAATTTTCGAAATCAAATCCAATATTCAATATAGCATTTTATTTTAAAATTTTCTAAAAGTATCCAATTGAAAAATTTGTATTCACTAAGTGAGTATTCGTTAATTAAATTACCATCCATCTATATTTACTTGCTTCCCATGCTCAAAGGGAGGTTCATTTAATGTTTTATTTGCGTATTGATTATAATATAAAATATTGTATATGATTATAATATACAAATATTCTTCCGACTATAGTTGTCGAACTGGCTATGTAAAAAAACATAGATTTTGTTTATCGACCAGTCTCTTTCATAATTCTAATGTTTCGGTTTTAAATTCATTGGCAAATTTTTAAGAAATAAAGTCTGATGGAGCGTAATAAGCTATTCAACTCTTGCAATTAAACTAAAGTTCACTGCGGGAAAAATCAATCTTATTGCAATGATGTATAATAATTTTTTACTGTCACTGCTCACAACAAGTAAATTTCTAAACCAACATCACTTTTGATGTTTTTTTTTTTTTACAGAGAATGTGAAATATACACTGTAGTGTATTGAAAAAATGTTATGATAGTTTGTAATAATTTTTTATGCCAACTGCTTAAACTACAAGTAAATTTCTGAACCTGAATGAAAGAGAATGTGAAACATACTCAGAATGTCAAACATACTCAGCAATTTAGTAAAAAAGTTTTACGTCAATCTGATACCAAAATTTAGGTAAATACGTGAAATTTTAAAAGTTGTAAATAAAATCAGTACAAATTCTTAATTGATAAGATTATAAGCTGATTATTTATTTAGGAATGCAATATTTTCATGAATGCCTGTGAGCATCATGTTAGTAAATTGATAGATGTCGCACCCGTTAAAATTTTGTTCTTGGAAAGTAAATTAATAGTTAGTCTGTAAGACAAGTTTTAATGTAATAAAATTTTTTAGTTAGATAAAGTCACACAGTCCTTTAAACTGCTCTCTCTAAAAAGAAGCAGTTTTTAAAACCTTTCTATATGATTTACTGATATCTGAACAAAAACAATTAGAATTTCTGTCTAGTAAGAATCAAGTTTTCTATTCCTTATAAAGAAAATGTAGAGCTTTTTAAGGTATTAATCTATATTTTCAATTTTATGTTTACATGTGAGTTTATTATTGTCAGTCCTTTTACCGAAAAAATTTTCATTCTTAATTTTTTTCAAATGACACAAAAATCTCACCGAATTGACACGGAAAGACACGATTCTAATTCTATTAAGTTAGATTTTGTATTGTAGGAAAATATTTAATCATGATGTACTTGGGTGTACCGAACATAATATGCAAGTTAAATTTTAGTCGTGGCTAAGATGAAAATTTTTGTCTACTTTCCATTTTTTTAAATTTTTTTTACATATTTTTTATTGTAAAGAAAATTTTACTGTCAAGAAATATAAAATTTTGTATTAAAAACAAATTCAAGTATTTTTGAGAAATTACGAATCTAAGAAGTCAAAATTATTTTCTAATAATTTAAAATGTAATTTTTCCTTTGACTCTGTAAATTTTATTATTACATAAATGTATATATGTATGTATATATCTTTAACTACCTTTAACATTTTTATTTTTGATTTATTTCGATATTTAACTTATTAAAATTTTGATTTTGCATCCTGCATTACTATGGCAGGATATTAAATGTGAGCAAATAAGTAAGTCAAGCTAAGTATTAAGTGTGCGCAGCTAAAAAATTTAATTTTAACAAAAAATTATAAATATTTTGTAGATTTTTTTAACATAATAATTTGTTTATTAAACTATGAACATATTTTTTTTTTATTATTTTAAAATAAAATTGAATCGTAAAATTTTAATAAGTTAACAAACAATTTAAATATTTGCAAAAACTTCTTAAACTTAAATGCAATTAAGTTTTAGGCTGTGGCATTTTCAAAAACTCAAATTTAGATTTGAAAAAGTTTTTAAGCAAATTGACTCAAAAGCAGTTTTTGATGAATTTTCCACTTTTTTACTGTAATTTGCAAAATTAGCTTTGATTCTCAAAAAATCCCGTACTTCAATTAAAAAAAATGCAAGGTTTTTGCCAAGTGATTTTTTCTAATGTAATGATTATAATACCAGTTTAGCTCAACTGCGCTGTACCAGTTTTTTTTAGGTTAATTAGACAAATCGCTGGAGAAAGTGGTGCCCTGAAATAAAACCAAATGAAACAAGACCAAATTAGTTTTTTTTTCTTTCTTCAGGAGGAAATAACATCAAATTCTAATTTTTTATTATTTTGATTGTATTACCTTCTTGAAGGTTAACATTTTGGTTATAATTTTCTTTTTTTTTTATCTCAAATTAGGTTTTACTGTAGCAGCTAATGATAGGTAGGTCCGGCGGTGTGAAGGCTGATGGCTTCCACAAACGTGCGTAATGTTGTGATCTAGGTCCGTGCTTTGCACCCTTGCTTTTATGTGTTTTTACACACACAAAATATATAAAAATACATAAATACTAAGCAAGATACCTGTTCAAAATATTCTATCTATACAATTAAAAGCTGCTTTTTCGGTAGCATTGCAAATATTCCATCATTCAATTTTATGACTTAAGAAATAAGTTCCACAAAATTATTAAAATTAGAAACGACTCTTTAGTCGACATACAATTTTGTCTTTTTTTGTATCATTTATAGCTTTAGTACTTATAACACTGAGCCGATCCGTTTTAAAGAATTTTAATAGATGAATTCTAAATAATAAAAAATAAATTTCTGAAATGTATTATTCAAAGTAAAGTCATCATTTCACAGTTAGATTGAAATAAACTCTTCTCTCTATTTAAAGTTATTTGTGCTTCTCATTCAATTCTACTACAATTCTTGTTTAAATTACGATTTTTATTCGTTCACATAAATTTTTAATATAAATAAAAAAATATAATTCATTGACAATTTTTAGTCTAAAATGTTATGATTATCATTTTCTTATCTTATGGGTAACAAAAACAACTTTAACAAGAACAACGTATTGTTTATGTGTCATCTATTCTTAAAGTACAAAATTTATAATTTAAAAAAAAAAGAATTTGTATGAGGAAGTGATGTTTTTTATTTGAATATACATTTTTATTTACCAAAATTTGTGTAATCTCCAATTAAGTGCAATTTATTTTAACTCTTAAACTTTACTAAATCTCTTAAAAATTAAAAGAAAATTAAAACAAGACATAATGTCCCCAAAAATTAAGTGAACTAGGTAAATAATTTAATTGAATCTTATTAGCATAAAATTTATTAAAGTAAAATCATTTAATATATTTTAAACATTAATAAAAACATAATATTTAAAAAAAAACATACAAAGGCACAAACAAAAATAAAATAAAGTTTTAGTGAATTTAAAATTACACATTTTTTTTCCATTCCAAGATAATTAGACCAACAAACCATTAATCAAAAAGTTACCAAAACTTACCAAAAAAATTACGAAAATTTAATATAAATTGATGAAGTGACTCCTTCTTTTTTTAGAGTTAATACTAAAAAAAAAATCCGTTTTCGTATTTATTCCAGAGATGGAATTACAATATTTTAGTATAAGATTTCACTTAATTACATGACCTGATCAAAGGTAATTATCGCATCGCTTTAGTCGCAAAACTATATTTCTGTGCCTTACAGACGACCTACAGATACACAAAAAAAACATTATTTTTTCGGTTTTTTTTTTGTTTTTGGTTTTTTAAATTCTGTGAAAGATTTTTGGGAGAAAATATTTTTATGGGTGTAATTTTGGGACATGCAATTTGATCAACTAATAAAGACTATAATAGCCTAGCTAGAGCACAGTTTCTCAATCCGTGATGCATCATCGATTTGTGGCGATAGCAAAATTTTCAGTTTGCGCAGCACAGTACACATTTTCTATTCAGCATTTTTAAATATTTTTTGTAATGTTTTTTTTTACCTTCTTGACAGTAACTTAGGTAGAATTACCTTTTCATGCTTAATTAAGTACGATACTGCAATTTTACACTACAATATCATTTTCATATTGTGACCTTATTTCATTTTAATTTCATTTCATTTATTGTGCCTGTATCAAATTCATATTATTCATGTATTGTTTCTTAAATGTAATTATAATTATTTGTATATTTATATTATGTCTTAATCTATTACCAACTATTTACCAACTTAAAGGTACAATTAAATTAAAGTTTAAACTATGACTAATACTATGACCACACCTTTGACTAAAACTATAAATAAAACTATGAATATGGTTATACTTTATTACAGTTGGTTAGCCTCTATGATGATTTTTTGTTGTGACGAATATACATTAAAATAGTGGTAAACTAGATTGACTTGTTTCAAAAAGATGTGCACTATTTATATTACCTATGATTTCAGGTGAAAGGTAATAATTAAGATTAATATTAATTTAGTTATACATTCTCTTGACTGTTATTTTGGTGTGGTTTTTAATTTTTTGTACATGTTCTATTGCATTATTCTTTGTAATTGAAATTTTAATGCATGTAGATATTTGTTAGAATTTCTGTGACAATCCGATTCATAATATCTATTGACTATTCAGATAATTCCTTAAAATATTACTTTCGAAAATTTGCAATACTTTTGTATATGTTGCCAACATTGTGACCCGTATGATATATATCGAGAAATAAAAATACTTAATTTGAATATGGGCTTAAATTATAGAAGTTTGTTAAAAGAACTGGTAAAGAAATTGAAAAATGTTGAGATACACTGGCCTAAAGGATGAATTTATTGTAGTTTGAGGCATAAAAAGATTTTTAGTAGCATTAAAACAAACATTAATTTTCCATAATTTCGACCATTATATTTAACATGGTCCATTTAATAAGTATATTGTACAAGTTTTTTTTTTTTTTTTTTCTAGAGGGAATCACATTACATTAAGATCAAGTAGTCATTAAGTTAAAATTTTCATTTAACAACGGTGGTTTATATCCATTGATAAAAATATGTTTGGTTTAATATTTTCAGAAGAGTTCATTTGTTTTTTTATTTTTATTTTGTTTTTCTTACATGTTTGCATTAGTTGATTTTCAGATTAATTAAATTGAGGTGAAAATGAAAAATTAGTTCATGTTATTGAGTCTTTTCATTAATATTTACTTTTTTTGTTTTTTTCCTTGATCATTTAATTTCTGTAAGTGATTCTCCTTCAAAAAGAAAAACGAAAACAAAAACAAAAATTTAAAATTAGCAGGAGGATCAGTTTTGATATTGAACATATGGGTTTCTTATTAAGTATATTTTATATACCTACAAAATATCTATCTAGGTACTGAAAGTAATTTCAATTTGTTTTGTAATGAAGACATGTTGTTGTTGTATGTACATATAAAGACATAACACTTAAATTAATATTATTTAATGTGAGGACACGTAGGTATAACAGAAATTTACATGGTCGCATATTTTTATAACCTCTCATTAAAAATGATTTTTCGAAAATGTAAAGAATTTTTCAATAGTTTTGAATCAATGGTTTTTCCATTAAAGATTAATAACAGTGGCATCAGAAGATATTTTAGGTTTATGTTTTTTAATTTTATTTCTCACCTGAAGGATTTAATGGAAATATTTTTTTTGTTCGCTGAACAATAATTTAAATAGGTTAACTGATTACCAGTAATAAATTAAAAAAATTAAAAAAAAAGTTTTTCTCTTGAATCTTTCTTTATTTTAAGTAACAAAAGTAGAAATTTTTTTCTTAATTCATTTCTGTAGACGCTTTACTAACGATTTAAGACTGTACTATGTGTATATATGTCACAAATTTGGTTTAATCAAAAGTGCATTTATAAGGGCATTTGTGAATATTTGAGACAAAACAAATTAAATTAGAGCATTGAACGGTACAGGTGAAACAAACAAAAGTAGAAGGAGTCGAAATAAGATGGTTAAGTTTTTTGCTTGATAAAATGATTGATCTATACTGAACTTGATGTCCGCATACAAAGTTTAAAATATTAGTTTTGTTTTTGTTTTAAAAAGAGCCAATCGTTAGGATGTAACCTTTAGGATTTACATACCGCTTGGCTGAGATAGGATATGATAGGGAGAAATAACAAATTAATTTAAAGAATTAACATGAATTTGCAGAATTGTTATTAATGTTTTTCTTGAATTACTGTAAGGTATAGTGTTGTCTGAATGTAAAAACACACCATCAGAAAGGACATGATTTCACATTTGTGGAGTTCGGACTATAAACAAATTTCAGTAAACGGTATTACGTTTTCTTTGCACATCTACTGGGTAGAGAGGGACATTTTATTTCGCGTTGGAACTGTTTAAGAGGAGTAGTAGTTCTTTTATTTCTAATTTGTGTACATCTGCGAAATATCCATAAAACAGAGAAATCCCTTCTAATATACGACGATGTCCAAGGGAGCTTAAGGACGAAGTTACAGTTGAGTTATCAATTAGACGAATTAAATCGGTTAAAGTAGTCTAAGGCTAAAAAGAAAGAGCCAGCTTAAATGTTTGAATTGTATTCCATTTTGGGTCGCTTAAATTATTTGTAGATATTGAGAAGTTTCGAAGGTGAAAAGAGAGTTTTACTTCGACTCAATCATCCCAAAAACCTTGATGCTCCTTTCGCGATGCACAAAAATTCCAACCCGTTTTTGATTCACGTTCGTTCCAACTCTTTTTTATTGCACGCGCATAGCTAAAATGTTTAAACTATCTAAGTTTTGTGAAGTAACCACCTTGGAAAGAGAGATTTTGTTTAAATTTTACCAATTTACATGAAATTAGACAGATTTGAGTTTTAGGCAAGTTAAACTCAACTCTGATTTTTTTGCCCAATTCGGCAATTTTTTGTGAGCCACGATTAATTATGTTAATCATCATTTGTCTTCTATTACTAACTGTGGTAGTTGTAGCGTTAGATTTGCGAAGAAAGAGAACAGATCCTTCCGAAACACCATCATTTATGTTAAATTGTTTAAATTCGACACGAATCGAACGAATCACAAGAAAATGTTCAATCCATTGATTAAACACAAACCCTAAACTTAAAGCTTGGCATTTTCAGTAGTCGATAAATATCAAAGAGAGCTTTACCGATTATGTTATAGAGAGAATAACCTTCAAAACAGAAAGCTAAATTAACAACATTTACTAAATGTTTTTGAAGTAATTATGTTGTACCTAAATGAAGAATATTTTATTATCAATATATCAAAAGTAGAGAACTCTTTCATTTCACAGGTTTAGAAGAAGAATTAAAATAAAAAATTCTTACTAAATTTTCAATAAATTAGGTACTATATAATTATTAAGTAATAAAGAATTAGTGCGAGCTTAGCATAACTTGAATTTCATATTATTAATAAACCTAATTTATAAATTCAATTTCAAAAAAAATTTTTTTTTAACAATTGCTTAATTCAAATTCTTTTCAAATGTTTCACTTTCAAATATTTTTTTATTTTTTTAATGCTTTTACCTAATAATACCAAATTTAGGACATTTATTCTTGTACTATGTTTGTATGTATCTGTATATATTATAATGGTGTCGATAACTTTAATTGACTAAAATTATGTAGTCTTATTTTAATTTAAAAGCTTAAATTTTTTTTTGTAAAAAATTTTTGGAATTTCATCGTAATTTTATTCTAAAATATGCATGTATCTTATAGATACATATACTTAATAGTATGTATTGTGCATACAATTGTACTTCCATTTTATTAAAATTCCTTAAAGTGCCTCAATTTAACATGCTTTACAATAGAAGATCATTAGGTTACATTTGTCACGATTCTTAGCTTATAGTGGCGTCAGTCCTGCCTGAAAGCGAAAATATATACTTAAAAAAAAGAAAAAATAAAAATACAAAGTTTGAATAAAAACAAAGAAAAAAAAGTAAAAAAAAAAAATAAAATTTTTATACTAAAATTTGCAATAGGAATAATTGAAGAAAATTTTTGTATGTTATATTTCATTGAATACTACGATGGTAAAAGATTTTTAAGTGATATTTTTTACACAGAGAAAATTTATTTATTTTTATTCTTATGGTGAGTAGAACTATGGATGACTATAGTTCTATAGTGTTTGAATTTCACTATTATAAAACAAAAAAAAATAATTTTTAAGCAAAATAATAATTGCTGTCGTGTTACTTTTTGCCTGATCGGTCACATTATAAGGAAATTATAGGTATAGAAATTATATTTAGAGTGATTTTGGAAAATAAACAAAGTAAACAATAGTTCTTTAAGTTTTTTTTCTTTATTTATCTTTAGTTTATGCTAGACTAACTAGACCAAAAAGACCCAATTGATCAAATGATTGTTTTAATTGAACAAACTAAAAGAAAAATGGAAACAAGACTAAAGGAATATGTGAAAGAAGCAGAACTAGCTAAGAAGAAAAAGTTAATCGAATTCATATCTAAAGTAGCATATCATTCAAGAGAGTCATATAGTATTTTCCAAGAAGACATAGTAATGGATTCAGATTCTAGGAAACTAAACTCAGCTAAACGCATCGACATTTATAAAACTAAGAACGACTCATTCTTAAATAAAGACCAATATGTAATGAATATTCTTCATTGTTTAAATTTTTAGTAAAATATAATTGAACCAATGAAACCACCCCTAATTAATATTTGGTCAACAGTCTTGACCACAACAAAGCAAAAAGTCTTTTGTTTTATCATGTATATTGTCATAGGCCTTGTGGCCATAACACAATATATTAAGGATTTTTAAGAGCGGCCTATTGGCCTATTAATTTGGCCTTAATCTTGTAGGTTCTATATATATATGTATATATCCAAATATAATAATCATCGGCAAAACAAAAAGCAATAGTATTCTGAATAATATATCTAATTACTCAACCTTTCACCTGGGCTATTTTATTGGAAAGTAAACAACCAACCATGCTGCGAAAAAGGTCAAATTGCTACACGTGCAATAAATATAAACAAGAGTCTATCTTTCTTCTAGAAATTTTCAATTTGAATTTTACTAAAAGGTACTTACAGTCTTAAATCTGTAGAATCAAACTAATAACGGCAATCTGTTTGAGTATTTTTTTTTACTGATATCTCTGCGGCTGCGGTAATGTATTTCGAACTTTTTTCGAACATTTGCAAGAATCTGTGGGTACGTCAGCACCTATCTTCTCCTATCATTTCCTATCGTCAGCACCTTTATTCTCTAGTGTGCCATATGGTTGTTTTCATACATATGATAAAAATCTATTAAAAATTTTAGTTCGTATAGATACTATTTAAAACACTCACTTTATTTTAGTTTGTATTTTTTAATAACAGTTTAGTTATAGATAGAATTAAATATAGACATAGTTTTTGAAATTTTCTCTATATTTTTTTTAGCATACAATTTTTAATTAAATATTTTTTTTCTGTGTATTTTGTATACATATTTATAAATAAAAAATTCAGCACCTTACATCTTACATCATCATACCCGTTACAACTGATATTCTCAGTCAATAAAATTATTCTGTATGTCAAAATGCAAAGAAAACTCCTGCAATTACCCCTTTAGGATTCATTTAAATGACTTGTAATGGGGTCTATATATACCATATTATGTTATAATATTATAAAAACAATAACAAAAAAAACAACAACAATTATATTAATAAAAGAAAATCAACAGATCTGCATGTGCAGAGTTAGATAGAAAGGCATGAAATTGATCTCTTCGTGCATTATTTTGATGTTCTTTTGCAATTTTTTTTTTAGTTATTTTTTCTGTTTGTTACTTTGTAACTCTTTTTGCTTTTTAATTTTTGTTTTTTATTTTTTGTTTTTTTTCCTTTTTACTTTTTTGTGTTATCGTATTATGATGCTAGTGCTAAGGTCGAATGAATGAATAATTTTTGTTGTCATTTTTTAATTCACGTAATATTTGGACGATCAAATCGAGTATTTGAATGCAACAAACTTATAATAACAATAAATGATAAACTGAGAAAAACTTTGTTGGTTTAAGTAGCTCTAGGATATTTGTATCAAATCAAATTTTAAGTTTACAGAAATCATTTATGGATAAAAGAGTGGTCTGAAACACTTGGTTGGACTTATTAGATCAATTGAATAAGTTTTAAATTTCCAATATGTTGTAGGTTATTATTCCTTCTAAATGCATTCAATGACTTACTTGTCATTTTCATAATTATTATTCTTCGATCACTTTTGTTATGTATTTTAATTTTAACACCAAAATTAAGATATTGCTTTTCATATATGCAAGTATATATTATTAGTTAAATAATATTTTGATATTTGTTACTGTAGTTGTAAAAGTGAAACGATTGGGTGAATCATTTTGTGCTTTCTTATTTATTGAATATAGAAAAAAAATCAGTAAGCCTAGCCAATGTTAGCTTATTAGAATAATGCATATGAAAATCAATTTGTGAACCTTCAAAGAGCTTCCGCAATGATAAATTTAATAAAATTGGTAATGGCAAATTAATAAACCCTTTTAGAATAAAATCGAACGAAATATTTTGAATCGGTAAAATTTTGTAACATTTATTTGAAAATTGTAAGCCGGAAAACATTTTTTTTTTCAAAATTTTTCGATAACCTCACAAATCAAAACTGTAACTAATAATACCTTTGGGATTGTAAATTGGGTGTTAAATATATTATATTAAAAATTGTATTCGCGTATTCGCGAGCTATTTATAAATTTTGGTAGTAGTCAAATAACACTAAACAAAAAAAAAAATCAAAAACAAAAAAAAAAAAGAAATAACAGGAGATTTTATGAAAGTAAAAGTAAAATAATACAAAATGAAAATAAAATCCGTTATGTTATGATTAGGTCACGTAATATGAGTTATTATGCGCCTTAAATTTCTTCCAGCTATTGTTAATGGAAGTCATCAAGAAAAAAATAGAAATTGAAGTAATAGGATCGAAAAAATTTTAAATTAAAAATTGTATTCTATTGTATTGTGAAATGATCACTAGATGGCCTTTATTGATGTTATATGATGCACAGGATGATGACGTTAACGAAACATCAACACGGAAAGTGATTTTAAAATTTTGATAAACTATTGAGCTGCCATAGCGTAAGGAAAAGTTGAATTTTTCAGTTGAAATGAAGTTGTTAAAGAAAAAATGAAAATAAATTGTTTTCTATTTATTTATTTTGTGAAACATTTTAATGATACTTAAATTATATATTATTATGTATGTATATTATATATATATATATATAATATACATGTATAATTATATAAGAAGAGTAAAATGATTTTGTTCTTGGATTTTAAACACCATTTTATAAAAAAACAATGATTTCAAAGTGTGGGTTTTGATTGTCTAATAGTTAACTAATTCAGATGGATTCGTCATTCAATCGTCATTATTAGATTTCTTTAGTAGTTTATTTGTAAATAAAATTTATTTATCCTATAATAGTCAATGATATATTATTTATTTTTTATTTTCATATATAAATTAAAGTTAAAAAATTATTATTAAAATGTTCGTTTATGTTTTTTAATTTAACAAGATGTAATGATTCAAAAGTAAAAGTTTAACTTTGAATCGTTTTAATTGCCACTGTCTTCAACTTTGATTAAAGTTTCTTATATAAGAAAGTTTCTATTGTAAACTGTTAAGATAATTTTGCTTTTATTGTAACAAGATATTTTAGTTTATTTTTTTTGTAAATATTTAACTGTGTACACCTTAATTAAATATCAGATTTCAATCATTATATTGGGGAAATTACAATGTTGCATTTAAGAAATTATTCTATATTAAAAATTTTAGGATTGTAACTGTTCAATGTATTTATATTTTAAACAGAACTAGTATTCGCCCGCTCCTCGAAATTCGAAGAAGTTTTATAAAAAAAAAATCATATTAAACTTCATTATCAATTGTTCTGCGTATCATTTCAATTTGTACTTAGTATTATATATTGTATTTTTTTACTGATTTATCTTAGACAATAACAGATTTAATAATCAGCGATGGCTGAGCTGTGGCAATTTGACATGCGGTGAAAACTTAAATTGAAATTAAAAAAATTTGAAAAAATATTCGAAATCGCCATGTCTCCTTGTAATTGTAAATATCTATCATTTAAAGTAATAATAATAATCGGTTTTGAAATGGTTCTAATATTTTTACCGTTTTTAATTTACAGTTGAAATATAATGAAGATGGTTTATGATTTTAATTCAATCCTAAATGTTAATATTAATAATGCTTTTATGTAAAATATACCAGTTTGACGTAGCTGTAACTGTATTGAGGATATACATGAATGTTGTCAAAATTGGTCAATTTAATTTCAAATTTAAAATCAAAATTATAAATTGTAACACAGAATAAAATATATGTGATTTTCTGAAAAAAAAAATGAAAAATAGTAAAATAAAACCAACTAACTTAACTAACTTAAATTGATATTTATATATAAATTTTAAAATTAATTTTATTACCATTATTTTATTTATTTATTTATTTCGTCTATACGAACAAATTTTTTACACACATAAATATATTCTAAGGTGCGCATTGCACATCAATGAATGGTCAGTATATTGTTCATATATTGATGAGAAATGGTGAGAAGGTGGTTCTATTCTCATTAATAATTCAATCAGCTGACTCATCAATAATCTCATAAATAAATCAGCTGATATAAAAAAATGGTTTTTGGGGATTGTTCAGATATTGTTATACTTCTTTTTTTTGGAATGTTCAGATAATGTTATAATGTCAACTTATTATAAGAATAATTTTTATATTAATTTTAATAATTATTGTTATAAAACAACTAATGTGCAAAACAATAATTTTTTGTTTTTATACAAAACATTTACTTTAAGAATTCAATTCAAATTGAAGTCAAAAACATTCCTCCAGAAATTATATTTTTAATATTCATATATGTTTCGAAATTATAAATATATTCAAAACACTTCTAGAATATGTCATTGCGAAATTTCAAAATATGGATAAAAAATTAGCTTAGTGCATTATTGATGTGTAATCATGTGTTGCATTATTAAATACAACACAAATAAATTGATGTATAATCGTTCATCAGTATTATTGTCAATATATGGATAAGAATCTTGAAGAAAACTTTGATGTAACCAGAAAGACAATAAAAATTTACAAATTAATTTATAGAAGAAATATAAATACAAACATAAATAAGTATTTTAACAATTACTAAGTAAACAACAAAGATCAGTTTTTACCCCTAAGCCTTTTGAATCAATAATTACTGATAAAATATATTTTTTAATTAAAGGTAGTATACTTGATAATCAGCATAGCTTCATGGAGGGTAGATCCACAACAACCAATTTATCAGTTTTTTTACATACTGTTTTTAATTAAAAGGCCACCAAATCGATGTAATTTTTACTGATATTTCTAAACCTTTGGCAATTGGTTGATTATATTAAACTTTTCTTGAAATTGGAAGCTTTGAGAATCCATGGTATCATGTTAATCTCGATTCGTCCATATTTATCTCATAGGAAACTCACAGCATCAATATCGAATATTAAATCCTATCCATTTGTTACCACTTCTGGTTTCTCACAGGGTGCTCATCATATGGGCCCATTGATGTTATTTGTAATATATATGAACAATGTTAATTTTGAATCTTATCTTATCTGTTGTTAAGGATTCTAAAATTTTTGCCTTATGATGACTGTCTTCGATTACAAAGTGACATTGGACGTTTTAATGAATGGTGTTCGTTTAATGGGTTTAAATTGAATATTATATTAAACGTTATGACAATTTGTAAAAAGAGTAGCGTTATTAAATTTAAGTACTTAAATAATTCTCTACTAGAATGAGTAGATTAACTTAGGGACTTAGGAGTTATCTTAGATAATAATTTAACTTTCACTCCTCATATAGATTTGATCATCTCAAAAGCTTTTTCTATGCTTGGTTTCATCAAGTGAAATTCTCAACAATTTTCTGACCCTTACACATTTAATGTGTTATATAGTTCTTTGATTCGGCCTCATCTTGAATATGCTTCGCCTATTTGAATGCCTTTTTATGCTAAGCATATTAAAAGAATTGAATCCGTTCAAAAAAATATAATTAAGTTTTGTTTTCGCAGATTTAATTGGGACCCTCACGTTACTGACTACATGTATCAAAATGCAACCTTATTAAGATTGATACTCTTGCTTTAAACTAGACGTAATGTTGCAGTAATAATGTTCTCTTATGACATTTTATCAGCCGAAATAAATTGTTCATATCTCTTAAATTTATTTAATATTTATGCTCCAATCCGTAACTTTAGAGGTACTAGATTTTTGTATCTGGATGTACATAGAACGAATTATGGGTTTTCGGAACCTGTAGCTAATTCTCAACGCCTTTTTAATAATTGTTCTTCTGTAATCGATTTTAATTATAGTAGGTTAAATTTGAAAAGAAAAATCATCAATTTTTTGCAATAAAATTTTTATATATTTCTTTTTAATAATTTAGTATGTAAGAAACTTAGTGATAAACAAAATCTGTAAGGGCTTGATCCCAGTACATTGTAAAGAAATAAACAAATAAATAAATAGTGCACAGTAGTTGAACGGTAATAATTTAAGTATAGAAAAATGTTCAAAACATTAAAAAGAAAACCATAAAATATAAAAAAAAAGACTTTGTTGTTATTTAGAAAATAAAAGTGAAACATTATTGTGTTTTTCAAAACATTTTTCGATATGTGATAACCAAACATTGCTTGAATTGAATTAAACTTAATGATACATTTCGTTATTGATTCATTTCTATAGCATGAGTCGGATAATATGGAACTCTACGTATATTTATTGTACGCAATGATTTTTGTGGGGCACGTAAAGAAAACCAATCCAATATCTCAGAACAAGTAATACGGCTTGACAATTATGTATATTAAATCACTTTTCACTTTTTATCAACTTTATTTTAACTTATTTTTGTTTTAAAAAGACACGCTAGCCACGGCAATAATGAACATTTTTAAAAGGATATGAAACGAATGATTTCAAATTTGTGTTTCTTGTTTCTTTGCTGAATTCTTACTTGCTTGATATGTGTAGATACATTTTCCATACTATCGTCTAAAAATTAACAACATATGACGTAAAAACAACATATGCACAAACTACTAAACAACGTACATTTATTTTGTTATCAAAGTGTCAAAAATTTTTTAAAGCGCAAAAAAAAATTATAATAAAAGATCGATGCATTCAAATAATGTCGATGTACTCAAATATCACTAACAAAAATATCGGCTTAAAAAATCGATAAAATGAAAGAAAAATATCGACTATGTAAAGAGCTCGATACATGGAATACATCACTATGTAAATAATAAAAATGTTTAAAAAATTAAATTTTTGCACTGGCCGAATGAAATATTTTATTAAATGGTCTTTCTCTTATATTTTTATATAGGGTATTTTGTTGACGCATGATTCTTCCAAAGCTGTTGTAGTTCCCCGTTTGATACAACTATGTTATACAACTGTGCAAAAGATTGGTAAGTCCAACACAGACAGCTGCCGATTCTGCTTAAATGAAGAATCATTCTCTCACTTCCTATTTGAATGGAAGAGTTCTACTATGGTTCGAAAAATATATAAATATTTCCAGATATATACATCGTCTGAACTGAAAAAACTGCAATAATAATATTCTCCAAGGACATCTATTTTCCAAATAGTTATGTCTGTATATTAAGACGAAGTTTATGATTACATAAATTGTATGAAATTTGTGACATGAAACATGTTTCTTGCAGATGATGTTTTGACTGATTTTTGCTTAATTTTAGGATTGAATAATGAAAAATATTTTCTATTTTCGAATTTGAATAAATTGAAATCTAAAAAAATTCTTTAAACATTATTTCTTGATTAATTTTGATGTAGTAAGTTAAATGATGACACACATAAAATTTAAAAATATGAAATTTTGACTCATATCGTTTTCCATTTGTATCTAAATATTTATGAAATTATTTAATAATTTTCAAAAAGTATTTATAAATATAAAAGTGATTATAAATTTTAAATTTTTTGTGTATATAAAGCATCTTGTCTTAATTTATATTTTAATTTTTTTTTATTATAATTTTTTGTGTTAATTTTTGTATTTAATAAATCACTAATCATATTTTATTTTTGTAATTATTATTTTTGTTCTTGAAAATGGTTTTACTTTATTTCTCTATTTGGCATTCACCGAAGTTCATAACTGAACGGTTTTCTCTGTTGTATATTAATTATTTAAATTAAAAGTTTTAATAATATCAATAATTGCTGTTGTAACATAGAAAATTAAATTTTTTTGACAAATAAGTTAAATTAGTACAATTAGTGATTCCAACTGTAAGGTACATAATAAGAGATGTTTATGAGTACATTATCGATTGTTTATTAACGTATATGAATTTTCAGACTCACTTAACTCTGCCGTTTAAACAATTTTGTATTCATCATCATCATCTTATAGCTCTTTGTCTTTCATCATAATACTCCTCCAAAACGGTCTACTTTTCACCGCTTGTCTCCAATTTAGGATTTGTAAGGCTTGGGTATTATTTTGACCATGCCTTCCCATTAATTACTGTCAGGCTTTCTATTTAACACCACTTCCTGTTTTTAAGTTTTATGCATTCTAATTACGGGGCTAGTTCATCTTTGTTTGTGGGCCTTTACAAGCTTTACCATGTCTTCATTCTTAATTATATTATTAATTTCGCTGCCAATTCTAATTATATATTCACCATTCTCTAATATCTTTGGGCCGACTATTTTGTGGAGAATTTTTCTTTCAAATATATGTAGGCTCCTTGACTACACATCATGGTCAATTTTCATAACATATTATCATCTGTTTCTTTCGGCCTGAACTTTGTTATGAATGTAGTATTGCATACTATTATTGTTTCTTATTGTTTTTCCGAGGTATGTGAAGTTCGTAACTTTTTCAAAGTTGTACTCTCCAATTGTTATATTCTGATTACATCTTATTTGCTCTTTTTTAAAATTTTTAGATATTTTGTTTTGTCTCCGTTTATTTGCATACATGAAGTTTTTTGCCATTTTTACATCATCAGCATATGCTATTATTTGGCTTGTCATATTGAAAATACTTCCTTACGTTCCTAATTTTCCTAAGGTGTAATAAAGCATTAATAGTGTTAAATAATAATGCTGATAGTGCATCTAATTGTTGTACTCCAGTTTCTATTGTAATTTCACGGGCCATTTCATCTTGTATTATAACATTAGCTTTTGATTCATGTATTTTCATTATGCCTAGGTTTGCTTATTTCTGATATTCCTAAATTTCTAAGAACTGTTAATTTTCGTTTCTGTTTATGCTGTCAAATGCTTCCTTGCAGTTTATGAAAAGGATAACAAAGTTTATTCCATGCTCATAACATGTTTTCATACTTTGTTTTATGACGAATATCCGCATGGTCAATTGTTATTTTTGGTTTCGAATTCGCAATTCGAATTTTACCTGAAAATTCTATCAGGGAGACAGAAAGTTTACTTATTATTAGAAATAATATTTGAAATTCAGAATTATTGTACCGTGTCCTAATTCTGACCTAATATTTAAAAATTTACAACATTAAAGTGCTTTTATCTAATGCTCGATGCACTTATAAATTAAATATCACGTCTATGATACATCGTTGTATTAGTTTTGCGGATATAAAAAATAAATAAAAATAAAAATTTTCAATGGCAACAGCCGGTAACTAAAATAGTTACGTGGAAAAATTTTATTTCTAACTTTTTTTAGCAATAATATTAAAAAGAAACAAAAAAATAATAAAAACAAAAAAAAATCATTCAAGTCTCGACATTTTTATTTTTGATTTTAATATTTTGATTCTTTTACTCTATATGTAAATATATATCACATATATATATATTTTAATAAATGTGCACTTAACTATATAGACATACAAATACAAATAAATAAATATAGGTTTTTGAAATTCCGTCATCAAATTGAATTTGAAATTCATTAAACAATTCATTGGTGCAATTAATTTGCCTATCTTAAAACATTATTTATTATTGCTTCAGGTGAAACAATTTTAAATTGCACCTAATTATTTACTCGATGGTTGATTTTTTTTTTGTTTTTGGTTTAATTTTTTTTTTTGTTCCAGGTGCAATTTATAACAGCAAATTATTCAATAAATTATCATGAATATATATATAAATATGGAGTAAAATAAAGAACATGTATATCATATATGTATATTATATATGTATATTTATATATATATATATATATATATATATATATATAAATAAAGCGTATTTAAAACAGGAGCACCTTTCTTTATATTATGTACGTATATTAAAATAATATACCGCAATATTAATAATCTATAAAAGTATGGTAACTGATATTTATTTAGAAATTAAAATAAAATGTAGTAAAAGGTGATTCTAATCATGTCCGCCTTGCCAATTTGCCAATTTTTAATTTCTATATATGTAATTTTATACATAGTATAGATAAATATGTAATAAACACAAAGATTGTAATTAAATTTCACGGTCTTCATTTATATTTTTTTTTTGTTAATTTAATAAATTTTTTGTAATAAAATATATACATCCTGCATAACAACATCTACAGCGACATTACTTTATATAAAATATTTCTCCTGTTCTTGTTATTAACTTTGTAAATTCTCTTAATATTTATACTTTAAATTTTAAATAAATTTTTATTTTTATTATGATCATCCCTAAAATTTAATCCTCCGGCTCTGTTTTTCAAATGATTTTAATTATAAATTATGCATAGGATAAAGGTAAAATAAAGTTAACTGACATCAAATGTTTTAGACTAGTTTTTAGTTAAATTGTTTAATAAAATTTTTGGTAACACGGCCATAAACACACTCTAAGAAACATAGATGTATGAATTTTAAAAATAATGTGAAGTTGTGATTTATAGTTTCTATAAAAATTAGATTACTATTTTAGATTTCACTTCTTTTTATACATAGAAATTTTGTTTTCTTTATTTTTTGTAATTTGCTTGAAAATATTTTAACGAATTAGAAATATAAATTGGAAATCTTAATTGGACCCCATTTAATCAAATCAGATTATAAATATAATTTAGTTTAAAAAGCGCAAGTGGCTACTTTTTTTTTTCTAGTGGACGTCTCTTTAAATGTAAATTTATATAAAAATGGAAAAATAAAAAAAATCATTCATCTGAGTTTACCTGATTAGTCGGAATTTATCTTTTCTTCAGTTTCTTCTACATAATAATATCATTGATATTATACCGCGTCTGATCTTGTCGTTGTTGTTATTATTTTGTAATTGAGTAGTGGAGCAACAGGTGAAAAAATTTTCTAGTTAAATAGTGAATTTTAAGGAAAAAATATATTATTTATTTTTTTTTATTTTGCTATTTTAGACATGTTGACTGTATTTATCGATTGCATGTTATGGAATGGTATGTATTTGGTGTTATTAAGTGTTTTGATTTTGGTTTTGCTTTAAGAATTGTCATTTGAATTTTTATACACTTATGTGTAATATGTAGTTTTAATTATACTTTTTGTTTTGGAAAAATTGAATTAAATTTAAACTAAATTTAAAAGTATATTTAATAGATTTTACCGAAAATTTAGAAGAATTTAGAACCTTTTGCGGAAATTAAATTTTTGTTTGTTTAGTTATATGTTCTTAAGTACCATTATTTGAAGTTAAAAATTTCCTGTACAGAAATGCATGTGAAATCTGACAATTGCAAAGAAGTGTTAAACGATAATAGAAGAAAAAATGAACACCATAGCTGTTTATCTTTTTATAGATATGAAATCGAATTAATTTACTTACCATCGCAATTCTTTAATTCTGATTTGGTACTTGATTTATTATATACTTTTATATGAACTTTGCTGATGGTGTCAATTTATTCTATTTATTTATCTATTAGTTAATTTGTCACGATTTTTTATTATTTCACCTCTGTGATATTATGCGAATAGGCCGGGTACGACTGTTTGCAGCAGAAAATGGATGTACCAAATTGGAAAAATAACAAGAAGATAATAAAAATTTTACTAACTAACAAGAGCTGGTATTTTTGTCAAAAAAAAAAGTTGAAAAAAAAATGTCGAAACACAATATCTTAAAAAAAAAATTGTCGAATAGGATAAAATGTTAAAAAAAATAATGTTGAAAAACTGGTTCTTGAAAATAAAATGTCGAATTTATTTTAGAACTTTAGGTTACACAAATAAGCTTTTATGCACGAAATATAATGTACCTAACAAATATATGAGTTTTAATAATATGTTCAAAGGTGGTTTGGGGTGACAATGCCCACAAATGCTTTGTTGTTGAAATGTATATGTAATAAAAATAATTAGAAGGAGTTTAAGAATTTAATTTAATTTTATTTTATTATATCAACGTTATACAGTAGTTTAAGAATTGGATTTAAAATTAGCCAATTAAAATATAACGAGGTATTCCCTTTTCCAGAATATTTATACAAGTGTTTATGCAAGATTAGATTTTGAATTAACGGAAACAGAATATACCAAATCCTAAATGTTTAGTGTCCAATTGCCAAGTAAAAGTGTACCTTAGCCGCTAGGACATAACTCCGCAACAAGAAATGAAATAACTCCGGAACAAAATTTTTCAATATTTTCCCCCTATACGACATGTTTTTCAACATTTTGTTTCTCAACATTTTTAATTCGATATTTTGTTTTTCAACAAATGGACCCACCCTCAAACTTACACATGTAAAAATTATATATTTTTGTTTTGTTTTTTTTTTAAATTTTAAATATTTTTGTTAATTAAACTTTTGATAAAACTTCTAGGTACACTCTGGAGCGTAGAAAACTGAAGCAAACTTGAACTTTATTTGAGAAGTAAAAAGAAACATATCTTTTGAACTTCAAATCAAAATAAATTATTAGCTTAGTTATAAAAAGCTCAGCTAGCTCTTCTGAATGAACTGTAATGCTTAACTTCTATGTTAATGTCTTTTTGTTTCTGTTTTATTATAATAGAAAACCTTAAATAATTTTCATGCTTTCTTTTCCTCTGGTTTTATACAAAATTTTCTACTGTCAGTAAACTTAGTAGAAGCTAGGTTAAAACTTTTCGATTTTAAATTAGCTATTGGATATAATATAATATTACGGGAAAGATCTGTGAATAATATGTTTAGTACATTTCTTGTATTTCATCTAGTAAACATGCTAAATAAGCTGCTGTAGTGTTATCTAGACGGAACGTAGATTTTTGTATTAGATATTATTGATTTTGCTATAATATATTTACTTACTGATAGTGATTACAAGGTTTTGGGGGGTGTTAAGATTTTTGTATAGAGGAAAATAATCTACAATGGTTACAATATAGTAATACAATATAGTAACTTACAATATAGTAACTTGATATGAAAGATTAAGTGTATGAATCATTAAAATAAAATAAGAAACATATTAGTGCAAAAACCACATAACTCCAACTTTCGTCAATTTTTTTTCAAAATTTATTCGTTTTCGTTCGTCAATGCTATCCACTTTTTATAAATTGAGACAAAAATCCTGCAATATATTAAATAACGCAAGTAGATGTTATAGTAATATTAAAACAACTAGATAGTTGACCATTGGGTAATATAAGATGTTCAAATTAGATATTTTTTAACCAAACGTCGTTACTGGTGCTTGTTTTTATATTACAGGCAAAACTAATTGAATTTGTTGTGAAATGTTTGTTTAAGATAAATTAATACATCATTATTTTTGTCAGTATGATGATAATTAGTTTATAATATAATTGTATTTTTATTTTATTTGACATTTTGAGTCCAATTATTAATTTCGATGATTGATGTGATTCTAATAACTTGTTGATCGACTTGAACTTCACTTTCGACGATTGCATCACTTAAATTTAAAATCATTATATTATTGGTAAATTAAAAAAAGTACAAATATCTGAACCATTTGATAAACAATTTTAATTATTTTGTTAAATATTTATAATTATAATTATTATGATAGATATTTAAAAAGAGACGTAGCGAAGCTAAATATTGCTTATAACTTTTTTCATTTTCAATTTGAAATTTCAAAGATATGGTAAATTTAAGCCAATTACTAGAATGCTTTGTGAAATAAATTTTAATTCAAACTTTTTTGACCTCCACGTAAGTATTGGGACTGTAAAAAGTAGACAGCGTAATAATGGAACAATACTACAATACAGCATGTTAAATTAATTAATTTTATTTTCATTTTTCTTGTCTTTTTATTTGGTTATTTTGTTTGTTTTTGTTTTTTTTTTTTATTTTTATAATTAGTATTAAATTAATCTTTTAATATACCGGTTGTTCCATGCGTATCAGCTTTTTAAGAGGAGAAGGAGCCGTTATTTTAAATTTTTATGCAAATTCGGATTCCACGCTTAAAAATAAGAAATTTACGTTAAATGATTTTTTTTGTTTGAACCTCACTGAATAATAATTAAATATTGCACAAAAATATAGCAAGCTTTCGTCTCTAATAGAAATCTGATGAGCTTCCTCTAAACATTAAATCTGCCGGCACAAACAAAACAAAAAATGACAAAACAAAAAATGACAAAACAAAAGATGACAAGACATTTATATATATTTTTTTCTATGATTTCTTGAAAACTCAAAATTTACAGTTATCTATTCTTTGCATTAAGGCCTTTTATTTTATTTTGTTAATTGTAAATTTTTAATAGTGAATTTTTTTGAGTACTAAACTTTTTTATTTAATTCCTGTTTGTTCTTACTTTTTTTTTTTGTTTTGTAGATACTATTTACAACTAGTATTTATAATTACCAATGATTATCAGATTTTACATGAGAAATAAAAGTTGAATGGATACAACACTTAAATTAAAATTAATTATTTTATTATAAGAATCGGCTGTCATATAAAACAAAGAAACAACCACCTTCTATAAACATAACGTTAGATGGAGTCACTTATTACTTTTTATCTATTTTTAATCTGAAGTGATTTTAATTTAATTTCATATTTTATATTTTATTTTATAATTAAGTTGTTATAATGGGTTGTAGGAATTTTTTTTTAATAAATAACAAAAAAAAAACAAATAATTAAAACAAAAATTTTAAATTATTTAAAATTAATTAAATAATTGCGTTATTGAGTTATAAAATATTATGATTATATTTTTCAAATCGAATTATACTAGAATTTCAAAATAATAATGTTCTTAAGTGCATTTTATATTTAGCACAACTCTGGATTTTTTTTGTTTTGTTTTGAAATAGGATTTTGTATTTAGAGGTTGTTAAGTTCTTATGGGAAAGCAATATTCTAAAATTTATATAAGGACGTATTATAATGATGTTTATTGTATAATATTATATATTATCATTATGTAAATTAATTTACGATATAACATAAAATAAAGTTAATATAATTTTTATTTTCTAGAGTTTTTTATTATTTAATTCAGGGACTATTTTGAAAGTTATAATGATTGGAAAAATAATAACTATCTCAAGTTATTTATAATCAAGTTTTAATTGATAACATAAAAATTTTGCAGTTTCAATGAATTTCAAGTTTGTTTTTTACTTCTTCGTCTTATTTACAATCTGTATATTAAAATAGAGTAGGCAAATATTTCTTTTTGGATTTTGTCTTGAAGTATTTCACCTACACGTACCCAGCCACATACGTAATTATAATTTCACCTTAAAATATCTTCTTTTTTGAGTCTCCTAGCTGACTTTTATAACGTGTTCATCAGCGTATGGGTTAAAATAATTGGATGTTGCTCCAATTTGTTTCAAACTTTTTGGTGTATTTTATTAATTCATTTTGAACTGAGTGAATGCGTAAATCATTTTCGATTACTTCATTTAGCACGAATCATACAGCATTTACCTTAGATCTTATAATTTTATTCTGAAATCAGTGGATAATTTAGTACATTGCTTTTGGCTGCAACCCTCCATAGCTGAATGACATAAGTCCAGACTCTTTTCAGTTTGGAATTGTACAGTTACATTTTGTGTTCTAAGAAGAGTTGTGATTTTCTCCCTATGAGCCAATATACTTGGTTTTAAATACAACCAATACACGGTTAATACCGAGCTGTTCCCTTTTGTAGTTAATGTGGTTTCATCAGTTTAATCGTTTAATTTTTTTATTTATTATTATTTCATGAAACTGGCGGATAACTGCTTTTCCCTAACGTAGAAGTTATATGTGTGAATTCTGTTTACTTTAAACTTCCATTTGTTAAGCCACGTTTGTAGTAGATGTGAATGTTGCTGCAATATATGGGTCATTGTGGGAAACCATTATTGCAGTGTCATTTGCGAAAGTTGCTACTCTAACGCATAGTAGATACCGCGTAAAATTTATAAAGGCTAAATGAAAACAAAAAAAAACAGAAATAAATTAAAATAAAATTTGAATTTAAACAATTTCAATTGGAATAAAATTTTAAAAAATAGGTTTTTTTGAATTAATATGCCAAGAAATATAATTAAATAAAATAAAATTATACTTAATTATGGAAAAAAAGACTCAAATCAAATTTGTTGAATAGCAACAAAAAAAAACTTTGGACTTTTATTGAAAAATAAAGATATAAAAATAAAAAAAATTAGCGTTACTGACAAAAGATCGTAAGCCAGCCGTTTCCAAAGTATGTTTAGATTTCTTCAATTCAATAAGAAAACTCTTCCCGTTCTAGAACATTACAATAGGTCATAAAGATTACTCAAAGTGCTGAAATAGGTGAAATTAAAACATATTTATAGTAAAAGAATACTTACTTACTTAGGTGGCCAACAGACCATGTAGGTCCTGGGCCTGACTCATCAACATCCTCCATTTTTGCCGGTCACGGGCGGATTCTCTCCAGTTGAAGATTCGAAATTGCTTTAAATCCGCCGATATTTCGTCTCTCCAACGAAGGTTTGGTCTGCCCCGACGTCTTGTACCTTCGGGTCTGGAATCGAAGATTCTCTTGGCTGGAGCATTTTCGTCTATCCGCTCTAGGTGTCCGAGCCACTGTAGTCTCTTGACTTTAATTTTTGTGACTACGTCCACCTCATTGTACAGCTCATAGATTTCGGCATTATATCTTCTCCTCCAGACCCCATCGACGTTTTCAGGACCATATATCCGACGAAGAATTTTCTTCTCGAAGACACCAAGTGCATGCTCACTTGCCTTAGGCAGTGTCCATGATTCTGATCCATAAAGCAAAACCGGGAGTATGAGCGTTTTGTAGATTTGTACTTTGGTGTTTCGAGAGAGGAGCTTTGACCCGAGATGTTTTGACAAACCGAAACAGCAACGGTTTGCGAGGGTTATTCTTCGCCGTACCTCCACATTGATGTCGTTTGTGGGATTAACACTGGTTCCAAGGTAGGTAAACTCCTGAACTACCTCGAAATTATATGTGCCGACAGTGATGTTTTGACCAATATGATGTTGAGAGGTCTTTTTATTTGTCGACAACATATATTTTGTCTTATCCTCATTTACTTTGAGACCCATTCGTTTCGCTTTTTCTTCAATCTGGGTAAAGGCCTCGACGACCGCCCGTTGTGATCTGGCGATGATGTCAATGTCGTCGGCATACCCTAGTAGTTGAACAGATCTGAAAAATATAGTACCGGCCGTGTTTACTTCCGCTCGTCGCACTATACGTTCCAGTACTAGATTGAAGAAGTCGCATGATAGTGCATCTCCTTGTCGAAATCCGGTACACGTCTGGAAATAGTCAGAAGTGTTATTTCCAATCACCACAGCACATCTTGTGTTTTCCAGTGTCATTTTTGACAATCGGATGAGCTTGGCTGGTACACCGAATTCCGACATAGCAGCATATAGCTCGCTGCGGTATATGCAATCGTACGCAGACTTGAAATCGATGAATAGGTGGTGTGTATCGATTTGAAACTCATGGGTCTTCTCCAGGATTTGTCTAAGTACGAACATCTGGTCGCTTGTTGATTTTCCGGGGCGAAAGCCGCATTGATAACTGCCAATAACAGCGTCACAATAGGGCTTCAGATATTCGCACAAAATGTTGGACAGGATCTTATATGCAATATTTAAGAGGGATATTCCTCTATAGTTTTTACAGGACATGGCGTCGCCCTTTTTGAAAATGGGACATATAGAGCTGGTACTCCAGTCATTTGGCATGCTTTCTTCCTTCCAGATGTTGCCAATGATTTGGTGCATGCAGTTAACCAAAACATCGCCTCCAGCTTTAAATAATTCAGCTGGGAGTCCATCAGGTCCAGAAGCTTTGTTGTTTTTCAGCTTGCTGATGGCTTGGCCAACAACCTCTACAGTGGGTGGTGGGGGGTTGCTGGTAATGACTGGTGCTGGTGTTGCTAGCTCTTGTTGTTGTTGTTGCTCTCCATTTAGCAGCTGCTGAAAGTGCTGCTTCCATGTCTCCAATATCCCTTGCGTTTCGGTAACCAAATTTCCCATATTATCTCTTAGCGCGTGTGTAGCGGGTTTATAGCCAGCTGCCAGTTGCTTGGCTTTTTTGTAGAAGTTCCGCACTTCGCCTCTATTTTTATGAGATTCGATATTTATGAGCAGAGATTTTTCGAAGTCCCGTTTTTTCCGCCTGATGAGTTTCTTCTCATCTCTTCTTTTAGCCTTATATTCTTCCTTCGCTGCTCTTGTTTTCCGTTGCAGCGCTTTTTTATACGCCTCGTTCTTCTTCAACGTTTTTGATGCACATTCCTCGTCATACCATGGATTTCTGGTATTTCGTGGTTTGAAGCCAATATAGTAAAAGAATACAAAATACAATTATTAACACCAAAATAACTGTACTTGTAAATATCTCAATCAGAAAAGGTATTATGCATGATATTTTGAAAACAAATAAAGTATTTCCTGGTGACAAAAACGATATAAATAATTTCCGATTTATTACTATGCGATAAAATATTAGTAAAATTATAGAAAGTCATGTAAAAAAATAATTATGTGAATATCTTCGTAAAAATAATTTAATCTGTGATCAACATTATGGATTTACTAAAAACGCAAATTTATTTAACGTAATAATACTAATTTACTTAACCTTAGCAAAATCTGAAATTTCGAAAAATAAAAAAGTTGGATTAGACTTTTTTTAAGTTTAAAATTAAAAAGTATAATTAATAGTTTTTGATACCATAGACAGAACAATACTACTCAGAATACAGTATACGGTACGGTGTACGGTACAATACTACTCAGAATACGGTATAACAAGAACTAAAACTTTAGTTCAAAAACTATTTACAGAACAGACAACAATGTATACAGAACATACAATGTGATGGAATAAGAAAGGACTGATAATTGATTATGGTATTGCACAGGGCCGCTCTATTGGAGCAACTTTATATGCTTGGTATATTAGGAGTTTTTCAAAAATAAACTTGATTGGAACACCTTTTATTTACGCCGATGATTTATTAATTTTATACTCGGGATAGGTTTCTAAAGATATTGGAATAAAGGTTAATGATGATATGCCTAACATTTATATATAATTGGATGTGTCTGCATAAATTCACTGTTAATGTACTACTCTTTTACAAAAAAGTTGGCCCACCTTTAAACATATCACAATAAAAAAAAATGTCGCAGAGCTAATTACTATTTGTAAAAGATTTGATTTTATATCGCATATACTGAGATTTTATGGGAAAAATAAGAAAAAAATTAGAAATTATTATTCCAGTACTAGAACGGATTAAAATACAAAGAAGATATCGGCTAACATTTTGCAATAGAGCAGTAGAAAAACAAAATTGAATAAAGAATAAAGATACCAGTATATCAATCTATAATAATAATAGATAGCTGGGAATAATTTTGCACTCTGATTTGAATTTGAACATTCATATTAATCCACTGGCATAAAGATAAAGAAGAATAGCTGGCATGTGGAAAAAGTATATATCATAAAGAAATATACACTGTAAAAAAATATACTACTATTATAGTGGGCAACACTGTGTTTCCTATTATAAATGTAGTACTAGTGTTTCGTGTGAAGTTACTGCTAAAATGGAGTGAAATTAAAATTAGGAGTTTTTGGATTGAGCAGTTAAAATAAAAACTTTCAGTACATAATATTATTTTAGACAATTTTTTACATTTATTTCTGTTACATTATTGATATGTTTTTTTATCAAAAATTACTTAATGCTATGTTGTCACCGTAGCATCCGTCCCGTCGCATTTATTTTAGAAATTGTTCTAGAATTTGGATATAATGGTGCTTCATGCAATTTTTCTTTGATCAGTGATTTTAATTTTGATCATTTTATTAATATTTATTGTTATTATTATTATTATTATGTTTAATATTATTATTATTGTTATTATATTTGTTGTTTTTATTGTTATTATTATTTTTAAGTTCCTTTAAATATTTTTTTTCTCTTTCTTTTTTGTACTTCTTTTTATTCAATTAAATTTAGTTATTTTAGTTTAGTTTTTTCAGTTCTTCAATTTCTTCAGTTTCTTAAGTTTCTTTAGTTTTTTATAATAAAATCTGTTTGTAGTTTGTTTTTAACACTATATGATATGATATTATATTATTTCTATATTTTTTTTTTCTTAATAATTTTTCACATAATACTATGTTGAACTATACTTTTACACTGAAGAAATTATGCTTATTGCAAGCTGTAGATGAGTAATAATCACAACGACTAACAAGAACGTAAATTTAAACTTTTTGTGAATAATTTTAAATATTTTTGTTTACTTTTACGTCTAATTTGCGTAGATTTACACTTATTTTTCATATTGAAGTAAAATTATATCTATTTAGAGTGAATTCAAATATTTAGAATAGAATTTTGTTAAGTTATTATGTAAAATTCCATTTTCACGTCAGAAAAACTTAATTTTACATAAAATAGTGAATTTACTACTGTATGATGGAAATTAATTAAAAATTATTTTAATTTTACTCTAAGTTAATTTACGTATGCATATTATAATAGGGATTTTCCATTCATAGTTTTTACAGTGTTTATTTGACAGTATTCTTACATATGGTATTACATTTTTTGGGAATACTTTTGATAAAAATCTTAACTCTCTACAAAAAGTGGAAAATAAAGCAATAAAAAATCTATATGGCCTGGACGAAAGAATATCTACAAATGAAATAAATTACAAGTACAAAATATTGAAGCTCGAAGATTATAAGAAATTGATTCAGGTAATAAATCTGCATAGTATAGAAAATAAAATCTATCACTGAATTAACAAGAAATCGTGACATACACAGCTATAACACAGGGACATCTAATCAAATTAGATATTGCTCTGGAAAAGGTCTCAGCAGTCTAAATCCAGTTATTAAATCCAGTTCATAATTTTACAAAAAAATTACTAAAATAAACTAAAAAATAAAAGTATATTTACAAAGAAAGTGAAAGAAGTGTTATTAGAAAATTATTTTAATTTATTTGGAGATTTGAAAATGTATCTTAATTTATGTTATTTATATACTTTTATATTAACTTGCCAGTGTCTGTTTATATATATATATATGTATATATGTATATATGTATATATGTATATATGTATATATGTATATATGTATATATGTATATATGTTTGGTAGGTAGGTTGGAATTTTTTTGTTAATATTCAAAACAAACGCAAAAAGAAAAAGAATAATTTTGTTTAAAAAATTTAAAGATAGAGTTCTGAAATTTTGCACAGTTACTCATGATGAAAAAAGCTATCAAATGACAGGTTCGAGTTGCTGCCGAACACCTCCTAGCACGTCCCAGGCATACTTAAAAACCAATTGTATTACAGGCATGATAATTTACACTTAGACACTTTTTCACAAATAAAGAAATACGACTGTTACCGATTTCGAAAAAGTGGAATGGTTCGGGTTGTTGCCGAACAACTCCTAGCACCTCTCAGGCATATTTGAAAACCAATTGTATTACAGGCATGAAAATTTTCACTTAGATACTTTTTCACAAATAAAGAAATACGACTGTTAACTATTTCGAAAATGTGGATTGGGTCGGTTGTTGCCGAACAACTCCTAGCACGTCTCAAGCTTATTTGAAAACCAATTGTATTACAGGCAAGAAAATTTACACTTAGATACTTTTTCATAAATAAAGAAATACGACTGTTACCGATTTCGAAAATGTGGACTGGTTCGGGTTGCTGCCAAACAACTCCTAGCACCTCTCAGGCATATTTGAAAACCAATTGTATTGCAGGTATGAAAATTTAAACTTAGATACTCTTTTACAAATAAAGAAATACGCTTTCTACGATTTCAAAAATTTGGACTGCTTCGGGTTACTGCTGAGCAACTTCTAGGACGTCTCAGGCATATTTCGAAAACCAATTGTGTTATAGACAGAAAAGTTTACCTTTATATACTCTTTCTGAAATTATAACACCTATAGGTTTCACTTAAAACTAAAAAGTATAAAATAAAATAATAATGTAAAAATAAAAATTTTTAAAATAAACTTTTATCGAAACCCCTAAAAAGTAGAAAATAAAAGTAGTGGTGGGTGAGTATCTAGAACTACTATAAGATAAAACACAAAAGTATATAATGAATCTTGGTTGGAAAATATAAATTGATATTAATAATGCGGTATTATGTATTAAGGCCCAACCATAATGAACTCAAGTTGGCTTAAGCTAATATCAAAATTAAACGAAAAGCCAGCTAAAGTTTTGTAATTTGCTTAAGTTATCCATAATAGACTTTAGCCAACTTAAGTGATTTGGCTCTTCTGAGGGAGTTGTTGTATCGGCGTAGGACGTAATGATTGCTAAAAAAAGATCCCTTTGTAACAGTCTATAAATATTGGTGGTTTTGTGGTAAAATCTTAAGGTATTTGGTTTTTCAAGAAATTGAAAAATTTTTTTTTTTTTTTTCAAAACTTTCTACTTTGAACTACAATATCTTCATAACGGCAGCACCAATCCTCATTGTAATCATTTTAATAATTGTTCAAATATGCTCCAGACCGTTATCTCTCTAGAATATGTAACTGAATATATATATATATATATATATCTAACAGATCAACAGATATAACGGTTTTTATATAAAAACATCAAAACAACAAGGATACATTCAAATGTCCTTTTCGTCCTCAAAGAACAAGATGCGCCACTAAAGATATGTATTTTTGAAAAGTTAGCAATTCCAGCTATCATTGGGATATATTCATTCATGGAAATTTCACTTGTCATTGGGTCCTACGCCGATATAATATCTCCGTCAGATTCCCCAGTGATTTTGACTATTGTCAAATTGTAAATGCAAATAAAAATACGTAGATAAACAAAAGTTTTGTTAAATACATATAAATTATATTTTATTTAAATTTTAATTTTGTTTTTCATGTATTTTTTAAATTTTATTATTAATCGAATTTGGTTTTAACTGTTATTCTAAATATATTTTAATCAATGTTTTTTTATTTTTTTATTATGTATAACTAATTTGTTATGAAGTATGATGTAAATTATTAAATAATTAAATTATTTTATTATATATCACAAATTTTCAATTAGTAATAACAGAATCTTAATCAAGTGTAAAATTTCCGTACAGAATGTGCGAATGAAATCGCACTTTCCTGAAGCCAGCTAAAGTTAACGAAAACTTGACTAAATTCCCTGATTTTTCCTATTATGGGTGCACAAATACAATTTACATATAATCATACATTTCCTTAAGTTGGCTTAAGCAAGCTAAAGTTCATTATGGTTGGGTCCTTAGATCTAGTTAGTTTAAGCCAACAGTCAGGATAAGATTTATAAAATAAAATATAATTAATTTTGGTTTTTATTACCACTTTTTCGAAAATGATAAAAGGATAGGCTAAAAGGACAAAACAAAAAATCCGAAAAGATAAAACAAAAATTTATATTAATGTAAAGTTTTTACATATATTATTGTCAATGTAAGGTAATGCTATTTTTGTTAAATGTTTTTTTTATGGCTAATTAAAATGTGTAGAAATTAAATGGAATAAATGAAAAATGTAACTACAAAAAATTCTAATGGAAATTTTAATCTAACTTTAGTCCAGAATATCATCATATCGTCGCGAGAAAACATTCATTTTTATTTGTTGTTTTATGAATATTTTGACATTTTAAATCTAAATATATAAGTAACTGTAAGGTAATAAAAAAAAAAAAAAACAATAGGAAAAATTTAATGACAAATTTCATTTCTCCACTTAGTTATTTCCTGACATTAATACGATTTTGATGATTGATCAGACGGGAAAGTTTTTTATTCTCTCTCTCTTTACCTCCATTTTCAAATATATTATTGTGTATCTACTTTGTGTCAATTGTCAATTGAATCTATTTAAATCTCATGGGTTTTTTATTTCTTGATGAACAAAAAACAACAACAAAGAAAAGCAAAATTATTAATAATGGAAAAAAGTTATGTAAGTCCAAAAACATAGATGGATACAAGTTCTTAATTTAATTTTATTTTTTGTAAGGGAATTACCTTGAACGATGTTAGTATAGTATTTTTCTTGCTGTCATTTTAAATTTGTGTGTTTCTTTTTTAAAAAATATGTCAAGTTTGATGACGAAATTTTACAATTTTAGATGTTTGTGTGCGTTTGTAATTTTGTAAGCAAAGGTCTCTTGTATCAGTTGCGAATGAGTTCATGTATTTCAAAGTAAAATTATGAAACTATGTATGCATTTATATGAATATTGGGTTCTGATAACAATTGCTTATGTTTAATTGGGTGAAAATGTGCAATGACACATTTTATTATTTTTGTTTTTATTTAGGTATTTTTGAGAATTTACTCTCGCTGACTTAATGATTTTAAATAATTGAACTCGAAAAGTAATTTTTTTCTTACGTAAAAAAAAACAATAAAAACAATCAAACCACAAAAAAATTAAAATAACAAAACAACAAAGAAGATTTTTTTTTCATTTAAACAGGTGTGCCCTTGCTATACTCTGTGAGGTTGCTTTTGTTTTTATTTTGTTTTTAATGTTTTTTGATTATGTTTTTGTTGGGAACAACGATTTTTATTTTAAAGAAAATTATTTATTAAACAAAAAAAAAAAACACACTGCAGGACATAATCTGAAGATGAATTTTTTTTATTTATAATTGCAAAGGGTGAAAGGTGCAAAAAGAAAACTTCAAATCTTTATAGGTACATTTAATTAACAAATCGTTTTCAATAACACAAGAAACATAAAAAAAAAAACAAAACATCACTGACAGCAACAAAGCAATATAGTGAAGTATGAATAATGAAAAAAATGTTAACAAGAGCGATTTTTGTTGTGTTGTTTTTTTTTAATTGAACCAAAGTTCGGTAACATTAATCAAAGAAACGATAATATGAAAAGTTGGTATTTTTTATCGTTTCATTTCTTAGTTTTTATGAAATTCAAAAAATCAGGACAAAATAATTTTCTGGACATAATCATGACAAGTTTTTTGTTGCAATCATTTCCCAAAAAAAAAACACCTAAAATTGAATGGCATTTTCTCCTATGCATTGGTTTTATGTCCTTGACATGGCTATAATAACCTAATTATTTTTATAGTGATTAACCGATTTTGATTGGTTACAAATTCTTATTTTAGGCTGATAAAGTCGTTATGGTTAAATTAAATTGGAAATGTTGTTTAATTAAATAGAAATTAAAAAAAACAGCAATAAACAAAAATGTATTATACAAAAATTTCTTAATTTTTTACGTGGAAAAAATTTATTGATTAATCGTGAAGGATTTTCTTAAAAAAAAAATAAAACAAAAATATTTAATTGAATGCAATTTTAACACTACAAAAATAATAATGTAAAAATAAAAATTTTTAAAATATACTTTTATCGAAACCAAACTAGCTAGCCCCCTAAAAAGTAGAAAATAAAACTAGTGGTGGATGTTACATCTAGAACTACTATAAGATAAAACACAAAAGTATATAATGAATCTTGCTGGAATATTGTTAATGGACACTTTTAATATTTGCCGCTTGAAAAAAATCACGAATATTAAAAGAACATCACAAAGCGTTTCCAAATTCCCATTAACAATATCCCACAAGATTCATTATATACTTTTGTGTTTTATCTCATAGTAGTTCTAGATGCAACATCCACCACTAGTTTTATTTTCTACTTTTTAGGGGGCTAGCTAGTTTGGTTTCGATAAAAGTATATTTTAAAAATTTTTATTTTTACATTATTATTTTATTTTATACTTTTTAGTTTTAAGTGAAACCTATCTAAGTTTAAATTTTCATGCCTGTAATATAATTGGTTTTCAAATATGCCTGAGAGGTGCTAGGAGTTGTTCGGCAACAACCCGAACCAATCCACATTTTCGAAATCGGTAACACTCGTATTTTTTTATTTGTCAAAAAGTATCTAAGTGTAAATTTTCATGCCTGTATTACAATTGGTTTCCAAATATGCCTGAGACGTGCTAGGAGTTGTTCGGCATTAACCCAAACCAGTCCACATTTTCGAAATCGGTAACAGTCGAATTTCTTTATTTGTGAAAAAGAGTCTAAGTGTAAATTTTCATGCTTGTAATACAAAAGGTTTTCAAATATGCTGAGACGTGCTAACTGCTAAGAGTTGTTCGGCAGCAACCCGAACCAGTCCACATTTTCGAAATCGTTATTAGTCGTATTTTTTTATTTGTGAAAAAGTATCTAAGTGTAAATTTTCATGCCTGTATTACAATTGGTTTTCAAATATGCCTGAGACGTGCTAACTGCTAAGAGTTGCTCGTCTCAGTATGAAAAAGTATCTAAGTGTAAATTTTCATGCTTGTAATACAATTGGTTTTCAAAAGTGCTGATACGTGCTAACTGCTAAGAGTTGTTCGGCAGCAACCCGAACCAGTCCACATTTTCGAAATCGTTATTAGTCGTATTTTTTTATTTGTGAAAAAGTATCTAAGTGTAAATTTTCATGCCTGTATTACAATTGGTTTTTGAAATATGCCTGAGACGTACTAGGAGTTGCACGGCAGCAACCCGAACCTGTCATTTGATACCTTTGTAAAGTACCGTGTCCGGTTGCTTTTTTCATCATGAGTAACTGTGCAAAATTTCAGAACTCTATCTTTAAATTTTTTAAACAAAATTATTCTTTTTCTTTTTGCGTTTGGTCTTAATATTAACAAAAAAATGCCGACCTACCTACCAAACATATATATATATACATATATATATACATATATACATATATACATATATACATATAGACACTGGCAAGTTAATATAAAAGTATATAAAATTATACCAATTTTCAATTAAAATTATTTTATTATGAGATTTTTATTGGAAATTTAATAAAATATAAATTATTTATTTAGGAGAGCACGAGTTTACATAATAGCAAAAAAACCCAAGGATTAAAAAATCTTTGTTAACAAAAAAAATATTTTTGCAAAATTTCAAATTGAAAAATTCTTCAAATTCTCAATAATAATACGCCTGAAAATTCAATTAAAATATTTAAAACAATTCAATTAAAAGAAAAATTCATTAAGCCATTTAAACTGTGTCTTTGGGTTACGTTTTTAGTATTTATTTTTCAAGATTATCAATATTTTCTTAACAGAATATTAAAATTAGAGGCAAATGATATTAATTAATACAGTCTAACTTTTCTAACTATGTCTAGTGTTTTGTCATAGAAATTAATAGAATCTATCATTAATTTATGGAAGCGAATAACAAATACACGTTGGGCATATCAACTACAATTCCTAACGATAAGAATCATCACAGAGTTTACAAATATGGTACAATACAGTTCAACCTGATGGAAACAGCATGTAGAACCCAGACGTTATAGAAAAACATATTTATTGTCATAGGGTAGTAGAAGGACAAGAAGGAGACTATTGATCTGGAAGTGCAATTAATGAGTTCTGTGCTCTATAATTTTTGTAATGTGGCATTTCGATAATTATATGTTTGTTATATACGTATTTTACCGGGTGTTCCAAAGAATGCGAGTCAGCTTTTTAAGAGGGGCAGGAGCCGTTATTTTAAAATTAAATAAAAATTTTATTAACTAAATCGAGGGTGCTCTACCGATTGGTGATATTTTCAACTTCCGGGAAACTTTTTAAGACCAAAAATCGCCGGAATCGACCTAAATCGAGATTTTCAAATGGGAAGGGGTACTTTTTTATGCAAATTCGGATTCTACATCAAAAAATAAGAAACTCGTATAATATGAAATATTGAATTTTGTGATTATGTAACGGAATTGCTATTTATAAATAAAATAAAGTTTAAAATTGTCATACGAAAGATATTTTATTAAATTTGATTTTGTTTATAAAAATGCAATTTTTTTTTGACCACGCCTATAGTCACAAATATTACTGAAATTTAGCGAATGGCTATAACCGTGTTTTACTGTATATATATGTTTTTTAAATAGCAGAAGCAAATGAACTAACATTTATTATATAATTTTAGAAGAATTTATAATCTGATCTGATTTTTGTTTTTCTGTTTTGTTTTCAATTTTTGTTTGTGTTTTTGTTTTTGTACTTTTTTCTATAAGTTTGTGTGTTTATTTAAAATGACAGAATTTTTATGAAGCCTTTTTAAAAATTTTCTGTGATTGAAGTTAATTTTAGAGTATAGATTGCGCTCAACTCGGAAATAACCGTCGTTTATTTGATGTAACTATTTTAAATGTTTTGATAATTCACCACAAAGGACTTGCTAAAATATTAATATGTCCACGTCGTTCATCTTGTATATTATGTATAAGTTATATATAATACATGTATTGGGTTAATCTTATCTTATAAACCTTAGAATAGAAAATAATCTGATTCTTCTGTTTCTTCTCATAAAAACTCCAATCACCAAAACGGCACCAAGTATTTTCCGTAATACTTTTCTTTAGTTTACTCTCATTTGGATATCGGTACCGTTCATGGTTTGCAGCGGTACATCACTACCGGAACTATGAGGGTTTTTTGTGCTGTCGTAATTGTGCTGCCTTCTTTCTTCATTGTGTGAAATTTTTAGTGTTTTGTTTTCTGTTCGTTTATTTCAAATTGACCTTCGCTGCTTTGTCTTTAAATTGTACTAGTCTTTTTGCCACTTCCCTGAAACTTCTCCTGAAAATAATTACTACGTCATTAGGATAATTAATTATCTGATATGCGTTTGTGTTTCCCTTTTTATCTATTTTTTCAATCCTAGAGTATGCGATTATATTAATTTATATTGATTACAGGAATCTCCCTGTTTAACTCTAGATTCAACTTTAAATAATGTTGAAGTATAATTCTGAATCTGTATTTTAGCTTAAGCGCTGTTCATTGTCATTTTTTACTGCTAATGAGGAAATTTAGCAGGTATGTTGTGGCCTCGGTAGCAGAGTGGTAAAGCACTAGAATATTTTTTTTTTATATTAGGCCAAAATAATGGAATAACTACCCTGATTGCCTTCGCAGAATTTTAGCCATGTTAAGATGAAGAAAAAGTTTAGTAATGTAACAACTGAGGTATACAGATTCAAACCCATTGAAAACCGAAAATTTTCTCAAATGGAAAATGTAATTTTTATTACAATCATGTCGGTTCAAATACAACATAATAATTTAATAATTAAAAACCAATAAAAAATAAGGTAATTATATATATATTATTCTGCATTTATCTGGATGCTTGTAAGTTCGACGGAACGCTCCAACACATATACAAATTGCATATGTATACATATGCATATATATACAAATTGCTTTGATGCTTTTTTTAACCCCTGTCTACCATGCTGAACCTTTGCAGGAAAAATTGATTGCATGAACTATATTTTTTTAATTTAATGTTAGTCTTCTTCGCAAATAATAAGGAAAAATAATAAATAATAATAATAATATAAACATAAGTACTGTAATTTTGGAATAAGGAATCTAATGAAAGAAAAAAAGAAACTAGGATTTATTTTGCTTCCGTCATTTATGACGGGTTACAAAGCTAGTATACAATATACAAATACCAAATAATTAAAAATAAATAAATAATTAAATTCTTCGTATGTTAGCAATGGCGTATTTGGATGTACTGTGTTCTGTTGGTCTACTGTAGACTCACTGTATATTCTTACCCTACTTGTGGTTGGTTCAAACTTTGTCAGTCAGTTTAAAAAGACCAAGTTATTAATGCAAATTAAAGAACATTCTTAATAGTAAATAATAAGGGTATACACGATTAGGTGTAGATTGAAGGTGTAGTCTAATACTAGGTGTAGAAGTGTATTGCCATAATAAAATTTTTATATGAAAAAATATTGTACAAGACTTGTAGATTTTTACAAGACTCAAATCTATTAAACTTTTAGTACTATACTTCAGTTGCCATTTTACTTTTTACATTTGACATTTTTAAAGTCAATACATATATATTTGGAAAATTGCTGAGATAAAAACAGAACTAATTTTTAAATTAAAAATTTAAATTGAAACAAAATTTCAATTGAATTATTTTACATGAATGTAGTTACAAGTTGTATCTTATTTGTTTTCATAAGTATAAAAAAAAATTTATATATAAACAAACCGCTGTCACAATTCTACATCGAGTACAACATGAAGAGTACAAGGGTTTGTTCAAGAAATCGTTGTACAAATTATTGTGAATCTATACCTATTATATTTCCACACTTCCACACAATCGGGAATACCCTTAATATTTAATTACACCTTTACGAATATACAAATTCAGTAGTATTTCGTCATAAACGCTTAAAAAAGTTTTATCAAAAAACAATAAAAATTTTTTATTATTTAGAATTGTATTTATAATTGAGGTCGAATTTAAAAAGTTGACATAAGTAGTATAAACTTTAGTAAATTATTCAACAAACGAAAAAATATTACAAAAATATAATAAAAAAATTGATATATACGTCTACTTATACATCTCCCTCTCTCTTTCTCTCTAATTCTTAAAATATCTCAAATAAATTCTGTTAAAGCAATTCATCTTATAAGTTGAAATTCATAAATAATTTTTTTATTATTAATTTTAATAAATAAAATAAAGAAAATAAAAAACAATTTTTTATCAATAAAATGAACACCGGGAAGAGACCTACATCAACTATTCGCCCCCCCTTCTATTTTTCATTCATACTTATTTTAAAATGACACAAAAATAAAGTAAAATTATGCTAATAGCCTTAAGATATTAATATTCAAAAATGATGATCATAAATCGTTCCAATTGAATGAAGCTTACCTATAATATAATGTACATATATGCATATTTATTTATCATATATAAAATTGAATATATAGGAACCATCTAAATTTGGATTTTTTTTTTTTTAAATGATTTGATAAAAGTGATTTTTTACATTTGTTTATTATTTTATTAAATCTAAAAGTAATAAAAAATAATTAATACGGTCAATTCCCTTGATAGATGTCACAACCTAAAAGAATTTTGGGTTATTAAAAAAAACAATATATATATATATATATATATATGTATATATAAAACGCATAATAATGACAATAAAAATTTGTTTCAATAAATTTTCCATTAATCAGCTTCTCAACTCCAATAAAGTATCGCTCTCTTAGATTATAAAAACAAAAAGAAATTAAGAAATTAATAAGAAAAATAAGAATTAAATAATTTCCCCCGAAAATAACAGAATTCGTTTAATATTCAGATTTTTATTGATTTTTAGTTATTTTTGTTTTGATCCATTCATTCACATATAATATCTAAAATTCAATTATGATAAAAAACACTATAATGAACCGGTATTCTCGTAAAAAAATAATAATGAATATTGATTTAATAGGTTTTTACCTGATCATTAAAAGTAAACATTTTATCGTACCAAAATGAGTATGGATAAAAAATTTATATGATTAAACGTTTAGATCTAGTTATGGCTGGTTATTTGACGATTATAAGATACCGGTTGACATGACTGAAGCTAGGAATAGTTGGCAATTAATTTTGTTAGCAAAACCTTGCTATCAGTGTAAAAAAAATCTTATATAGTAGCATAATTCTTAAAATGAAGAGTTTATCTTCATTGGACTTTTTGTTCATTCATTTACAAGTATGATTGTTCTTGTAGCGTGTATTTCATTTGTCGTTATTTCTTATACAATTAGGCTTTCACCTGTATTTTCATTTGTCTATATTTTATTTGCCTGTATTTCATTTGACTGGATTTGATTTGACTGTATATGGTAAATATTATACATATATGTATATATAATATATATATGTATATAATGTACCTATAATAAATGCATATATACATATGAGATTTTGAGTTGCTGGAGATTTTAGAGTAGGATTCAAAATCAAAGTTTTACACCTTTTACAGAATATTTACCTAAATCATTTTTATGCGTAGCCGCTATTAGATACAAATAAAATTATTGAATTCGAAAACGCTAAATGAATTAAGGTCGGAATATGCGATTTAAGTATTCTGTGATTTTAAATTTTGGGATTTTGGGGTTTCGTATTTGAGATTTCATAGCCAATAAATAAATTGTATACATAATACAATTATTGTACAGGCATGTGGTAGTAATCCGTTATTCTTTTTTTAATTTTTTAATAACGCTTATTGAATGGACAGTAATTTAGTAAATGTTCCTCTAAATTTTTAGTGGCTCCAAGAAAAAAATATCGAAGTAGTATCAACTAAAAGTGAATAAGTCAAAAAATTGTAATGAAAAACAAAAAATGTTCAAAATCGATATTAATAAATTTGTTTAGAAAAAAAACCACAATTAAATGCGATCAAAGTGGATAGAAGAACCTATATAAAAGTATCACCAATTCATCATAAATGTTGGTCATTATTCTTTTTCAGATGAAATTATAAATATTTAAAGCTATTGAACCCATAAAAAAAAGTTTCGGTTCAATTAATTAACCATTGTTAGGTGATCTCCATCATAAAATTATCAAAATCAATCATCAAAAATTCTTTATAAAATTCAAAATAGTATTTCCTAAATGACAATTTAAGAACTGGAAGTGCATATATGATCAGTATAGAAACAACAATAATTGCCACTAATAAATGAAACATAGAAATACGTATAGTATGTACTTATAAATAACATGTATATATAGTATTATTGGTACTTGTTCATTTGATTTTTTACCACACACTTGATTTGCACTGCTCTGTTAGTATATTTGAGTTCCTTACATACCGTAAACAACTATTGTTATTGTTTTTGATAATCAGATTTGTTTTTAGTGATATGTTTAGATTTATGGAATAAAAGTCGAGTTTCCTTTCACTAATCATTTGTATTTATTTTGCAAATATCGATATTTCGGAAGCAACTTACTTCCTTCATCAGTGCTTTGCGACTAATTAATATTTACACTAATCCTTACATATAATTATATAATTTGAACCCTCAAGCACTGATGAAGGAAGTAAGTTGCTTCCGAAATATCGATATTTGCAAAATAAATACAAATGATTAGTGAAAGGAAACTCGACTTTTATTCCATAAATCTAACTATTGTTATATTTCATTGATAAGATAGAGCCGCCTAACTAAACTATACATAATATTTATATCCACATGCATCTGTATTGTATTTTTTTATACACCAAAATTAAGTTTGATGATTGACAATAAACCCCTGAAACTAACTCAGATTTCCACTCAATAAAATCAAAAATAGATTGACTTGTTTCAGTACTATCATTGTTCAGAGTATACTATGCCCGTTAGCCAAAACCATATTTTAAAATTTTAATTTGATTTGTTTGCATTTATTTCTGTGTAATTTTTTCACGTTAGTCTTCGGCCAAGATGGATTCCAATATTTCATATTTTGATGATGTTTAATTAGTTATTTCCTATTGGCTGACATAAATTTTTCCTAAGAGTAAAAGTTATGTGAGTACTTTTGTTTCAGTTTCAGTTTCTGTTAAGTTTCCATTCTTTTGTTCCTATTTAAATTTGTTCAAGTGCTACTGAGGTATAGAATACCAGTAGCGCAATCTGAATTGGCAATATTTGATAGTATATAGTGTAATATAGTACATCTTTTGAAATTCATAAATTAGAAGAAATATTTTTTCCAAGGATAGTACTTCCTTGAGCAACACAAAAAAAAATATATCCTTTCTTCTAAAAGTATCTTTTTGTTATGTATAGTAGTGTTATTGTTTGGTACGAGAGTTTTTATTTTGTAGTATTTTAAGCCAGATCTTGTCTTGTTGTCAGGTGGTAAAAGGGTGGTAAAGGCTCTAGACGGAACATATGCTAACCTATGTTTCCGATAAAAACTAGGAAATGCCATCTGGTAAAACATCTACAGCTCTGCCATCAAATCCGACTCTCACCTCCTCGAAGGTAGGTAACATAGTTATCTGCCGGGTACCACCTGGTAACTTGTAAGGCTAACGAGAGCGGGTGAATGCGAACACTTGGCGCAATATCTAAGTAAATCGATTTGGTTAGCACGTGCGCGGACGCGATTTATGGTAATTGAAATTGTGAGTGCCGGCACAAACACAAAAAAAAAAAAAAAAAAATCCAGAAGCGTTTGACCTAAAATAGGCGGCTCCCTGGTCTGCGGCTGATCCCAGAGGGGCGGCAGTTAAAATCACCTGGCAGGAGGTATAAAATGCAACATAAAAACAAATAATAATGTATAGTCTAAATAACAAAATAAACTCGGTAGGGATATCTACCAAAGTGTCGGCAGAGACCACGGCTGCCGGCGAGGACTTGGCTGAATGTACTAGACTTTCAGATGAGTCGCCAGTGGGGAACAACAATTTAGACAAGCTGATTAACCCTTTTAAAAAGAGTGCGAGGGTTCCAAGGTCGCCATCAAGGATGACCGAGCCAATAATTGATATACGGAGTCAAAATAATAAAGAACCAAACGAAAACCATATACTCCAAAAGAGGCTAAGCGAAATAGAGGCATTATGTATGTCACTAAAAAAAGAAATTTCGGCATTAAGAGCAGAAAACGAAGCTTTGAAAAAAAGAGAAAAACGTAATGCACCAAATGAAATCATCGAGCAAAAAGAATATTTCACGGATGAAGATGAATTGAGCAGAGAAACTGACTGGCTGCTCAAAAAAAACAAAAGATCAAATAAAAAAAGAAAAGCTACTTCTTCACCTGAAGTTGAATCGTCACCATCTGGTTTAACAAAAACCTATGAGGAAAAAAACTCCAAAACAACTGAATTTGTGAGCAAAAGGAAAACCAAAATTCCACCTCTAATCATAAGTAACATAAATGATTTCAAACCATTAAATAAAATGATGCAAGCTAAAAATATAAAATATGAAATAAAATTGCTAAACAATAAGCAGGTGAAAATAAATCTGGAGACGGAAATGGATTATAGAAATCTAGCTAAAGATCTCAATGATACCAAATACGAATGGCATACTTATGAAAGCAAAATAAATAGACCAATAAAAGTCATGGCACGCGGCTTGCACCAATCTTGCATGCCAGAAGATATAATAAGTGAGCTTCATAATAGGCAATTCAATATCATCAATGCAGTAAATATGATAAAGAAAGTCAAGGAAAATGATAAACAGGTAACTGTTAAACTCCCAATTTTCATGCTTACCTTTGATAGTAAGGAAGACATGAAAAAAATTTACGAAATCAATCATATTCAAAACATGATAGTTTATATTGAACCTCTGAGAAAAAGCAAAGATATTCCTCAGTGCAAAAGATGTCAGCGTTATAATCATACGCAAAAATTTTGTAATAGGGAGCCTATATGTGTGAAATGTGCTGGTAAACATTTAACAGCAGAATGCGATAAGCTGAAAACTTCTCAGCCAAAATGCTCCAACTGCCAAGAGTCTCATCCAGCAAATTACAGAGGATGTCTTATTGCCAAAGAACTTCAGAAAAGGAGAAACTCTGTTTACCCAAAATTAGTTCAAAGGCAACAACCAAGAAAATTTATATCAAAGAAAGTAATAAAGGGAGTAACTTATTCTGCCATAGCAAAAGGCAAACTCAATGAAGATGTCTACCAAAGCAATAAAAATATGAAAAAAAATCGAGATTTCACTGCTGATGAAACACCTAGAATAGCTTATTCATCAAATGCAAATAATCAAACGCCGAGAAGAACTCGTTCGTCAAACAATCAAATTCTAAACATCTAGAATGGGGCTCCAGGATGACCCTTACTCGAGGTAAAGAACTGAGAGAGGCGCTGAGAGAAACAGGTTGTTTATTTCTTTCAACAGGAAAACCAACATATTGGCCTGCAGATATAAACAAAACTCCTGATGTGTTAGACTTTTTTATAATGAAAAAAGTATCAACTAATTTCACATCTATAGAAGATAACTATGACCTCAATTCCGACCATTCTGCTGTCGTCCTAAAATTAAATACAACAATAGTGAAAAAATCTTGTAAACCATTTTTAACCAACTCATCTACAGATTGGTTAAGCTTCAAAAAGATTCTGCTAGAAAAAATTAACTTAAGAGTAACATTAGACAATGAGGAACAACTAGAAACTGCTACTGAAAAACTTATGCAAGCTGTCCAGTTTGCAGCTTGGAGTAGTACTAAGACAAAAAAATCAAAAAAAAATCAGCCCTAGATATCCGGTGTATATCCTTAACATGGTAAAAGAGAAACGAAAAGCGAGAAGGAGGTGGCAACAAACGCGTGACCCATCCAGCAAAACGGATCTTAATAATAAAAGTCAGGAGCTAAAGAGAGAAATAAAGAAATTAAATGATAGATCTCTGAATTATTACCTAGAAAATTTAACAGCTACTAAAGAAACAAATTATTCTTTATGGAAAGCTACGAGTAAAATGAATAAGTCTATTGTGCATTCTGCACCACTGAGGAAAAATGATGGCTCATGGGCAAGAAGCGATAAAGAAAAAGCTGACACTTTTGCAGATCATCTCGCTGAAATTTTTAAGCCCAATGAAATGAACACTGTTATTGATCTAACTGAAATATATAACCATGAAGATATAAATATTCCCTTAATAAGTCGAAAAGAAGTAATTAAGGAAATAAAAAACCTAAAATTAAATAAAGCCCCAGGTTTTGATTTAATAACTTCAAATGTGCTAAAAAATATACCCAACAAAGTTCTCACACTCTTGGTATATATAATGAATGCCTGTATTAAGCTTAAACACGTACCTAGTATATGGAAAGTTGCCGAGATAATAATGATCCAAAAACCAGGAAAGCCTGCTAACGACACCAAATCCTACAGGCCGATATCTTTGCTCCCTACAATATCGAAGTTGTTTGAAAAGTTACTATTGAGAAGGATTCAACCCCTCATAGAAAACAGGAATATAATACCTAATCACCAATTTGGGTTTAGGCAAAAACACTCAACAATAGATCAAGTACATCGAATAACAGACATTATAGAAAGGGCACTGGAAAATAAACAAATTTGTTCTTCAGTATTTCTAGATGTAGCCCAAGCTTTTGATAAAGTTTGGCATGAAGGACTCATCAAAAAGCTAAGTTGTTTGCTCCCTAAATATTATGTTGAATTATTTTCATCATATCTCTCAAATAGAGTTTTTCGAGTTAAAAATGAGAATGAATACTCCTCTCTAAGAGATATAAAAGCTGGAGTACCGCAAGGTAGTATACTGGGTCCAATTTTATATTTCTTATACACCTGTGATATACCCGATGTAGAAAATATAAAAATAGCAACCTTTGCAGATGACACAGCGTTGATGGCAGTTGGTTCTACTATAGAAGAAGCTACAAACAAACTGCAAAAAGCTAATGACGAAATTTCCAACTGGTGCAAAAAATGGAAAATTAAATTAAATGAAGCCAAATCTAGTCATGTAAACTTCACCTATAAAAACATAGTAACTCCTCTCTCAGTTAAAATTAATGATGTCGTGATTCCATACGAAACAACTGAAATGGAAAGAGCATGTGAAAATCAAAAAACAAGAACTCCAGTTCAAATATAGAGAAATATACTGGCTGATTGGGCGGAATTCTACGGTCTCGACCTATAACAAAGTTTTGATGTATAATCAAATATTGAAGCCAGTCTGGGCATACGGTATTCAAATATGGTGATGTGCTAAACAAATCCATATTCAAACTATCCAAACGTTCCAAAATAAGGTACTGCGCAACATAGTCAATGCTCCATGGTATGTTCGCAATGCCGATATTCATCGAGATCTGAAGATCTCATCTATAAAAGACGAAATAATTAAATGCGCTGCACGGCATAAAACTCGTCTGATCCAACATGTCAATACCGAAGCTTCTAGCTTAATTGACAATCAAAACTTTGTGAAGCGACTAAAACGAACAAGACCACTTGAGTTAGGTTAAAACCTTTTATCTATTAAAACCTTATTGGATTTTGGTAGATCAAAGGTATCTATGTTTCTTTGAGTTAAATGTAAATTAATGGTTAGTCTATAAGACTAGTTTTAATGTTTCAATAATGATAGGAGTTTTTAGTGGGTTAAAGTCCCACAGTCCTTCAAACTGCCTTCCCCGGTAATAGGTAGTCCCTGAAGCCTCTTTCGATGATTTACTACTATCTGGAAAAAAAAAAAGATCTTGTCAAATGCTTATGAAAAATCTAGGAATATATTTTAAGATATAAAGCTAGAAAATAAATTTTGGAAATTTTTTTGACTTTGCAGTTGAATTCCATGATCTCTTTACTTCATTTTTCTTCAATTGGCTCAATAGAATAGAAATTAATAGAAATCGAAAGGCACAGTATTCGAATATACCAGAAACTAATTTTAGGTTGAGGGTTGAAATCTATTTTTAATTTCAATTAACTCATATTCACAATAGACAATAAATCTAGTCGGGGTAATGTTGCAATGAAATATCTATGTGTTAATTACCTTTAAAATGATTCAATTTTGAAGCTGAATTTTATTGAGAAATGCATTCATCAACCTACTATTAGTGCATTTTTTTTTATTTAATCTTGTCCAAGAAATTAATCAATTCGGATTCAGTAAAATTCAATATAAAAACTTCTTGACTATATTTTAACTACGTATTATGAAAAAAAAAAAACGAAAAAAAAATATTTTTTTATTTTACAATATTGTATTAGTTATCTAATAAATTAAACAGCATCAAAACTAGTTTCTTGCAATTAAATTGCAACCTTAAACATTTATATTTTCTTATAAGAAAAAACATGACAATTTATATAGAAAAAAATAGAAGTTTTTCTTTTTGCAAGTCTATTAGTAAAAATATTTTTAAAATTCACTATTTTTGTTAAATTAAATTGCAAAGTTTATTTCCTATTTCTAATTATTTTTAGAACAAGGCAAGAAAAAGAAAAAACTATAATAAAATCCTATTAATATCCCATTACTATCTGAACTGATCTTTAACTATATTAAGAGCCTCATACCATATAATTCTAATTTAGAGCAGTTTAAATAGGGGTCATTTTCAATTTTGATTAATCTTTTTATTTAATTTACTTACTAAATTATTTTTCTTAGTTTACTGAACTTATGAGGATCCATCCAAAAGTTTTTCGAATCGAGAAGAAAAACAGATGATTAGTAATAAGAGGAGTAGTATAACAATACAGCAGTTATATTGGCTGTTTTGATGTTTTACTCACCAAATAAATTAGACAATGATAATTTATACAATAAAGGTGTTTGTATTTATAATGACTTAGATTGTCAATTCCATTTCACAAAGGATAACAAAAGAAAAGCTATAGAGAGAAAAATATATTTAGATACCATAAATTTCATAGAAAATTGGAAAAATGTAAATTCAATATTTAGACGCAAATAAATTTAATCATTAAAGTTGATGTGGATCTGAATTGATTGAATGTAAATGAAAAATAAACTGGTAGTGAAAGTTTATGTTTATGAAAGCATAAGCATAGTACTTAAAACTTATTCTTAAAACCACCTGCAGATTTATTATATTTAAATTAATGGTTGTAATTCAACTCAAATTAAAAAAAAATCAAAACTATATCATTTAAAATATATGAGTCAAAATGGAGAGGTAAATCAAATAAAGGGTTACATGAAAAAATTACATAGAACAAAATTTCATAAGACAAAATTACATATGGACAAAATTTCATATGGAAAAAATTACATTAGAGACAAATTTACATATGCACAAAATTGAGGAAATTTTTTTTCTTATATAATTTTGTTCTATGTAATTTTGTCCCGACACAATATTATGTACACTGTAAAAAGCTTTTAGTGAATTTTACTATGATAAACGTTGGCACGAAATTTGCCAATGATAAGCGTAGTAATTTTTTCTTCGTATTTATTTATTTATTTATTTATTTATGCTTAATACAAACATATTACAATATACATAAGTGTACAAAATTAAACAAACAAAATATAATTTTAAGCTTAATCTTATTCGAGATCTTAATATTAAAATATTGATATTTATACATTTTGTAATTTATTACCAAAGCATGTTAGAAAATTATAAATTTATATTAACTCTAAGATATATGTAACTGCAGCTTTTTTTTTAGTTTAGCTACGTTAATGTGAAATCGATGTGGTGTTTTTGTTTATTTATTAACGTAAGCATTCTATTAATAGGCTCATATTTACCATAATTGGTACGATCATATCTCTAACATAAGGAGAATCAATTTCATTATTTAAAACTTTAATAATGAATAAGATATCAGCTACCTCCCTTCTGGATTCGAATGATTTAAGATCCAATAACTTCAACCGGTTCCTATAAGGTGGCAGAATAACTGGATTTGACCAGTGTAAATTACGCAGTGCGAATCTCAAAAAATTTTTTTGTGTAGCTTCAATTCTTTGGATATAATTGAGGTAATGAGGCGACCACACTTGACTGGCATATTCAAGATTAGGTCGAACAAGAGACGTAAAAAGTGATTTAAGGACGTATGGATCGTTAAATTCTTTAGAAAATCTTTTGACGAAGCCTAGCATGAAGTTAGATTTATTTATTATGACGTTTCAATGTTGTTTGAAACATAATTTATTGTCAAAGAGTACACCAAGGTCTTTAAGTGTGAGACTCGTTCAATAGATTTATTTTCAAAAGTATAATCAACCATTAATGATTCAAAAGAGCGAGAGAAAGTCATTAAAGCACATTTATTAATATTTAAGGTCAGATTGTTAATTTTACACCAGTTTAAAAAAGAGTTTAAGTCTTGTTAAAGAAGAGATGTGTTCCTTGCTGATGTAATTTTTTTGTAAATTTTCATGTCGTCTGCATAAATAGTAATTTTACTATACTTAATGACGGAAGTTACATCATTAATGGAAATAATAAAGAGAAGTGGACCTAAGTGGCTGCCTTGTGGAACGCCAGAGCTAGCTTCAAAAGGTTCAGAAGTAGCGGATCTAAATAATACGTTGTAGCTCCTATTAATTAAGTAGGAATTAATCCAATTAGTAAAAGATGGAGGGAATCCCATTTTTTAAATTTTAGTATAATAATGAAATGAGAAAGAAGATCAAAGACCTTACTTAAATCGGTGTATATGACATCTGTCTAAAACCCAGCTTCCATATAGTTTTTGAATTTAGAACAACATTCTATTAAATTGGTTACTGTGGATCTTTTTTTCATAAAACCATGCTGGTTAGGGGACAGTAAGTTTGAACAATGATCATAAATAGAGTCAAATACTTTTAATTCAAATAGTTTCGGAATACTTGAAAGTTTTGCAATTGGGCGATAGTTTTTTATATCATTCTTAGAATCTTTTTTATGAACTGGTCTAATAAACGATTTTTTCCACAAATCAGGAAAGATTTCTAGAGAATGTGAAAGTTTGAATAAAATTGATAAAGAAGTGCAGAGGGATTCAGAACACTTTTTTAAGATAATTTCTGGTACATTATTTGGTCCAGGAAATGAATCATCGTTAAGTTTTTCCAAATATTTTTTCAGTTTACTCGGTTCAAAGTCTATCGTCGTGAGCGGGATTCTAGGAAAATTTTCTAAATCATGAAAATTGTTCATATTTAATACATAAGAGTTATTTATGTTGGAGCTTGAAAAAAAATCTTTAAAAAGGTTCGCGATTACTTCTGAATTATTAGAAGTTGTGTTTTCGTAAGCCATAATATTTGGAAATTGATCTGATTTACGTTTTGAATTGACAAACTTCCAGAATAACTTAGGATTCTTTTTAAATTCAAATGCCATATCGTTAAGGTAATTTGTATAATTAGTGGTTAAAAGGGATTTATAAGAATTAAAGAGAATTACGAAATGATGATATGTATTTTTATTTTTGTTTTTTAAATATTTTGACCATGCCTTATTTTTCTTGTTCCTTAATAACTTTAATTCCCTGTTAATGCAATTAGTTCTAAATCCATATTGGGTGGAAGTACAATAGCAGAACTATTTAGGATATTTTTTATCGCAATTAAAACTCCGCCGCCTTTAGGGGTTATTAAATTACATAAGGGTAATGTATCTGTATTTCCTATATACTGCATATGAGGGATCAAATAATTCCAGAGAATTGATTGCTGAATGTAACCAAGTTTCAGTTAAAACAAAAATATCAGAGTTCAAAATGTTTGAGTTTAAGTAAACATAATACCGCATAAGTAAAAGTTACACGTGTAGTTAGCAACCAGTACCCAGGTTGAATGCAAAATTATACGTGAAATGTGGAATAATACTCTAGTAATGTAAAAGTACATAGCTAATTGGCACATTTTACAGTACTGTATTGTAAAATTACAGTGCAGGAATGTAAAAATACCTACAGAAGTAATTTTGATTAAAAATAGTGGAACATTGCTATGTACATGTGTAGGTAATGCAGCACACATCTAGGATGTAAAAAAAACAATATTGAATTTTTTAATCTAATTCATTTAAGTATTTAAAAAAAAATGTTTTTAAACAAAAAATAACTAAATTATTATATTTATACATCTAGGCAATACTTTATTATCAATACAACGTTTTAAAGTTGTATCAGTTGTATCAAAGTTGTTTCTATATTAATAAGTTTAATTTTGAATAAAAATTTACTTTCAAATATTTTTAAAAAGTGTAAAAATTTTTTTGAAGTGATGATCTTGATTTAATATTATTGTAAACGAAGTAATTTTTAAACTTCCAAACTGCCTTATTTGGTTTTATTATTATAAATGGCATTTAAAAAGCTATATATTTTAGACTTATTCTAAAACTAGCACTATGTAAAAAGCGATGAAATTTTAAATATTTTTCATAAATTTCAATTTTTGCAGTATTTTTTTCTTTCCAAAGTGTCGTTTATTACATTTACTATCCTGTGGACTTGTTGAATCGTTGAGTGATTTTGCCTAAACCCAAATTGGTGGCTTGGTATTAGGTTTTCTGTTATCAATATTGGCTTTAGTCGCGTCATCAACAATTTTTCAAATACCTTTGACAGTATAGGTAGTAAACTGATCGGCCTGTATGAAGCTACTGCACTTGGATCCTTACCCGGTTTTGATAACATGTTAATTTGGGCTTTCTTCCATTGATCCGGAAAACAGCTTAACCTTAGGATAGCATTGAATAGGTATGTCATATATCTTATACCTATTTCTGGAAGTTCTTTTATCATTTTACCAGTTATTTTATCATATCCTGGTGCTTTTTTTGGGTTTATTTCATTTTTAATGACTGCTTTTACTTCTTTTACGCTATATTTTTTTATTGGTAGATTAAGCTGAAGTGGTGTATCAAGATAATCTATTATTTCCTTATTCAGGGGTTCTGCGATTTCTTGCTGGTATGGAGTGAATGTAGTTTCTAGATGCGAAGCAAATAATTCTGCTTTCTCTCTTTGGCTTCTAGCCCAGTTACCATCACTTTTTTTCAATAGAGGGTCACGTTGCTGGGGTCGATATGAATTCTTCATCTTCTTCCATAATGCGTAATCTGTATCTGCTGTTGCAGTTAGCTCTTTTAGGGATTTTTGTACAGCTTCATCTCTTACGGATTTCATTAAACGCCTTAATTCCTTTACCGCCCGATTGAGTCTTGTTTTGTTTTCTGGCGATCTCAATTTCTGCCACGATTTTCTTAGCTTTCTCTTTTCCTCTATTTTTTTTTTATAATTTCCGGACAAGTTTCGTGTTTTTTTAGAGCTTTTTGTTTTGGAGTTGCTGCCATCGCTGCTTCTGATATTACTTTATTAAATTTTTCGATAGCTTCCTCTATATTTACAATATTCTTCAACGGCATATCTAGTGTTATACTAGTATTGAGATTATTTTTATAGGTATTCCAATTTGTGCTTTTTGAGTGAAGTTTTTGCTCATGTGTTAATAATTTGTAAGTAATTTTATTACTTCCTCTAATAGTCCAGTTGATGCAGAAATAATTATAGGTGTATGATCTGATGATAAATCCGTACAAGACTCAGCGCATAAATGGTTGTTGGAAATGCCTTTCGTGACACAAAAGTCTATTAAATCTGGGGTTTTGTTTCTATCTGTAAGCCAATAGATTGGTTGTCCCGTTGATAAGTGCTGCAGATTGTATTCCTCCATTGCCATTAGTAGTTGTCGACCCTTTTGCGTGATTATTCTTGACCCCCAATGTGTGTGTTTGGCATTATAATCTCCACCAGCCAGAAATCTTGTTCCAAGTGTTTTATAAAAAGTAATGTATTATTGTTTACTGATGATATGCTTAGGAGGACAATATAAGGCTGAGATGGTAAGTGGACCACTCCAATCTTCTATTACCACGCTTGTAGCTTGCAAGTATTCTTTGGCGTACTTTTGAATTTCAAAATGCTTCACTGTTTTTTTTATGATTATGGCTGAACTTCCATGTGCTGTGCCATCCGGGTGTTTTGTGTCATAAATTTTGTAATTATTAATATTGAAGAAGCTTTTATTTGTAAAATGTGTTTCTGATATTAACATTATATCTATTTTGTTGTCTATAATAAATCTTCTTAGTTCCAGTGATTGTTGGTTTAATCCGTTGGCATTCCATACGGCAATTTTTGATAGCTTAACTATTTTTATTTATGTTTGCGACTAGTGTGGTTAATAGATTTAACATTGGAGCAAACTGTTCCAAGATATTTTTCACCATACTTTTTAGCTCTTCCATGTCACTTGAAGATTCTTGTGCAGGTGGACTTTGGTGGACTTTAATTGTTTGGCCTTGGTTAAGCTGCCAGTGATCATTATTTTGTTTGACAACTTGCGAGTATTGCAGACCTGGGCAACACTTTGTGGTAGTGATACTTGTTGGTTGTCTATCATTTCTTGTCTATTTCTAGGTTTCGGGTATTTTTTTTGTTTTAACTGTTGATAGTGCTGGCACCCTTTGTAATTTGCTGCGTGGTTGCCCATACACAGGACACATTTTCTAGCTTCACCCATATGATTTATTGGGCAGTTTTTTGTTGTATGGTCTCCGGCACATTTGACACATCTAGGTGATCTGTTGCAATATTGTGCCGTATGTTCATAACGTTGGCAATTTGTACATTGTGGGATTGTTTTCTGTTTGTGTTGTGGCTCGAACGTGATACATGTGTTTAGTAGTCTGTTTGTACTATATATTTTGTGGTTGTTGTACTTTTGTTTTATATCAATGTAGAAGAGAGGTAATGAGACAATTTCTTCGCCTCTTTTTTGCGTTATATTGTGAATATTTGTTACTTCATGATCCAGATCATTTATTGCCGTTTCAATATCTGAAGTAGGTGTCGACGGATGTAATCCTCTTAGTACTACTCGAAATGATTTTTCCTGTTTTGGTTGATAAGTGTGGAACTGAGTGTTTTTTTCTTTCAAGCATTTTACTAGGTTTCTGTAATCATCCGGATTCCTTGTTTGCACTTTCACTTCTTCAGTGCTTAATATTTTTGTAAAATGTTCAACTTGGCACACTTGATTTAGAAGTTCATTCAATGGCGCAATATTTTGAACCCCTGCTATATAAATTGGTGGCGGTTTAATTTCTTTAGGCTCTTTTACTCCAGTCTTTTCATCCTCCAGCTCTGCAAACTCTTTTTGTATGTCACTGGCACTACCTTTAAGTTGATTCAGCCAATAGTCGTTTATTATTGTTTGCTTTTGAATTTGTGCTTTTTGTGTGTTGTTTTCTTTTTTCTTTTGACTGCTTAGGGTATTTTTATTGTTATCGTTTTTTGTTTGCTTGTTTTTTTCACTATTATGAATCCATCATTGTTTACTTGAGATTTTTTTGGTGTTATATCATTGGTATTTATCTTTGTTTGCTTTGGGGCAGGTGCCTTCAACGGACTACTTCTTTTTCGCTTTGTGCTGCTTTCAGAATGAATTTCTGTTGGAGCAAAACCACCTTTCTCCTCTGCGGTGAGTAGTTTTCTCATCTCTTTGTTCTCATTTCGTAAGGACTGAACATCTTTGCTAAGCTGTTCAGCGAGCTTTTCTATTTTGTTTAACTTTTCCTTTAATTCCTCATTTTCCTTTTGTAAAATATTTGTACTGTTAAATTCTTTTGTTTTAGGTGCTTCTGCAATATGATTCGGTGCCATTTCCTTTTTTCTTTCATTTCCGTGTTCCTGGTTTTCCTTATTTGTTGCACGACCTCCTGGTGGTGGAGTTCGATCCACCCCCATTTAGTTATTGCTTAATTTTTTTTTAATTGTATAATATATATATATTTAATATATAATTAATAATAATATAATATATAAATAATAATATGGTTTAGTAATTAATATCAATAAACGATATAAAAAGGTATTATTAGTATTATTAATAAATATATAGTTACCATCCCAAAGTAGTTAAATATAATCAATATGCATATACTTAAGTATATATACACAATTGTACTCAATCACAAGAATGGTAATATGTACAATTATATATATATATTATTCTGCATTTATCTGGATGTTTGTAAGTTCGACGGAGCGCTCCAACACATATACAAATTGCATATGTATACAAATGCATATATGTACAAATTGCTTTGGTGCTTTTTTTAACCCCTGTCTATCATGCTGAACCTTTGCAAGAAAAATTGATTGCATGAACTATATTTTTTTAATTTAATGTTAGTCTTCTTCGCAAATAATAAGGAAAAATAATAAATAATAATAATAATATAAATAAAACAAACAATTTTTTTGATTTATAATAATAAGGACTAATAGAATTTTAATCAATAGTTTAATATGGTATAATAACCAAAAGGCAAACAGCATTTAACACAAAAAAAAAACATAATTCACTAAAAGGTTATTCTTATTACTTAAAATTATACATAATAATACACATGTGTATCAGCATATTTGTATTGTATAATATTATACATTATACTACTTTATTGCTTCTACCTTTTATTTTTGCCATTATTGTGTGCGTAACTCACTTCACTCAAAAAAAATTATTTTTGTTTTTTTTTGTTTTTTTTGTTTTTTTTTATTATTTGCTGTATCTGTATTCTGTATGTTCTATATGCTCCATTCCAAAAATATTATTTTATTTTCAGTGTTAAGTGTTCACTTTTCACTTCACTGTTCAATCAATAGAACTTGATAGAAGTAGAGTAGGATAATTAACTCTACTTCTACGCCGGATAATAAAACATTGTTTTTTTTAAATTGAAAATTATTGATGAAAATGTTTTTGTATTTTTTGTAAATTTTACCAATTTAGATACAAATTTTTGGAATTTTTTTTTAAAAATAACACAATACCATAATAACAGTTTATTCATATAGCAAAATAAGATCCCTATACATTATACAAAAGACAAAGTTTATATGAAAATAAAATAAGGAAAAAAAAAATTTTTTTTTAGAAATATTTGCCTTCAATTTAAGCGTACTAAAACTACAAAAATAAACTTTAGAATCGCAGCTTGATATAATGTTTTCATAGCAAGTTATGATTGTAATTACGGAAAAAGCAAATTAGCCGAAATTCTAGGAAGTCTTGAGATGAGATTAAGAGATTTGGTAAATAGTTCGGCAAATTTGCTTTTTCCGTAATTACAATCATAACTTGCTATGAAAACATTATATCACGCTGCGGTTCTAAAGTTTATTTTTGTAGTTTTAGTACGCTTAAATTGAAGGCAAATATTTCTAAAAAAAAATTTTTTTTTCCTTATTTTGTTTTCGACTTTTTAGTGAAAATATTTTTTTAATGAAAAATAATATATTTTCAAAGAACAACACATATAATCAAATGGCACTAAAATTCACTCTAACGCAATTTGGTTATTATTGCTCATACTTCAAATGTGTAATTATATTTTATATTACTGTAAAAAAGTTTATAAAAATATGTAGATAGGTATATTTTTAAAAATTTTTTGGAGATTTTTGATTAGATACCTTTGAACTTTTTAATTTACGTATTAAAAAATTTTCACCAATAAAAAATTACGCACTTTATAAAAAGAAACCATGTTAAATACAAAAAATACTTGACGTAAAATCGTAGATTAAATCTGAGAAAAAGTCTGAAATGTAAACACTCATCCGACTTTATCTACGATAAAATTCGATTTTTTCCGACGTGTAAACGCTGCCTAAGAATAAATTGGCATATAAAAGTATAATATATACATGCATAAATCGAAATTAAACTTTTTTTACATGCGAGAAGAGTAATTTGTAACTGAGTGATAGATAACTGATACTTGATAGGTTCAAATTTTGTTTTCTTCCATAAATAATGTTTGCACATTATTTTCAATTAAACTAAGCCATATGATCATGTATGTAACAAATGCAAGCCCTATATGACACATGTACGTACATTTACATATACTTAGTCAGAGAAAGCGAAATAATAAAAGAAAGAGATTAATAAAAAAAACCAAATTAAAAACACAAAAAAAATATAATGAAAATGATTATTGAAAATAATTGAAATTGAAAATATAATTGAATAATAATAGAAAATGATTGAAATATAATGATAATGATTTGTATTGCACACATTTATTTTGTATTCTTTTTTTGTTTTTTTTTTTGCTTCTTTACACCATAGAAATGTCAATAAATATACTGAATTTAAAGAGAAACCAAATTTTAACTTTATCAAATATCCATATTCCATTATTACTACACACACATATATAAATTTCACCTTAGTTGAATGCAAAAAATATCTATAATCTATATTAACAAGAATATACACTCCCATTTTACATAAACCTAATTTTTAAGAAATACCAAACCGAGCAAAATATCATTAGTTAAAAGAGGTAAACTTTACATTTACTTATCGTATACCAAATTTATTATGAGAGAGAAAAGGTACAAAACAGATGTTTGCCTTGTGCTTTATACTGTAAAAAATTTTTTGCGTTCCCATTATTCTTCTTCTTGTTTGCATTCTCATTATTTATATGAGTCAAGGTGGCAAAAAATGTTTGTTCTAATTTAGTTTGTTCCCTTATACGAGGATTAATTCTGATCTTTTATTATTTTAATATTTTCGTTTTAAACATTATTATTTTCTTAAAAACCTATTAAAAATATTAAATTATAATAGAAAGTTTAGATTAAAATATTATTAATATTTTTGTCAGTAATAATTTGGAGTTACAAACATTATTATTTTTTATTAATTATATTAGTAAACCTAAATATTTATTATATTGGTATACGATTATAAAATAATACTGAGGACAACATCTATTTACAAATCACAGAATTTAAAGAATATGATAACGCTGTTTTAGTTAGGTCTCCTAAAAATCTTATGCATAGTTGATACAATTTAGAAAATAATATTGTTAAATATTTCAACGAAAATTTTTGTCGAAAATATTTTTCAAAATTATAAACTTTATTTATTTAATTTCAGCCAACTTTTTTTGTTATCCTCTTTTGTTTACTATATTTTTTCTTTTTCTTACACGTCAAATTCTTATTATCGTCTATTTCTGACAATGTTTATCAAATTTGTATATGATTTGTGTGCAAACAAATGAATACATACATGAGTTCATACTCTTTTTATGGATATACTTTGGTTAAATGGTTATTGAAATGGGTATTTTGTTGAATTGAAGCAAATTGAAACAAACATATAAAGTCCAAGGCAAGTTAATTAAGGCAAATATAATAAAAATAACAATGTTTTTTCAATTTAAACTTTCTTTTACTTTATTACCGTATTCTATTATTGCACAGAAAAGTTGTGTTGTTAAATTATTTGAAAAAAAAACAATAATTATTCATGTTTCTGAAATATTGAAAATGTAGCAGTAGTTTGTAATATATGAATATATGAAATTTTCAAAAGTACTAACACTAGCAATCAAAATAATTTCCATTAAAAAGAGAGAAAATATATTGAACGAATATGTTCCACTATTGATAATACACATGTGTATCAGCATATTTGAATTGTATAATATTATACATTATACTACTTTATTGCTTCTACCTTTTATTTTTGGCATTATTGTGTGCGTAACTCACTTCACTCAAAAAAAATTATTTTTGTTTTTTTTTTTGTTTTTTTTGTTTTTTTTTTATTATTTGCTGTGTCTGTATTCTGTATGTTCTATATGCTCCATTCCAAAAATATTATTTTATTTTCAGTGTTAAGTGTTCACTTTTCACTTCACTGTTCAGGTTCACTGTTCAATCAATAGAACTTGATAGAAGTAGAGTAGGATAATTAACTCTACTTCTACGCCAGATCATAAAACATTGTTTTTTTTAAATTGAAAATTATTGATGAAAATGTTTTTGTATTTTTTGTAAATTTTACCAATTTAGATACAAAATTATGAATATTTTTTAAAAATAACACAATACCATAATAACAGTTTATTCATATAGCAAAGTTAGATCCCTATACATTATACAAAAGACAAAATTTATATGAAAATAAGATCCAATTTTTAAATTTGCTCTCCCGGAGGACTCAATAACGCTAATACGGTATAATTTATACTAAATGAAACCCAACTAACGAATTATAACTAAATGGAAGTGAGTACGAGTATACCATACAAAAATACAAACATTTTATACAAATTTGTTGGTATGGTACTTCTTTTTCTGTTATATAAAAAAAAAAAGATTAGTGTTAGGCCAATATAGTTTTTTTAAATAGAAAATTAGTAAAATCTTTGTGTATGAATAAAATAAAAGGAATCAAAATCAATCTTAATAAAAATAACAATGTTTTTTCAATTTAAACTTTCTTTTACTTTATTACCGTATTCTATTATTACACAGAAAAATATTGTTGTTAAATTATTTGAAAAAAAAACAATAATTATTCATGTTTCTGAAATATTGAAAATGTAGCAGTAGTTTGTAATATATGAATATATGAAATTTTCAAAAAGTACTAACACTAGCAATCAAAATAATTTCCATTAAAAAGAGAGAAAATATATTGAACGAATATGTTCAACTATTAATAATACACATGTGTATCAGCATATTTGAATTGTATAATATTATACAATATACTATTTTATTGCTTCTACCTTTTATTTTTGTCATTATTGTGTGCGTAATTCACTTCACTCAAAAAAAATTATTTTTGTTTTTTTTTTGTTTTTTTTTGTTTTTTTTTTATTATTTGCTGTATCTGTATTCTGTATGTTCTATATGCTCCATTCCAAAAATATTATTTTATTTTCAGTGTTAAGTGTTCACTTTTCACTTCACTGTTCAGGTTCACTGTTCAATCAATAGAACTTGATAGAAGTAGAGTAGGATAATTAACTCTACTTCTACGCCGGATAATAAAACATTGTTTTTTTTAAATTGAAAATTATTGATGAAAATGTTTTTGTATTTTTTGTAAATTTTACCAATTTAGATACAAAATTTTGGAAATTTTTTTTAAAAATAACACAATACCATAATAACAGTTTATTCATATAGCAAAATAAGATCCCTATACATTATACAAAAGACAAAATTTATATGAAAATAAGATCCCATTTTTAAATTTGCTCTCCCGGAGGACTCAATAACGCTAATACGGTATAATTTATACTAAATGGAACCAAACTAACGAATTATAACTAAATGGAAGTGAGTACGAGTATACCATACAAAAATACAAACATTTTATACAAATTTGTTGGTATGGTACTTCTTTTTCTGTTATATAAAAAAAAAAAAGATTAGTGTTAGGCCAATATAAACATAAATAAAAATAAATAAAAAGTGATATAAACATAAGTACTTTAATTTCGGAATAAAGAATCTAATGAAAGAAAAAAAGAAACTAGGATTTATTTTGTTTCCGTCATTTATGACGGGTTACAAAGCTAGTATTCAATATTTTACAATTAATATGCATATAGAATTCTCTATATACATATAATTATAATAGATATTTATATTGTAAAGTTATTAGAATATTGTGATTAATTATAAATTTAAAATATATTTAGTACACAATAATATAGATAATATTTTAGTAGATAAAATTTATTTCATAAGAAAATATTTTTTTTAATAGTATTTTATTTATTAATTAATTAATTTATAAATGTTATAATGATATATGTTCACCGGTAGATGTCGCTCAATTGTATTTACTTACAACGGTAGCACTTTTTGGATTTTGATCTTGATTTCTGACACATACATTTGACAATGATAACTGATGACTGGTTATATGTCAGTTCTTTATTATTGGTTGCCACCCGCGCACGATTTTTTTTCCTTTTGTTCTTGCGGTTTCGACTTTAAAATTTTATGAAAAATTATAATGTTTTTTTCGCGCTTTTAAACTTCGCTTCTCGGTTTTAAGTTTTTCTTCTCCTTTTTATTACTTCCTCAAACACAACTTGACACCTTAGAAGACAAGGAGTGTAATATTAATACGTTTTTTGTAAAGATTTTCTTTTACTAATGTATATTTAGAAATGTATAGTAACATTGATATAATTTTTAACGGAATTTTACATACCTTTTACAATTACTTACTAGGCTTACTTCCAATTAGGAAGAGTAAACCTTTATTTCGAAGATTTTTGTATTAATAGTAAAGAATAGTGGTTTTTCTTAGACAATTGCAGCACAAAATTTATGTAAAATCACATTTTTTTTTTACTGGGATACATATAATTTTCTTTTGTTACGTTTTGTCCCTGTAAATTTCATTTCCACTACTTTCCGCACGACCTTTGTATACACTATCAAAATAAAATTTAATTGTAAAAACCAATTCTCTCAAATGTATATCTACAAATTTTTATTCTTTGTTAAATGCGGAACTATAAATTCAATTTTGAATTATGTTTTCTAGTTTCTATGTCTCTACCGTTGAAAGTATATTATCAAAGATAGTTCATAATGGTTGTTCAAGCTAGTTTATAATTTAAAATAGAGTTGTGTAAATTTGCAATTTACAATTTTCAATGATTTTCCAATTGTTGTAAATTAAACTAAGAATTAAACCACAACACACAATTCTAGAAATTGTTCATAACATAAAAGAGAATAGTTAAATTGTCCATGTGAAGAAAAATTAATTTTTTTTGTTCTTCTTGAATAAACTAATTATAGAGAAGTAAGTCAGATTTAAAGGAAAAAATAATTTGAAAGAAATTTGATATAATAAAATAAATATTTACTGCAGTATTTCAAAAGGTGCTTGTCAAATAAAGTTGAAAAAATTCAGAGAAGAAAAGAGTTCAATTTGAAACTCGATAATTATTAAATAGGAAATCGTCTCTCTCTAAATTCAACAAAATTCTAATTTTCAAATCCATCTTCCAAAAAACGTATCTGTATGGTTCTGTATGGTACTTCAGTCTAGTCAAACTGCGCATACTGTCATAAAAAAAGACTGCAAATTACGCAAAATAAACTACTAAAAATATTACTAAACAACTCTTGGTATTACAGTACATTAGATATTCATTTAAAATCCAAAAGTACGACGATAACAGACAAAATTACTATTAGAGCTAACAAATTTATTGTCTACTGCTCCAGCTCCGAAAACATTTTAATTAGGCAATTGGTCGATAATTACTAAATGTAATTAAATTGTGATTGCTTGCTTTAATCAATTCTTTTTTATCTATTTTTTTTTTTTCGATGTGTTTAGTTATAAATTAGTTTAACTTTAGTCATAAGTTTTTAAGTAAAATTTTTAAAAATACAAGTAGTCACAAGGCTTTTGTAATTTTTCACCATTTTTCCTTGTATCAATTAAAAAAAATTGTAAATCAAAAAACAAATGCAATGCAAAATAAAAATTAGAATAAAATAAAACTCGCAGCTGTTAAGATACTAATAATCTAAACTCTAACTTAAATATAAGAAGACTCTGTCATTATAAATTATGTATTAACAAATTTTTGAAATAAACGAACTATCTATCTATCTATCAATAATTATTAATCAATAAATCTGAATTTTTAAATGTATCTATACTGTTTCACAAATTGATGATGGAACCACTTTTCGATCAAGTTTATTTTTGATCCGAACTTGAATCTATATTTTCCTTGGTTGTTTCTATGATACCCTAACCTATATAACCCAAGAAAACCTAATATTGTATATCCATGAATTACAAGTGATATACCGTATACTTTGTCATTATGAAAATTTTTATCGAGGTAATTAAATAAAAAGAAATTGTACAGAATTAAAAAGGTCTTAAGCCCTTTTCATCACTTCAAATTCATATAACTATTATAATTACCAAAAGAAAAAACATTTTTTGGTTTTTGAAATTTTCCAAAAAATAAATGTAAATATGAAAGTGCTAAGGAGTACGAAATCCTACAGATAAAATAACTATAAGTATATATAAAAATAAAATTAATAAGAAAATGAATAGTTTTAGGTTAATTTTGAATTGTTTAAATAAAAACCAATTTTTGTAAATTTTTTTTTTTGGTTGTAAAATATAAATAAAAAAAAAAAAAAAAAAAAAAAAAAAATTATAATTACCAAAATTTTTAATTGGAAAAATGCCTGCTGTTGTCTAATACTTTCTCTTAAATTAATATATTTATTCATTGATGATGTCGTCTTATGCTATATTTTTAATTTAAGTGTATTAAAAATTATTTTAATATTACACCCGACCAAATAAAAACTGCAGTTGTATCAAAAAGGTATAAAAGGCTCTTGATCCGAACAATGTTTTTTATTTTTAGATTATTTCTGTTAATTTTAATTTATTTGCTTTTTTTCTTTATAAATAAAATTGTTCGCTATAAAGTTTAAGATATATTTTTGTAACATCCGCGGTATATCAACGAATTTCCATTCCGTCGATAGCTACCTACGGCTTCAAAATCCAGCATTTTTAGCACTAAGTAAAACACAAGTTGTGATGAATATTTTCTCAATAACAGGAGCTAATTAATTACAGTTAATGGAAGCTGTAGCTGTTAAACAAATATTAGAATAGGTGTTCCTCAAGGTTCAGCAAAATTTTAAAAGCAAGTAAACTTCGTTTGCAAATAATACCACTTTTTCTTGTAATAGCAATAGTCTAGTGAATGTTATAGTATATTTAAATAATGGTTTAAAACTGATTAGAAAATGGTTTTATTGTCATAAGCTTGTTGTTATTCAAAAAACTAAGTTATTCTGCTAACTCGTAATATTCCTCATGATTGCAAAATTTTTTATTACTCCCTAACTGCTGTAAATTTTCTCTTAACTATAATGATAGTTGTATTTATTCCTACAATGATTCACTGTCTTACGAAAAACTATGCTTTGAGTACACACGTATTCATTTAAATATGTGGGCATTATTATCCATAATAGATTAAATTAGTCTAATTATTCTAGCAATTTGAAAAAATTTTTATTCATACAATTTTTTTTCTATTTTAGTTGAAAGTATAAAAGTAAAGGTGCGTTGTTTGATGTGAAGTTACGTTTTTGAATTTGATTAATTAAAGAGTTCAATTAAAAAAAAAGTGAAGAGTTAAATAAAAAAAGACATTTTGGAAAATTAAATTAAAAAAAGATAATTATCAATTGAAAAAAAGTGAAGAATTAAATTAAAAAAAGACATTTTGAAAAATTAAACTAAAAAAGATATTAGAATTAAATTAAAAAACTAAATAATATGAAAAATTTAAAGATTAAATTTATTTACTTATGTATTTTAATTGAGCTAGAGAATTATTTTATTAGCATTGTTGATGAATTTGGTTAGTTCTATTTGAATCTTGCACCTGAAACATTTATTAAAAATAGTAAATAATAAATTACAATTTATTAAAAATAGTAAATATTAAAAATAAAAAAAAAAAAAAACTTTATTGTTTTAACTTTATTTTAAATTTTTTGAATGTAATAATGAATTTAATTTTTTTTTTCAAATAACAGAAATGCTATAAAATAAATTAATGGTTAGTTAACAAGACTATTATTGTTTCATTTCTAACTGTAATAATAGCATGCATTTATTTTTCAGACGCATATGTTATATTATATAATTTTTATAAGGGTTGTCTTGTTTTGCTATATGGTTTCACATTTAATTTGTATAGGGTAACATTTTTTAATTATTTAATCTGTAAGTTATTTATTTGTATGCATACAATACCCTATTAACAAAATAATTCTGTTGGTTCGACAACTGAATAGAGGTTATTTTGACAAAACAAAATTGTTGATTTAATAACCACTTCATTTAAATTGACATATTTTTTCTCCAATCAACAAAATATTATTTTCATTTCAACATATTATTTTATTACATTGACAAAATTTTTTAGCATATTCATGATTAATCTAACAAAATGCTTAATATCTCTCAAACGTGCTAACATTTTTTGGCTTATATAATTAAATTATTGTTTTATTTATTATTTTTTAGTTTTTGGCAAAATTATGATTCTTTAAAAATAATTTTTATTCTATAAAAAACATTATTATACTGTATATTAGGTCTTTCAACTTTTGCTTCTTTGCAGCAATCGAATAATCTTCACTTATTTCTTTTGTTTTGCATACTCTTATTTAATGAATTTAAATAATCTCCAATTATTTCTAGGTGTCGTTTTGTACTTAATTTTTGGGTATTTCTTAAAATCACATTGGTTTTGTTTATTAATTTAGTTTGTTTCATAGCAACAGCACTCTTACCTATATGGTAGTTATTTGGGGAAAGACATTTCACAAAAACATCGAAAAATTACAAGGAATACAAAACAAAGCCATAAGAAATTTGTATGGCTTGCAGCCCCGAATGTCTACGTATATATTACATAGAAACAATCACATATTTACTGTTGAAAGATTATATAGATATGAATCAATTGTTACAAATACACAAAATACTGAACTCCAATATAAAGAGTAATATACAAATCATACAACACATAAATACAACACAAGAAATGCTGAACACATTCGATTTATTCCAGTGAAACGATAACATGGTCTGAACACAATTTTTGAAACAGGAGTACAGCTATACAATAATTTAGATAACAGTTGGAAATAGTTATCAAGAATAAAATTTAAAAAAATTATAAAAAGGAATTACTTAAAAATTACGAAAATGCAAAAAAAGAATAATAAAACGTAAGTAGTAACATAAGTTGTAAATTAAATTTCATAAATAGATTATAATATAGGATTAAATTTTGTTGAATAATGTTAAATATTGATGATGAGAGCTTAATTAATAATTTTATATTGTCTTTTTTTGCCAAATAAATTTTATCGATTGAGTAAGTACGTATTTTCATTTTTTTTTTTTATTTTTAATTTTTTACTCTTAATTAATTAATTTTATACAACATGATTGCAATTTAAACTTAAATTTTATCCATTAATCTATATTCTCTATACGAGCAATATTGCTGACTTGAGAAATAAGTATATGTGTAAAAAATATTTATAAGTAATACCTACATTATCTAAATGATATTGAAATATGAATATAAAAAAGTATATTTGACAGCTTCATCTTAACATTTTTTTGAGTTAACCATTTTTAGCTATAATATTTTCATAATATCTAAGCAATTAAATCGACATAGTTCAAATATTTTTGTTTATTAATTTTTGGGATAAATTAGAAATATATAATGCACCTCATTCTAAAATAATTCGATTGAACTACAAACCTATTAATAGCTTCAAATTCGAATCATTAAATGATAGATTGAAAATGTAAAAATCAAATAAATGTCACAGTTTACATTATTAGTTTAATGTATTACAAAGTAGAACAAATTTGTTATTTTAGAAGAAGTCACAGGAAAATATAAAAAGAGAAATCTGTGAATCTTCAAATGTAAAAATTTTATCAATGTTATCAGATTTCATTAATATAATATAGAATTATTCATAATAAATTCATTGTTTTCACTTTCATCACAAAATGTTTATAGAAAAAAACGAAAACCTATATTTATCGATTTATATCTGTATAATTATACATTAGTATTATGGTGTTATCAAATGACACAGAGAATCTTTAATTATCATTTAATTTGTATGTATAAAAACCGAAAAAATTCCCTTAAATTTTAATTGATCGCATTAATAATCAGTTTATGTCACCAAATAACATCAAAACTGTTCATAAAAGGTATTTAAAAACAAAAAAAAAACAAAAAAATTAAAATATTTATTTTTTTAATTTTGAGTCCATTGATATTGAGTTCAAGTCAAAGATCATTTAAATACCAAATTATCTGTTTTGGAATATCCTCGATCAGGATTTTTTCGTTTTGTCTTTGTTTTTTCTTTTGTGCAAAATGTACCTGTAACATTACTGTATATAAGAGTATAGTCTGCGTAATCAAATCTTATGTAAAATTAAAGACATGATTTCAGTTGAACTACAACAACACAATTTTAATAGTAAGGTGAACATTTGTGAACAGAGACAAGAAAACAGAAACGAGAACAGCCAAATGAAGTTGAAATTTAAACCAAAAAGAAATAAATAATTCGAGTAAAAGAAATTGTTTTTATCGTAATTCCAATTGTTTATAATACTATTTAAAAAAAAATAATATTAAAAATGAATCATCGAGATAACACCTGAGTAGCAAATTCACAGTTATATCAAATTTTAAATTAAAGTAGATCAGAGTGCTACAAATCCTCCAAATCTTGTGCTTCAAAATAATTAAACGAATCCATTTTGCTCTTCTTATTGCAAAAAAATAAATATAAGAATATAAAAATAATAATAAGGAAGTTTTATATGAGATCCGCAATAATAGTCAAAAGATCATAAAAAGATTATTTAATTGTATCGCTTAGTAAAATTTGTAGATGTTTTAATTTCTTTACTACGGAATCAGAGTTTCGATCTTTTGTATTAACAAAAGTTTTTGCTAAGTAGAGTATTTTCTCTTATCAGGTTTAAATTGTTTTAATGTACTGCTGCTGTTATAAAATAATTATAGTAATTATTTTATTGTCTCAAAATAAATTATAACTTATGCATAGTGAAATTTTATGTGAGATAATAATCACTAATGTATTCATTATATTACAATAAAAAAAACCGGTTATCATATACTAAATACTAAACCATGAAATATTATGTAACTACATTCTAGATTGACAATTTCTAACATTTAATAAATAGAGTAACCAGTAATATAATATAATAATTTAAATATATGTATTAGTCACCATTTAAATAGACGGGTGAATATAATATTTCATAAATCTGCAATCCAACTACAGGTCATTTTCCCTTTCGAAATGTGAGCCTTTTATATATTAATTGTATTTATGTAAATATTGTAAATTATATTATTTTTTGTTTGTTTTATTATATATATGCTTATTAATTATTATGATATTATATTTGAACCGATGTGGTTTATTTCGTGTGGTTGGTTGTAACTTTCATCACTTGAAAAATTTTTCGGTTCCACGGAGTTTGAACCCGTGCTCCGAGGTCACTGGATATAATATCTTATGTTTAAATGTGAATTTGAATTTGAATGTGATTTGAATTTATCAGCTCTTATTTTCCAGAGTTAGGCAATCTGCTATGATATTTTTTATATTAATATATTTTTGTACTCGGAGTATGATGTAAGAGTATCATTCATTATTTCGTCAACGACTTTTGATACCTTGCATAGTAACTAGAAGTTGTATGTTATTTTATTTATAGAAGTACAGTTACGTTGAACTTTAGAACTATAATATAAAATGTTGTCCTTAAACGGCCAACCTTCCGAATAAAATATTTCAATATATTTTCAAAATAGTCGAATGGACAAATTCATAATATTTTTATTTTGCTTATATTTTCATAAAATGAAAAACTTTCTAAGTAAACCAATGATATATGACCTAAAGTAATCGCTGTTTTTAAAATTAAAACAGGAAACAAAAAAAAAACTGAAAACAAGCGCCAGCGCCAATGTATCTCGCCATCGTTTCTGTCATCATCGGCCTCATTCTTAGGTGAAAATCCCCCTTGGAACTATTCATTAAATTCTTACATAATCTGGTAAGTACCATTCAGTTATGCATGTTGTATTACATGCGATATAATATGACGAAAATCAACCTGAATTGGTCCCGTAAATGTTTATACATATATGTATATATAGATTAAAGACAGTTGTATGTAAATAAATATAATATATAGATATAATATACGTATATATTGCATGTACATCAAATCGTACAACTGCAGCACAACATAAAATACGATCATTAAAAACATGGAATGATCTGCATCCGAATTACTGTTTTTGGAGTTTTCTCTTATTTTATTTTCTCATATTTTCTTTTATATTTCTTTTTATTGTTTTTAAATTCACCTCACCACTATACCGTGTACACAATATATTATCAGTTTAAAAAAGGTGGAATCGAATCTCTTAAAGGTTGAATCCAGTCGTTTATACGCCATAACATTTAGTCATACCTATATTTTTGGTGCAATAAAATAAATTTTTATTTTTAAAATTTACTAATTGGATGCATAAAAATTGTAAAATTTTTTTTTTTTTAATTCACCATAAATGTTTAATATGTGATATACATTATATATGCATGTATATTTATATTTGGAATTATAATTCGGCATAAAATTTCGCATGGTAGGTTATAGGTTGAAATAAATAAAACAAAAAAAAACAAAAAAACAAAAACAAAATGTACATTATATTCTCTAGTAGTCATTATAAAGGATAAATTAAGTCTAAATTATATACCTACATAATACTCGTTAAAAATTACAAGTAAAAGACCTGACCGAAGTCTCTGATCTTTAATTTATATTATTTGCGAAAATGGAATCCAAAAATGGTGAATCGTTTTAATATGTATGTTATTAAGATACAAAGTAACTTGTAATGTGCAACAGAGACATTCTTCTAAGATTTATAACTTAAAATAAAGAACTTAGGCTAATTTTAGCAAGTAATCTTAGTATTTGGAGCAATTTATTCCATATTGTATTCAATATTGATTGGTTATAACTTATAACGAACTAAAGTGATAATATTAAAAAAAAAAAGAAAAAAAACTGAATTACTCACAGTATTTATATAAAATATGTTGATTTTCTTCGAAAAATAATTATTGCTGCAAGTAAAAGAAAAGAATTAAAACTTTATTGACACTAACAAAACATACAAAACTTTTATTTGTCATACGAAGGTGATCTACGTAATACAAAATATAAGATTGATTCTGTATCTCTGTTTTATAATTGTATATTATATAGAGTAGACTAGACACAGACACAGCCTTCAATATCAGTGATGCTCAGATTATAATTATATAATTACAAACGTTGATGGGTTTTCAATTTCTTCTCAACATTCCTTCAATTTTATTATATTTAGAAAAAATGCAAAACACATTTTTCGTATTTATTAATTTTATTGTTTTATTATTAAATCATTCTTGATAATAATTTACTTTTAATGCTCACATAGATCGGTTAGGTTTTATTGATTATTGATTTTTATATCTTCATAGTCATAGAACGAACTATGGTTTTTCTGAACCTATAGCAAACTCTCAGCGCTTATTTAATAACAGTTTTTCACTATAGTTGACTTCAGCTACAGTAGATTCGTTTTTAGGAGAAAAATCATCACATTTTTTGATACCTCACAATAGTTCTTCCAATTTTAAGTAATTATAATTTTATTCCTTAAATTTTTATTCTCTATTATAATTTGTATGTACTACCTTTATAATTACTATTACTATTAATACTTATTAATTTTACTTAAGATTTTTTCTTTTTTTTAACTTCTTTTCTTAACTTAATGTTATTTTTATCTTGAAATTTGTTAATGCATCTTATTATTAATGTTATTTTATATTTGAAATTATTAAATAATTAAGTACGGTACTGCAAGTTTATACTATAATATCTACAATATTTCGAGCATTTATTTATCAGATTACTGGCTTTTCAACTCATTATGTGGAAAACTACTACTATAGTCAGAAACTAAGCTTTCTTAAATAGAATAGCTAAAATTTATTTAAGTTGTTACCAGATTATACTCAATTATTTTTTGTCTTTTATTTTATCCCAATGACAAACGGCATGGGGTCGAAAAAGCCATAAAGCATTTTTTTATTCATCGGGGATGGAACCTGGGACCTTTCGATGAAAAGGAGACACTCTACCTATACTGCGCCACCCAGCGTGGAAGATAACTTAAAATTAAACAATTTTTTGTATGTAGAACTCAGTCTTCAAAATTAATCAGTACTCTATAATTATAATCAGTAGCGGATCGTAGTGTAAATTCTAGATGGACTAGATGAAATATCAAAAAAAAATATTTGCTGTAAATTTGTAAAATAAAATAAAATGTAGAATAGTAATTTTAAATAAAAACTATATAAAAGTAAAAATGCGAATGCACAGAAGTTTTCATGTATATGTGGTGAACTTTCGCACCTAAGGACTTTAAACTATTTTATTAGTTTTCGTTGAATGGATGTGCCCGTTTTAGTTTTCGTTGGATAGATGGAGTGCCCATTTTGTCTCTGAGAACGAGTTGCTGGATACCACTGTGTGGGAAATGCCCAACTTATCCATTAGGATGAGCGTTTATAAGTGCAAGAGCACAGTTTATAATATGCAAGTACATTATTTAAGATCCAACACTGTTCCTTCTCATTTAAAATCAATCAATCCTTTTTGAGTATTAGTATTTTGGTGTACAGATAGTGGTCTAATTAAGGGTTTGAGCCAGATAGTTCAATATAAATTTATATTTATCGGTGTACAGCTCTTCATTGGTTGATTGGTAACCTGGAATACCTATTGTATGAAAGTAGAGGTCTAAAATTATAATAAATAATATAAATATAATAAATAAATCACTTTATTTCGTGTAAATTAAAAAAAGTACGTTACAAATATCTGAACCCTGAACCATTTCAAAAACGATTTTCATTACTATTTTTTAAATGATAGATATTTCAAAGAAGACGTGACGAAATCAAATATTTTGTAATTTTTTTTTTAATATACAATTTTATCTCCCATGTATAAGTCATTTCAATATAAAAAAATTTTAATTTATCAAATTGCCGTAATTACTGACTTAAAATAAATTTTTATATTTTTAAATAAATTATTACTACATAATATGAGGTTGTTGTTTAAGATAAAATAGTGTCCAAAATAAATTCAAATGATTGAAAACAATTCATAAAGAAATATTGGATGTGATTTTTATCAAACTTCCTCGAATTTTGAAAAGCGGGCGAGTACTAGTTAATTTTTATTATGCAAATTATTCATCAGTGCTTGCGAATAATAGTCGTAATGGCGATTGCAACCACTGTACTGATGAAGAAAGCAAATTGCTTTCAAAATATCGACATTTGCAAAATAAAAATTAATTTATTAGTCATAAGAAACTCGACTTTTAATTGAAAAATATAATAACTGTTAATTGTTTAGTTTTTATTTTTAATTTGATTTTAATAAATTTTTAACCAGTTTCTTTGAAATTTTAAAATTTAAATTATAAAATAACTGAAATATGACTTTTAATTTAAAAGCTATAACAGTTGGTATCTCTGATACTAATGCGTTTATAGATTTGTAATTTTTTCTTTTACTCTTTTGTAGTAAAAGAAAACTTATGTTTTTCTGTGCAAATATGACTGAAAATTATTTAAATATGAAAATTAAAATTTTCTATTTTTATTTTGTTTTTACATAACACATAGTTAAAGATTTTTTAACTTCAGTAAAAAATTCCGTTTGATAAGGTTATCTGCAGGGCAATGTTGTTTTAAACGGGGTAAAGCAATTTTGGCAGAACTGCCTTTTAATCGCAAATGTCTGTTTGTGTTATTTTTGAAATTTAAATATAGGTAACTTTTGGTAGAAGTTTATTTAACCAACAGGACCCCCTAGTTTTAATAAAATTTGTTCAAAATGAGAAGTTAAATTTATTAAACTCAATTCAGAAAATGATTAGCTGTTGTGTGGTGGATTAAAGAGATGAAGTATTTGGCACACTTGTAAGTATTAGGAATTAAGACTCTGTTTATGTATCTGCAAGTATATATAAAATGCAGAGGTATATTTTTAAATAGCATATGACAAATAAAAAAGTAAATTGCTCATTGCTATTTTAAAACCGTTAATAACTGTTTAGCGATTGAGTATTCGAAAAAATAACTATTAATTATTATTATTGTTCGCACTTATCAATAGCAAAACTTCCAAAAATAAAGAATTTAGTATGTTTAATAAAAATTTCAAAACTTAAATTATATAAATGATATTTCCTATGCAATTATTAATCAATCTTGCGTTGTCGTTCCAGATGATATAATTGAATTTTTTATCTAATATCCTTGATGAAAAATTTTCATATGGAAAATAATATGTAGTAAATTTATGCACATATTTAATTCAATATGTATATTATTTATAGAAATGTCATTTTAATCTTTTATAAGAATAAAAAAAATTTAGGTTTGTCTCACTCTATAACCCTTACTCTATAACATGCATTTATCTTCCTTTCTCCTTTTCAAAAAATACATATGAATTTAATTGAAATTTTTAATTTTATTTTTATGATGAATTATTTAAGATCTGTCATATTTATTTAATTAAATAGACAGTAATTTTCTGGTGGTAAAAATATAATTGAAATAAAATTGAAATGCCAACTTCAATTAGAAATACAGAAAAAAAATTTGTAAATACATATAAGAGAAAAAAAAATCATAAATTTAAATCTTTTAAATTCTTTGTTACACGATTTTTTCTTATGTGACTGGTGATTTATTTTATACGGTTGTTGTATAAAAATTAAATTGCTTCCTACTATTTTAAATCCATATATAGGAACTGCGGTTTAAGAGTGTGTTTGATTATTTTGTATTTTTGTTATTTTATGTGAACTAATAATATTTAGGTACGTTTTAGCAGTCAGTATGCAAGCTAAAAAAAAATATTTCGGCTATAATAAATATATATAGTAGTATTACAATTAAATATTAATTTTTGTTATATAATACAAGAAATAAAATTATACAATGGAATTTATATTGGGTCCTAACTGAGTTTAATGATCAAAAGTGTCAACTAATCAAAGGTAATGAATGATAATTATTTAATATACAAAATCACATGTATTATAAATTTCAAGGTTTTTACATGACACAATTTCTAGAAATAAATCTAAAAATATATAAAAAAAAGGCTCTATGTTAGAATTACGATCAATATTAGCATATTATACTATATAGTTATGTAATTAAAATAAAAGTGAAAGGTAAAACAGAAATTATTTAATTAAGGTATCTGGAATAATATTATTTCAATATTAGATTATGTAAACTAGTTACTATAGTGAGAAGGTGTCATATTCGAATCTCCATCACAGGATAAATAACTTAACTTAACTTAATTTATTTAATTTTTCATAAAAGAAATAATTTAATAAGAGTGCAATTTGATTACTTCAGTAAAATGTGTAACTATTATGTTATTCGCAAAACATTGACAAACATTATTCATTTTATTGTTTATGACGAATTCCAGTACTAACCCAGTGTACGAAAAGGTAATTGTACCAAGATTACTGGCAATTATATTTTTTTGTTATTTGGTATAAAAAGATTTATATTTCAAAAATTGCTGCAATTTCTAGATAGAAAATTTAATCATAATTAATGCATAATTCAGATAATAAAATGTGTTGAAGTAGAAGATAGTGAACTGAATGACTTACACATTATACAATGATGAAAACCGATACAAAAAATTTAACAGTCTAGTATCTAGTTAATAAGTTCTTCCTTCAACCAAAATGTGTTATACTAACATGCTACATTTTTCAAATTTAACATTCTCGCTAATTCAATTGAATTTTACTTAAACTAAACTTTACTAAAGTTTAATCTATCTATATAAATTCTTCGACGGTGTCAGCATGTACCGTTATAATTTTTTGTTTTAAAGAGAAATATTGTTTCTGTTTCATGCATACATTTTGTTTTTAACATAAATGAAGAAGTGAATTTATTTGCAATCAAGTTGGGAGAAATTTTTTTCTTTCTTTCTTACACCTTATCATCAAGAATGCCTTTAATATAGGAGAAAAAAAATCAAACTTTACTCAAATTGATTTAAATGAAACGGAATATACTGTACACATTTTTTGTTATTTTCTTTTGTTGTTTTTCTTTTTAATACATCATAGTAGAAAAGAATATTCTTTAATAAGAAGATATGCACTGGGGAAGTCAAGATTCCATTTACAAAACTCCATTAGTTAAAGAAGCAAAAAACTATTGTTTTTCTTATGTATTAAGTTGTGAGAGAGAAAGAGTGCGATATAAATGATTTAAAAAGCCATTTAATTTTTGAAATTTAATTTTAAATAGCCCACGGGCCACGGGAGAAGAGATTTCTAATGTACATGGTCGTCTGAAATCAACGTATTAAATTTATTAGGGTATGAGAGTAAAGAAATTTTGAATGATTGACTTTTACAGGTACCTACATAACATAATATTGGTTCCAAAAACATATCTTATTTCTTAAACATCATATTATTTTCTTTTATTGTCTTATAAGGGAAGTAAAATTTTTTTTTATTTCAAACAGATTATAATTGATATATTTTCAATATATAAATTTTTTCAGGTGTTGAGCCAGGTAGTTAATACCAAGAACCAATAACTTTTTTTTATGAATGACTCGATGCATTTTTATTTCCTTCAAAATTAAATTTTGCCATGTAATAATCAATGATAATTTATTAATTACTAGTAAAGTAACCCGACGTTGTCCGGGTCGACCACAAAATGAAGCGAATTTATTTCAGTGAAGTTTGATTTATGAATCGAATTGAAAAAAATTGGTTTATCAAAAATAATCTAATATTTTTTTTCACTACGATAAAAAAATATCAACAATACTCCAACTGAAGCTATACTTATATTAAAATTATTTCTTTGTAAACAATATTTTGGTGATCTTTTCTGATGAAGTATAAGCAAATACGTTCCTTGCTGTTGAGGTATTCTTGAAATAAAGAAATGTTCGTTTTTTCCACAATCAATTGGAATTTATACTTAAATGAACTTAGGATGCCAAGTTCTTATTCTTAATCTAGTACCGTAGTTTTGGCTTCTTCAAGTTTCGTAGAAGCAAAATTGAAGCTACTACTTTTAATTCCAATTGATGAGGAACAACAACTTCATTTTCATCGATAACTGTATCTATCGATTTGTACACATGGACCCCCTGGAACACTCTGCAGTATTTTCTGATTAATAAAACAAATCGTCACATTTTTGTGGCTAATTTACATAGCCACTTCACATAGTCATGTAAAAATTTTATACTGATTCCTAAATTCGAAAATACTTTTTCAGGACAATACATGTTTTTTTATTTTTCATAGAATACCTATGAATAAATTTTCAAGTCTGTAACAATTTTTTTTTTGAAACATTTCTGATAGAGTATGTAAGTGTAAATTTTCATGCCTGTAACACTATTGGTTTTTATTCCTGAGACATACATGCTAAGAGTTGTACGGCAGCAACCCGAACCAGTCCAAATTTTTGAAATCGGTAACAGTCGAATTTCTGTATTTGTGCAAGAGTATCTAAGTGTAAGTTTTCATGCCTGTAACACAATTGGTTTTTGAAATATTCCTGAGACGTACGTGCTGGGAGTTGTACGGTAACAACCCGAACCAGTCCAAATTTTCGAAATCGGTAACAGTCGAATTTCGTTATTTGTGAAAGGGTATCTAAGGGTAAGTTTTTATGCCTGTAACACAATTGGTTTTTGAAATATTTTTGAAACGTACGTGCTAAGAGTTATACGACAGCAACCCGAACCAGACCAAATTTTTGAAATCGGTAACAGTAGAATTTCTGTATTTGTGAAAGAGTATCTATATGTAAGTTTTTATGCTTGTAACACAATTGGTTTTTGAAATAGTCCCGGGACGTAGGTGCTGGGAGTTGTACGGCAGCAACCTGAACCAGTCCAAATTTTCGAAATCGGTAACAGTCGAATTTCTTTATTTGTGAAAGAGAATCTAAATGTAAATTTTCATATCTGTCACACACATGGTTTTTAAAATATTCCTGAGTCTTGGTAAGAGTTGTACGGCAGCAACCCGAAGCTGTCATCTGATGGCTTTGTAAAGTGCTGCGTTATTTGCATACCGGTACCACGAATAACTGTGGAAAATTGCAGAACTCTATCTTTAAAACTGTGGTAAACGTGTATAGCGAACAAACAAACAAAATTAGAATTTATAAATAGGAAGGAAATTTGAATATTAATAATGTGAATGAATAATGTATCTTATTACTATGCATTTTTAAATGTAACACATCTCGATATTTGTTCGATAATTTTTTTCCCACTTTGTGTTTTGAATTTTTATCTCTCTCTCTCACAAATTAAATTCTCATTACTTTCTATTTCTTACAATTTTGGAATTCGACTAGAAAAATGGTAACCAATCATTAACAAATTATAAAATTTTATTCCAGGGCATTTTCTTATAAATGGATCCTTTACCTACTATCCTTTGATAGTAGATGCGTGTGCGGTTTTATATTATATAATAATTTATGTACATAATCTTTCCCCTTTTTATTTCAATCTACTGAGAATTGTTTTTGTTTTATGGATACATTTCTTTAACCAAAACGAAGGAGAAAAGAAAAGATAACAACAAAATCAAATAAATGTCAAATTAGCACGTAATTTTTTCTGTTTCCTCCCCTGCTAAAACAAAATGGATTAAAAATATTTAGAATAATAATTTCAAAGCTATTGAATACATTCTTATTTACTTGAAAAATATATTTTAAAATAATTTTTTGACTACATTGATTAGCGTAAGTTATTACGTATTTTTTTTTATGAAAAATAATCAAAAAAACTTTAATCAATTTATATAATCAACTACATAAATGTTGACGCAATTGCATTTAAGGCAAAGTTTACATATCAGATTTTATTTGATAAAAGCTACATATTTATTTATTTAAGGTTTGTTTGGCTCAAATAAAAAACAATGATTTTAAACATATAGAAATTAAAAATTATAAACAAATAAAATAAAAAATAAAAAATACAACAAAATGAAAAAAAAACTTTACCTATTAAATTTTTAAATAAATAAAAAATACAATTAAGAAAAAGTTGAAAAGATCTTATAAATGTAGGTAGTTTAGTATCTACTAATTGTTATTATCAATACTATTATTTATAACAATCAATATAACAACAAAAATAATCAAACACAACAAACATTAAACAAAAAGTTGAACAAATGGCATGAGTCGATTTCGATTTAAAGGAAAAAATTAGTTTCCAGCATTTTTTGTTTCAAAAATGTTTGATGATAATAGGATAATATTCTATTTTTTCATTAAGCAAAGTCGGATGTCAAAATTTGTGGAACAACGTTTACAGGACAGTCAAACTTTCAATAGTATAAACAAAATTTTGAAGTCTAAACGGTACCTAATAGTGAGTACCTAATTTTTTAAATAAAAAACAATACCTATATTAGTTTACTTTAGTTTTAATATTTTAGTGTTTTTTATTTAAAAAAAAAATAAACAGTAGATATAGATAAATAATAAATGTACCTATGTAATATATGAATATTTCCTATATCTATCTATTGATATTTTGATATTGTATTCTTTTGTATTTTAAAATAAAAAAACAGTAATTTTTAATTTTTTGGTTTTCCTAATTTCTAAAAAAAATAAACAGTAAGAAGCCAGTTTCCCGTCCGTGCTGCCTTTGCAATGACCATCAAGAAAGCGCAAGGTCAAACTCTCAATAAGGTTGGTATTTTAATTGATACACCAGGTTTTTCACATGGACAACTATATGTCGGGATGTCGCGCACTGGGAATAGGAATCATTTGAAAATTGTAACCGAAGAGAATAGAACTGTTAGAAATATAGTTTTTAATGAAATATTAGTTGATTAAATATTTCAATCTATATCATTCCAATTACATAGTCTGTCTGCTAATCTACTAATTTAACTAAAGTATTATTACTAAAATATTGTTGATAGGGGAATTTTTGATTTCGATAATTTATAATGTAGTACAACCTAGAATGCTCTAATTTTGATTTTTCACTATATATAATGGTAGCAAAAAGTTACGTAGTAACGGGTATTTAACTAGTTAAAATAAAACTGCTATTTTCAACAATTTTGATAAAACTACGTTCGTTGAACTTTTGTTGCGTATAAATCAATATTTTTTTATTATATATAATTAAAAAAATTAATCTGATATAATAATATGCAATAACCCTTCTTCCCTGATGTAATACCTATTCAAGTACCTATATAAATTCATATAAGAAATTAAATGTATTCGTTTTACTATTACTTATCTATCTATACTCATATAGATGGAAAGTTAAATGATGGAAAAAAATATATATTATTATTTATTGTATGTTCTTTATAGTAACTTAAGTATAGTAATCACCTAAGTACGGTACTGCAAGTTTATAATACATTTTCCTACAATATTTTCTTTAATACTGTCGGATTAATGCTTAGAGTAAGCAGTAGATATGTAAGTTACTAGACTAAAGCTGCTACATTTGATTGTGTATCATCATGCAGTAAGTTTTGGCACCATCCCCTTTGATAAGACAAACACCGCTACACCGCTGTGATTAGACAAATGTTAAAATAAACTAAACCAGATAAATACTTTCAGCAGAAAAGTAAAAATCATAAGTTAATACATATGTATGTCAATAACTATACATTAATTAAAAATATTTTTAGAAAATAGGCCGAACTAGTAAACATCAAATCAGTAACAATCCACCCAATTTTCTTTTTTTACCACTCAATTAGAATATTTTAAAAACCAATTGTTTTACAGACCTGCTAAATTGATTCTTAGATATTCCCCGAAATATATCCAAACCACTTTTGCCACTTTCAAAAATTCGTACTGGATCGCTCTTATACTAACCTTAAACTCCTAGCGCGCACGAGAAATATTTTGAAAGACAGAGGTATACCTGAAAATTGATTTGTAGAGAAATGTATAAATATATTAAAACGAACTTACCATTCTTTACAGACAGAAGAATTTTTATAGGCTTAGGACTTTAGGCGGAGAAATGCATTTTTTTAGTTTTGCAACTGCTTGATTGCACATTTGTTCTATTAGTTTATATGATAGCGCGCATACATAAAACCAATTGGTGGTGTGTTCGCTTTCATATACACTAATGAAACAAAAATGTGCAAAAGTTACAAAATTACAATTTTTTTTTATCTTGTCTTTATTTCAACCTTATATAAACTAATGAGTAATTCAATGTAACTTATAAGTAAAAATTAAAAATAAATTTATTACTTAGCTATTTAAACTTATTTTACTTAAGAACTAATTTTATTTAGTTAATTACGTAGACGAAATATAACAAAAAAAAGACGTATGTATGAAATTGTTATTTGTACAATTTAGATTGCAAACTAAAAGTAAATAGCGTTAGTGATATTGTATTTAAAATTTAAAATTTATATTATATAAGAAACATTGCCTGAAATTACTTAAATTATTTTTTTTAAGACCTAGCCGAAGCTGTATGGTCACCATAATTTCTTAAGGTACTGAAACATTATAAAAGCAAAATAATATTTTTATAACTATAATAATAATAATAATTTCATGTTTGGGCGTAACCTAAATTGTAAAATTGAAATAGGGGCGATATAGTCAATAATAAAAAAAAGCTGTTAGTTATCAAGTTTCTAAATTTGTTAGATTCGACAAGGTTTTTAACATTTCTTTCTCAACGGCCAGAACCAAAAGTAGAAGCTGCAGTTATGCTTTTACGAAGTTCCAGTCACTTGAAACTATACAATACCAGATTAACAACAAGAGTATAATAATATGGAAGTATTATATCCTTATTTTATTAAAGCACAAATTCAAACCGACTACAGATTTTGAATTGGACTTATCATGTATTTGTTTATATCTTTTATGCTTCTAGAATATTTTTCAGTATCTTTTTTTTTTAATTCGGTTCATAAACAAAGCTTTGTTGTATTGAAGTAAATTTTATACATTTTGTGTTGGAAGCGGACAACGTCGGATAATTTTACTAGTTTACAATAAAATTGCTTTTTAAGGTAGGGAAAATTTGTATACTAACTTCTACAGTTGAATCACAGAAAAACAACTAAATTCGTTTTCATTTAGTTGCAATCGTTTTTATGTTACGCAATTTCACCAGACTCTTCTTTGAATAATACGTGCACGTATTAATATGCAAATTCTTTTTTTAATATTATGTTTTAGTGTTAAAGAAAATTGCTTTAATTTAAAATCAATATTTTCACCAAACCTGTTTACAATACATATACTCTCATAATAATTTTCAAAATACTCACCTTAATTACAAAGAATGACATGTTTTTAATCATTTTGAAATTATCTTTTAAATACTATTCTTTGTGATAATTGAAGATGTAAAATTAACGTATTTGTGATCTCGAATGATTAATTTAAATTGAAGTGAAACAATTCTCATGCGTATTGTACAGGAATTTGTATTAAATTGGAAACTGTAGCAAAAGAAAAAGAAAAAATCAGTATTTTTTTTTTTTTTTTCAAATTAAATTTAATACATAATTTAATAATAAATTAAAATTAAATATAAATCGCCCAGTGTCAGATTTCAGTTTAATTGAGTTGAAATTTAAAAATACTGGACAAATAAAATGAAAATTATAAAAATTAAAACCAAACAATTACTTAAGTTGTAACTGGGGCGTTTTTAATATGTACAATTTGATAAAAATGATCAAAATTTTTTGAGAAATTACAAGAAAATTAATTTTTTTTTCTTTAAATAAATTAATATTGATATTTCATTGAGTCCATCATTATCGTTAGTGATTGGAAAAAATATTAAGTAAAAAATTGATGTCGTAAAAGGAATTGTCTATGAAACAATATAATGTTAAATCTTAAAAATTTGTTATGTTAAATTAAAATATAAATTTAATAATTGTGCTGAATTTTCACTTTAGAGTTTCCGTTGAATATCATCTTAATATTTGTCATAAGAAGGATGTAAATAAGGATAGGTAATGAATATATGGTGGCATATGTAATGAGTAAATATGATATATAGAGTATATTATAGTATTCTTTTTTTTTTTTATTTAAATTAGTTCATAATTTAGACTATATTTCTTGTAATTTTATTCTGGTAATGCTAACTATTTCGTAATTAGAAATTGATTCTTGGAAATTTCTTTATACTCCTTTTATCCTACGAAATTCTATTTCTAATATTATATAGCAATAATAGTGTTAATATCAATATAATGACATATCGTCGAAGACTATAATGCGGTTTTTTAGTTTGTAAAGTTAATTATTAGGTTAAGGATTTGAATTTTGATAGAGAAAAGCTATTTTGAGAGCGAAAAGAAAATTTCCAATGTTATCGGTTTTTTTTTTATAAACAGTCAAAACATTGAGATATTCGCCCGTGTTCCAGCTTTCTCTGGAATGTGAATGGGAATGGGAATTTACATTTTCGGGAAACCAAAAATGGTGTTTAGCATTCTCCCGTATTGGAAAAATTTATTCTCAAAATGTCAAAACATATTATATACATATATGTTTTAAAATTTTTTGAAAATTTTTAAATGCCAAAATAAATATTTTTAAAATCAAACAAATTTAAATTTGAAATTTTATTGATTACGTGCTACATCCCAACAAACAATACGAAGAAAATGTTCTTTATGAAGAAACATATACAAAGCCCATGGATGAACTTTATGCGAATGTTCGCCTGGAAGAAATAAAAGCGAATCAATTACGTTTCATTAAAAGAATGTTTATTTTTGTTTTCTCCATTTTGTATCTATATTTCATATATGTATTTATATGAAAATATTTTCAGTTATTTTTTTAAAGCGCACTCGTTAAGTATAAGCTTAAAAATTTTTTAATGTATAAAAAAAAGTAAAAAATAAAATAACCTTTAATATTTATAATAAATAAATATTAATAATTAAATTTTGATGAATTTTATTGGAAATTATTTTAAGTCTCTGGAACAGATATTATCTTCTTCTAAAAATTCTGTTTTTATTCTACTAAACATTCGCATTTCGTTCATATGTGAACTCATATTATCTTCTTTTTAAAATTCGCTATTTATTCTTCTAAACATTCGTATTTTCTTCTTCCCGGGGAAGCTAATGCTTTACATTCTTCTAGGGGGATACTTAATAATAAATACATTCTTCTAGGGGATACTTCGGCGATAAATTTGCGTTTCTCATGGTTTGTTGAGATATACAGAATATCTTAAGCCTACATGAAAAAAATAAAATTCATAACTCAAAAATAATAACAAAAAATTAATTTTTCAATACCCTTATTGTTCTTTTTTACCCATCATATTGTTCCCCAGACTATTTTTCTTTTCTTTTTCTATCTCGGATAGATTTTTTATGTATTTGGATATTTCTAATAGAATTTTTGATTGATTCTCCATTATTTTCCTACATTTTCCGAAATTCCATTTCGCCTATTTGTTGTGTCTATAATAAATTTACTGGTTCCTTTGGTACGTTAACTGTTATGTCATTGTTTTCACATACAAAAACTTCATTAGTTGTATTTAGCGTTTCTTCAAATGAAGTTTCCGTTATTTCAATTTCATACCCAACAGATGTTATATTTTTAATGCCACATACTTTCGTGTACATACCAGTTAAAATGGCAAATATGATCTTCTATTGCCATTATAACCAAAGTATTGTCTGATCGACCGCCAGTTTTTTTTTCTGATATTCTTTTTGCAATCAGTCCACACATTAAAAATGTTAATCTCTTACTTGTTTCCTTTCGCTAATTTCACACTTACTTTTTTCCAACCAAAAATATCTTTGGTTGGAGGGCCGTGTCGATTTAAATCGTTTTCAAATGACACCATTCGACATTAATAATGTACTTATCACGTCTTGTAAATCCATATGCTATGTCAGGATTTTTTCCATGAAATCTAAACATATTTTTTCTTGACGGGAATTCTTATACTTTCCTTTGACCTCATGAATTAAATCGTTATACAAAACCTAATTAAAAAAATATTAGCCAGAAAATATCCAAATATATGATCATTTACTTACACTTTAAAATGTTTTAAATAACTCTTTTTAAAAATTTAAAACTTTAACAATACCACTTAACATTCACTAAACGCTAAAAAAGCGAATTGTATTCCTTTGACATTCACAAAAAGAGAGTCACAGAACACCATTTTATTCATTTTTGAAAATTTTATTCTCTAAGAGAATACTGGAAGACCAGTATTCCCATTCCCCTTTCAAATTCTCTTTTTATAAGAGAATTGGAATGCTGGAACATGGGCGATTACCTTTCACACTGACGTATCAGTTAGTTGGTACAGGATAAGATAGAAAGAAAAGTATTGAAAAACAATATTTGTATGCCATCTTGTGTGTTATAGAAGTGAGGTTTAATATTAAGAGGTGGTCAAGTTAAATATCCAAAACATTTGGCAGCTACTTGACTATATCAAAAATATGTTCGTTCTAAATAATTTTTTGATTCATCCGAATACCTAAAATGTTGAGCTGACCGTGTTTTGTGAAAAAATACTATGGAAAGAGATTAAGATCATGTCTTAGAAGCTTACGTGACACAATCTGAAGTTATTTGTTTGATTAAAAGTTGATCCAAATTTCAACTGAAAATGCCATTTTCATTGTAGGATAAAAAACTTTTATAAAATTTCATTTAAATCAAGAACGTGCTAAAATGAAAAAAATAATAATTATGAAATACAAGTAAATCTCTCTAAAAAAAAGATTGCCTTTTTGCAATAAAAACGCAAGCGAATTTGTTTTAATTTCTGTTTACACGAGTGCAACTATTCCCAGCTGGTTATTGGTACTCAAAAACAAAAAACCAGATTCCGACAAAAATAAAGTACACATACACACATACAAATGTATTATTTTCAATAAAGAAGTGTTCCAGAAAAATGATTGATGATGTACGAAATTGGAATACTTAATCAATTATTCTTGACTTTTATTTAAATTTTTTCACTTTTTGGCAATTGTCAAATTAACATTCAAGGATACAGGTTGGCCAAAAACTGTTTCACATACAACTGTACTGGTATAATTTTGTCTTTGTTTTTTATTTTTTTTTCTTTTATTTTTTCATTATAAAAGTCGTGTTTTGATTGTAATCTCAGACTAAAACATTAATATATAATATACGTTTCTGTTGTCAGTTTTAAAGGAAAAAACAACTGAGATCCCATCATCACAAAAATAAAAAAATTAAAAGAATATAGCATCTTCAGGTGCCTGTTTTTCATAATATTTAAAATTATTTTGGTGTTTCTGTCAAGATAAGGATATTTCATAAAAAAAAATATTTTCATTTTAATGTTGCACGAGAACCCAATTTACATATCTTTTATGCATGTATGTGCCATAATTTACATATATGTGGTAGGTATATATGTATATATTTAACTATAGTGGTGTCTTTATAATTACATCGTTTCTTTAACTTAACCAACTTAACCTTGCTTAGTTATGCGACAAATATGTATCAGATGTGATAATTAAATAATATTTTGGCAACTCAGTACAATGTAAAAAATTATGTTTCAAAAGTTTATTAAAATCGATGAAAATTGAATTTAAACCTTTAAGTGAAATTATAGTGAATTTTGGGTGAAATTTAAATTTATAAGTATTATTAATTTAAAAAAATTAAATTTAATAATTTGAATTACTTAATAGTGAAAAATAATTTATTTAAGAAAATATAAGAAAAATAATAGTGATAATGTGATAAGACTTCGACAATTTAATTTAATTGTATATAAATCATTATTTCTGTAAATAATCATTTCATCTGTAAATTAAAAAAGTAGAGAATGTACACATATCTGAACCATTTCACAACCGATTTTCATTGAAAGGATAATTTCTTTCAATTAATAGATATTTAAACGGAGGCGTAACGAAATGAAATATTTTTTAAAATTTTTTAATTGAATTTTCAATTTAAAATTTTACTCCATTTGTAAGTAATTTTAACATTTTAATTATGGTTTTTTTTTTAAATTAATTATTACGTTTGAGGTTATTGTCTAAGCTCTAAGGTAAATTAATAAAAAAATAAAATATAGTAACAAAGATAAATAAAATTATAAAAACAATTCTGTATATGTAAGCAACATACTATAATAACTTGCGGATGAAAAACTCAATGGTAAATTATCCATGACAATCTAGTTATACTCTGTTAGTATTTGTTGGGTAGTTGCAGAATGTTCTGATGCTTACGTCGACTATTTTACACCAACAAGTTGTTTGTTAGGGTATTTGAATGAGAATATTATCTTACTTGGTATTTGCAGCTTACACTTCTGATTTCCTCCCTTATGGTTTTCAGTTGTAGGTCTTCATGTAAAATATCGTTACGAACCATAGTGTGTGTGCTATTAGGCTTAATAGTTTTGATTGGAATCGCTGTAATATTTCAATATTAGAATTACTGGCTACTCCCCACAGTAGGATTCCGTTAGTCCATATACCGTCTTTGAAATATAAATCAGAATCAGAATTTATAAATCAGAAGCTTGCTTTCCAGCGACATTGGCCTGTAGTACGCCTTACATAATTTTAGTCGTTTGAGGCACCTTGATGCTTCGCTAAAAAGTGATACCTTTCGATGTGGTATGACCGCAAGAATAAATAATAGTTCTGTGGAATAAAATTGGTCTTTTTACTATTGCGATATTTCTAATACAAAATAGCTCTAAAAAATACATTAATTTGTGTTTCAAAGTTTCTGTTCCTCTTTATAAGTTCAAAGTCCGAAATTTATGAAATTGTGTTACGATCAATTGTGACGATCTTTCAATAATTCAATTTTGAGATAAAAATATATTTTAATTCATTTTTCATTTGGGATTTTGTTTTTAAGGAATTTATTTTTGGATATTTTATTGGAATTTGGCTTGAGAAGTTTGTCTTGGGGACTTCTTACCCAAAATATAGTAACTGATTTATTTTTTGTAATATTTTAATTTTAATTATTTTCTGTAGTGAATTACATTTGTTGTTGTTCTGAACTATTATGATTCATTCTAAAAATTAGCCCTATAATTTTCCACCTCTAATATGGAATATTAATAATATTCCATTTGCTATAATGCTAAAAACTTGAGTGTTGTATCGAATTGAACATTAAGTTGGACCGATGACATTACTCGCATAGAAATTCGAGTGTATACATTATTACGTAAGCTTTGGAAGTTTTCTATTTTTAATTCATTGAGAATTGAGTGCAAATAATTGGTGATTGGTCTCTCTACATTTCGCCACACTTTTTGTATTACGATGGTCTTTACTCTTTGATGTATGTTAACAATTTGTCCAAACTTAATATTATGTTTAATGTATGTAGGTACCAGGTATGTCACAAACCGTTGCAGAGATGACATGCTGTATAATAATAAATAATTGTTTGTGAACTGATTTTTAGATTAAAAATATTAGAAAAATTGTAAAAGTAGTACAGATGAGACTCTAAACAGTCTAAACCATATGGTTTAAGTCAAAATAATAAAGTTTATGAGACTGAAAAATAATTGTTTGAATTATTTTAATATATGTAATATTTTTCAATAGTTTTGGAATACTAGGTCCGTACGTTAACTTTTATTTGCAAAAATTTGCAAATGAGAGGAAAAATCACATGATCATAAAATTCTGCGAGAAAAGTTAAAATATTCTCTTTTAAAAAAATAAAGTAGACATACGCAAAAGTTGACAAAGAAAAATTTTATTTGCAAAAATTTATTTTAGACAGAGCTCTGACGTCACTTTTTAAACTCTAAATTCTCTTAAATTTCTCAAAAATTACGAACCTACCATCTCCAACACTTTTAAATATTCACGTTATTTTTCAACGTTTTTTAAGTGATTGATTTATTTTGCTCACGATTGATTGATGTATGCTCATTCTAATTTAACTAATAAGCAGTAGTTATACCAACAGATACTAACTTTTTACTTTATTTATTCCTTTACCATTATATTTACTAAATCAATATCTTCAACTTCGTACATAATTAGTTTTTATCAGATTATCATTAGCATGTGTACATTCATTCTATATCTTCATATATACGTAGTAATATATTCCAATTCCTTATAACAGCTTTTATTGCAAATTATTATCAAATCATTTTTGAACATGTGTGTATCATATTTTTAGTTTTAAGTGTGAAAAACTACTCATATATAACAAGAAAACAATGGTAAGCTCCGAGAACTACCCTGTACAACTTCAAATCAATATTTTTGTGTAACTTTTTATACCATTAGTTTCCGTTAGATATTTAGCTAATTTTATACCAATTATAACTTAAATACCCTGAATTTTACATACCTGTTATAATACCACTATGAATATTCCAGATCTGTATACCTGTAATATAGACCACTTCGAATAATATTTTCCTGTTTATTATTCGGTAAAGAATTCCATAACGCAACTGCTCCTTGCAGAGTGGCTTGGAATCATTAAGCTTCTTTAGTTGAATTTTTCTTAATTTTCAAAATTCTTATCAATTGCTTTAAACTCGGGTATTTCCAAATTGCTGAAAACTAAAATAAAAATGAGTATAAAATGAAAGTTACAAACAACGTGTCAACAGGTCCTGATCTATTACTGGTCAATACGTCCTGTCAACCTGTCCTACCCCACAAACATTTATCACTTGTCCGGTGTTGTGTGTCAATTAATTAAATTTGGAAAACTATTCTATTTGTAACTGCACCTTCTTAAATAGCATAAATAAAAAATCAGAATAAAATATAAAATCTCAGAAATTGATATTTGATAGATTAATTTAAAATTTTTATTTTATTTATTTTATTATTAATTTGTGCATATACATGAGACGATAAATCTCTACAATTGTATAAAAAGTATATGAATAGCTACTAACAATTAAATCAATCTAAAAGAAACAAGAAAAAGAGAGAATAATATCCTATTAATTCTATATAATATTTTTATTCAATATAAATTCAATTTCAGGTAAGAAAGCAATAGAAAAAAAGAAAAACATTAAATACAATAAAAAATCAATAGAAAACATTAACTTTAAACTAAAAAGTAAAAATAAAAAATTAAAAATTAAAAATTAAAAATTAAAAATTAAAAATTAAAAACTAAAAATTAAAAATTAAAAATTAAAAATTAAAAATTAAAAATTAAAAATTAAAAATTAAAAATTAAAAATTAAAAATTAAAAATTAAAAATTAAAAATTAAAAATTAAAAATTAAAAATTAAAAATTAAAAATTAAAAATTAAAAATTAAAAATTAAAAATTAAAAATTAAAAATTAAAAATTAAAAATTAAAAATTAAAAATTAAAAATTAAAAATTAAAAATTAAAAATTAAAAATTAAAAATTAAAAATTAAAAATTAAAAATTAAAAATTAAAAATTAAAAATTAAAAATTAAAAATTAAAAATTAAAAATTAAAAATTAAAAATTAAAAATTAAAAATTAAAAATTAAAAATTAAAAATTAAAAATTAAAAATTAAAAATTAAAAATTAAAAATTAAAAATTAAAAATTAAAAATTAAAAATTAAAAATTAAAAATTAAAAATTAAAAATTAAAAATTAAAAATTAAAAATTAAAAATTAAAAATTAAAAATTCAATTATTCAATAATGCAATTGTTAAAATAATTTCAATAACTTCTCTCTTGCATTCAACTATCATTATCTAAGCAAAGAAGGACTAATACCTTTACTGAAAGTGTTCCCAACTACGGTGCAAGAATTAAGACCAACAAGTTTCACATCTGATAGCATTCGGTAAAGAATTCCACAAACTAACAACTCTAACAAACAATAACAAGTGTCTTAGATACCCAGAATGAAGCGGAATAATCAAATTTACACTTCGGGTAGATCTTCGAAAAAGTAGTTTAAAGTACAAAGGTGTATTTTTACTTAAAATCTTTTGCCAGAAACAAATATATCAATGTGACTCAAATTGTTTTTATTTTGTTTGTATTAATTGAACCTGTCTTTTAAATATTTAGGATTTAATATATTTATTGATTCTATAAGCTTGATTGAAGCGGACACACCTTTTACCTACGTAAATATATAGCTCTACTATATAGCTCTATTAAAAAGTGTTCAATGGTGTATTTTTTTTTAATTTAAGCCAAACACTAGATTTCAAACGATACCCTTTATACACGAAAATATAGCTTGGACTAATTGAGGATTGTAGAAAGAAAAATGTGATCAGTAGGGACATTTTGAATAAATTTATTAATATTACTCTTGAACTTTTGTAGATTGTACGTAGGTATATTTTTGCATTGGGGAAACACGTTTGTTGGAATATGGTTCCATATACGAGAAAATTTGACTACAAACGAATTCCCATAGCCAGTTTTGAGCCTTGGAATTTGCACTGAGTAAGAGTGGGCACGTGATGCCTCTCTTGTTCCTCGGCGGAAATGTTTGAGAGGTTGCATTAGGGTTTTTATTTCATCTGAACAAGTGCCTAAACCTACGAGATATCTATAAAATAGGGAAAGTGCTCCAACAACACGATGATTTTCTAGTGGTACAAGGGAGGATGTCACATTAGGGTTGTCAATAAGACGAATGGCACGCTTTTGAACTTTGTCCCGGACCATATATGTGAATTGTATTCCAACTTGGGTCGTATGTATTATTTATAGATATTTAGCATGTCCTGGGGAGAAAAATACGTTTTGCAGCGACTCAAAAAACCCAAACATCTCGCGGCATTTTTAGCAATGTCAAAGATATGGTCATTCCATATCATTTTATTGTTGACCTTCATGCCCAGGATATTCAAGTGTTCGGCTCGCTGAATACGCACACCTCCGATAATAGGGTGGGGTTAAATGGGGTAGTTTTGCTCGAGACTAAACAGCTTTGAGTTTTGGAGGTGTTGAACTCAACTCTATTACTTTTCCCCCAGTTGAAAATATTGTCTAAGTCATGGTTGAGCGTGCTGACCATGATGTTACGTTTAGTATTAGTAACTGGTATTGTAGCATGTGATTTTCGAAGAAAATCGAAGGATGCTACTAGAGTGCTGTCGTCTGCAAAACTATGGATAGGATTGAAAGTTGATTGGAGAAGATCATTGATAAATATCAAAAAGAGAGTAGGGGAGAGAACTGATCCTTGAGAAGCACCAGCGTTAATATGATTTTTGTCGGATATGAATGCGTCAATTAAGACATGAATTCGAGATGAAATTTCCAATCCATTTTATGAAAACAGAACCCAGGCCTATAGCTTAGCATTTGGAGAAAAGAGCGCAATGCCAGACTCGATCATAGGCTTTTGAAATATCCAGAGCTAGAGCAGTATATTCGCCAGCGTTGTGAATGCTAATGTTGAGCTTCTCGCTAAGGCAAGTCATTAGATCGCCAGTGGAGCGTTGTGATCTAAAATCATATTGTCTATCACTAATGATATCTTTGCATTCAAGATACTTCATTAGCTTTTTGTTGATAATAATCTCTATTACTTTGGAGAGGGTCGACGTGATGACTATAGGTCTGTAGTTGGAGGAATCGCTTTTGTCACCTTTTTTGGGAATAGGATTAGCCTGCGCAATTTTCCATTGAGTTGGATCTTTACCAGTGGAGTATGATAAATGAAAGAGATTGCGCAGCGGTTTAGAAATGGCGAGGGCAATGTGTCTAGGACCATAGCTGGAATCCCATCAGGACCGGTCGACTTCCTTATATCAAGATTCATAAGAACTTTCACCACAGTGCGTGTTCTAAAGTAAACTCTTCCAAGGGAAAAGTCTACTTTAGGGAGTATTGGGACTTTTTGAGCTGTGGGAGGGAAAAAGGTTGGCTTTTTCAACTGAATGAGATATAATTCTGTCGTTGACAATCATCGGGAGGAATGAAGACCCAGAAAAATTTTGCTTAACAATTTTGGCGAAAGACCAAAATGATTTACTATTTTTGGGGAGGCTAAGAATTTTTTGTCTCAACCTTTGTTTATGCAAAAATTTTTGTTTTTTGATGATTGACTTACATTTGTTACTGGCCACTTTATAATTCTTACGGGTTTCATTGGACACATTAGCCTTGTATTTTACGTATGCATTTTCCTTAATTTGTAATGCATCACTACAAATGTTTTTAAACCACGATGGGAGCTTTGCTTTTCATTTTTATAGGAGTTTGGAATGAAGGTTTTCATTCCAATCAATATTACTTTACAAATAACATTCGCAGCGATGTCAACATCTTTACGTTGAAAGCACTCATCCCAATCAAGAGCGCTTAAAAAACCTTCCCAATTGGCATGGTTGTAATGCCATACTAGTCTTTGGGGAGGCGCTTTTTGATTGGAGAGCTTTTTAATGTGGAATTCAGTGCTGATAAGACACTGGTCCGATCGACCCAGTAGAGAGTTAACAGAGATGATATATTTTTCTGGATGAGTGGTCAGAAATAAATCTAGTAGATGTTCAACCTGGTCGCTTCGATCTGGGATTCTAGTAGGACTTTTGACAAGTTGAGATAAGTTGAAAAAATTTGAAAATAATTCGAAATGTTTGCCTTGGGACTATCGTGACTGGAGAAGCGGAGCCATTTTTTGTTATGAATATTGAAGTCTCCAGCCAATAAAATTTCTCATTCTGGATATTTTTCCAAGATATCGTTAATTTGATTGGATAGGTTTTCAATCTCCGTAACAGTTTCAAGCTCATTTGCTTGGGGAGATCTGTATAGAGTACAGAAGTGGATAATATGCTTTGCAACGTGAATTTTAACCCAAGTATAGTGAAATAGTGGGTTGGAGCACGTATTTGAATGAAAAGTGTTGAAGGCAATATCATTTCTCAAGTATAAAGCGATACCTCTATGAGGGACGAAAAGTGGAACGAGTGTATAGTTACTGACATTGTAATCAGAATCACCACTCTAAACTTGTGTTTCGTTTAACGCTAATATTGCTGGTTTTTGAGAATGTAAATGGGACTCAACGGCATGAAAATTCGCTGAAAGTCCTCGAATGTTGCAAAAATCTACTTTGAAAGTGGCAATTGTCATCTATAAAAGAGATAATATTAATAATATTGGGAGTAATTTAAGTATTGAGAAAAAAAGGAAAAAGAACAGAAATAAAAAACCAAAAATAAATAAATAAATAAAATAAAAGTTATATTTAATGTAAATAGTGAGAAGAAGAGAAAAAAATAAAAAATTAATAATAACGTAATCCTCATGTTCACCACCGACTCAAACTAGAGATCCACTGCGATATTTCATTCCAAATTTCACTATGGTGTATAGTTTGTTTTTATTTTCTTTTTGTAAATTTTAAAAAATTATTTTGTAAGTTTTATCATTGATTAATAATACTATTAAGATAGACATTTTCATACAACAGAAAATGTTCAGCTCACTTTTTCCAAATTCTCTTCATTATATATATATATATTGAATATATATATATATAATATATATATTCAATGTGTTAGTGCATTCTTTATTTTCAATTTGAATTTTTAAATTTTTGAACGTTTTATACGACTTTATATTCTCTAAATAATTTGTATGTGTCAGTTTCTCTATACTGTGATATTGTGCATGTATATTATTTGTAATTATAAATTATAAAATATAATTTTATAATGTTTAGAAAACAAAAATATTTTTCTTTTTTTAATTGAATAATTTTCAAAAATAAAACAATTTCAAAAAATTCAAATGATAGTGAACATTCATTCACGTTATGATTTCTAATATATATTCATACATACATATACATATATGTATAAATTTACAAATAGAGTGAAATTTTTGTTAAAGATGTTTTAAATTCAATTCAAATCGGTTTTTAGGTACATACGTACTTATATACCCACGTTCAATTATTTTCTCTAATAATTCATTATGAATAGCTAATTTAATTTCGTTTTCAAATTTTGTGTTATTTTTTTAAAAATAGTATAATGCACATGTATGGCAATTTGACACTTTTTATGTGCAAAATCCAGAAAAATATCTAATTGCTAATTCTTCAAAATTACTAACTGATTTACTATGTGATTGAACTGTATTTGAAGTTGAAGCTAAAACATTTTTCTTCTCATTTCTTCAGGACTATTTTCAATAACAAAATCTTCATCAGCCAAATCATTGGCATCAATGTCCAAATAATTGTTGTGATCTGTTTCACAATTTGAGGATGTATTTTCGTTATAAATACTCGCCTCGTCTTAGCAAAAATATTCCCAATTTGTTGTGCAGATGGATTTCTGCAATAATCACCAGCAGATCTTATATGAGAAAACATATTTTCTAACGGACCTTGGTTCAGTCTGCGCGTCATCAAGAAATTAATATTCTATCAATTTGATCTTTCGATAAAGATAATACAGCAATTATTGTTTGGGCCATTCCATTAATGGAAACATTTTTTTGGTACTTTTAATTTTTGATTTTTTAAGATATTCTAGCAATTCCTCTAAGAATAAAAACGGAGAATTTTTAACGGTTGTGAATTCAAAATTTTTAATTTTTCGTGTTAAAATTTGAAGAATTTGAGTAATCAATTAACTAGTTAACTCTTAAAACAAAATCAACAGTCAGATAGACTTTATTACTCAATAAATTAAAAATATTTCGATCAATGTTAATTATTGCTTTTATGGCTGCATATGTACTATGACTAAATAATTGAAAAGCTGATTTTACTGACATTTTTTCAAATGTGTTAGAATTAATATGGGTGCTACGAACTTTAGGTAAAATTGTTGAAAGCTAATAATATCATTATTCCAGTTTTCAAAATCGTGTTTTATAAAAGACAGATTTTATAAGAAGCCATATCAAACAAAGTATAAATTTTATATTCATTCTAATCATAGAAAAAGGGTCTACCTTATTGACACCAAGTAATTCATAAGTATTTCGATTTGTACTGCATTAGTCACAAGCAGGTGCAACAGTTTTAGAACCAATCTTTGTTAGCTCTTTAAGATATTTTAGTAGTAAGTTGATAAAAAAATGAAAGGTTTTAAAGTTTCTCTAATACTAATATCAGTCTCAGTACTTTGCAAAAAATCTTAGCTGTTTTAGCTTTTCAATTAATTACATATGCAAATATGCAGCTACGAAAACAAAATAATTATAATTTTAATTTTTTCCATATAATAATGAGTAATAAAGTAAACCTGCTGTAGTGAGTAATATGTAAATTACTGGTCTTTCTTTAAATTCTTCAAATATTTATACTAAAAATACGTACAAACAACTATTAAAAATTGTCCATATTTGTTCGTAGAGAAAATGTTAGATTATCTTAAAAATTAAAAGTTCTAAACAAATCCACCTGCACAATAAGTTGAAAATATTTTTACAAATATATTGCGAATTTGATGAATTTTATTTACAACAACAATATATTTTCAAAGCTGGAGTAAATCATGACAAGCCTTTGGATATTGATATTTAATGCTTTTTTATGAAAATAATGACAAAGTAGAAAATTCTGAATTTGAAAAATACCATTGTAAAATTGTGCGTTGCAAGCTTTAATTATCTTATAAATAAATAGTATGCTTACTGCAACAAAAAAACATATTAAATATACTTTTCAACTTACTCCACCGTTAAGATTTTTTATAAATTTTACAAAAATTAATGATGAGTTTTTCAAATATTTTTAAATTCTGTTATAATTTTAAAACCCATGCGTACATACATATCCACATATTGAAATAACCAAATAGAAAGCCCTTTAAAAATAAAAATTTTTTCTATTTGTAAATTACATATATGTAATGTATGTATCTATGAATATATATTAGAAATCATAACGTGAATGAATGTTCACTATTATTTGAATTTTTTGAAATTGTTTTATTTTTGAAAATTATTCAATTAAAAAAAGAAAAATATTTTTGTTTTCTAAACATTATAAAATTATATTATAATTTTATAATTTATTATTACAAATAATATACATGCACAATATCAACAATTATAAAAATCCTTTTATTACAATGTGTATTGAGAGAAAAATAAAAAAAAAATTTTCTTAAAAGACTACTCGATAAAAATGCTATCCAATTTGAAATTTTTGTACCTATCAATTCAAAAAAAATTCAGATTACATATGCAAATTCAAATAACAAAAAGTTAAAAACAATAATATACATTCAACAACAGTATAGAGAAACTGAACACATAAAAATTATTTAGGGAATAAAGTCTTATAAAACGTTCAAAAATTTAAAAATTCAAATTGAATATATAGAAAATGCACTAACACATTGAATATACGCCGGAAAATATATATAATGAAGAGAATTTGGAAAAAGTGAGCTGAACATTTTCTGTTGTATGAAAATGTCTATCTTTATAGTATTATTAATCAATGTTTTAATTCAAATTTCTATATTCTACTTTTCATATTAATGTTAATTACTTATTAAATTTAATTAATTTTTTACATAAGTAAACATTTAACAACATTAAAATTATTATATTCTATTTTCCATTTAGATTTTAGTTTTCCAAATTAATATTTACATTTGAATTTGCTACTCCACAAATATTGACTAATTTACATTATTTATTTCTTTTGATGGACCATTCGCAACTTGCTTTTGCAATATAATGTTTCCTAACTATTTTATTTTTTTATATTTTGAATTGTAGATGATTTTAATTTGGTACTAATATTATATTTGCTTATTTTCTATTTTTAAGTTTTTGAATTTTGGTTTTAATTAAATTAGGTTCTGTAATTTAGGTTCTGTTTTGTCATTGTAATGAATTCTAATATTTAATAAAATATAATAAATAAAAAAAAAGAAGATATATTTAAAATGCAGGTAAATTTCAAATGAACAGGCAAGTATAAACTTAGATTTGAAACATTATTCACATTGTCGCACGTACGACAGTTAGTCAGCTATAAAACGGGTTCACTTACACTCACACCAGCATAGACTACATTACAGTATACATGAAATGTGGAAAGATTAAAGAAAAGACTCTTTTTATCCATTCGCTTATGTTATAAGGGAACTTCCATATACTACGAAGCTTAAAGAAAACATTTTTAGAAATTGCATTAATATAAAAAATAATTAAATTAAAAGTACATGTTAAATAAATATTAAAACTCTAGGTATATATTTCACAATTTTATTAAATATCTTAATCGATGTCGGTTATTACACTATCATCAGTCTTCTGATGTTTTAATATTTATTTAATTTTAATGATGTTTCACCTAGAGCCTATAGCATATTCTATAAATTATATTAAGAGTCTTGAGTGAAACCCGGAACTTTCTGATTAGTTATCAGAAAATATTTTTGCGACTGTAGAATATTTCATTTCCTTTTAGTTCATAAATTTGAGCTGAGTGACATGTGCTAAAATTAAGCGAACATCAATTTTTTTCATTCAACTGTTATATAACCTTACATTTAACTGGTCCTGTGATTATTTTTATCAATAATTTGAAATAAAACTTAAACATTAAAATAAAAATTAAATAAATTAAGAACACATTAACTGTTTACAAAAATCTGAAGAAATATGATGATTGATGAGATATATTGACAAAACATTGTTGCTAAACAAATTCACAATCAATAAAAAAAAAATCATTACGAGTTATAATGTTTTGTACTCTAATGATATTGTCGGTGTAAAAATAGTGACAAACTTTAAAAATAAGTAAATTAAAAAAAAAAATTGTTTTCTTCTCAAATACAATTAATTTTAATTGACAAAGTCTTCATTTAATGTAACTATTATATTACCATTATCTACCTCACAAAATGAAAGTTAAAAATGCAGTAAAGTATATAAAGAAATTTATTTTTAAAAACAGTAGCCAAACAGAATGACTTTTAAAATTAAAACTTTGGTCATTTTGAATTTTTCCCAAGCAATTAATAAGCATTTAAGATTTAAGTTCTAAATTTGAAAGTGGCATAATATTTTTTTTTTACAGCCGCCTGGATCTAGTATATCTTACTAGGGGGTATATGTATCAATTGAATATTACAATATATTCATCATTAATTGTTTTTATTTTTATAAATCTATCTATATATATAATATATATTTGCAATGTAACCATTGAAAAGATCAAAATAACGCACATCATATCCAGATATTTTATTGATCAATGATGAATCATTTTCGCGTGCATCATGTAATTTATAGTAGCAAAATAGTAGCAAATAATATTACAAGAAATAAAATTTACAGATTTAAAGGAATGCTATACAATATTAAAAAACAAAAAAAAAGAGTAAAAAAAGTAAAATAAATAAAAAAATGAATTGCAATGCAATGCAACTAAATTGCAGGAAATCCACATTCTGTTTGCAGATACATATTATATGCTAAATACAATCCTAATTTGCAAAGTCATCAGTGATTTGCAACTAAGTGTGAATAATATGACTATGGCAATTCGCAAAGTGTTATTTTTCATTAGCATTTTTAAATGTTTAAACAATTTAGTGCAACAATATAATAACTATACAAAAATAAAGAAATCAAAAATTTTAATATACAATTAAATATAATAAAATGCATTTGCATCTTTCTTTTGTAATATAAATTTTATTTTGTGTGAATTTTTTGAAAATTTTAGCACCATTAATTCAGAAAAAGGAAGAACAATATAAGAGGCAAATTTAAAAATTGAACTGTAAGAAAAACAATTTTGGCTACAAATTGTAAAAATGTAAAATTTTCTAATTTCTATAGATTTCGTAGAGATTACAATAAAATTTATCAACTACAACAAATTTCTTAAAATATGTTCAACTACAATGCGATTTGGAAATCGGATTAAAAATTTCAATGCTAGATTAAATAAGAAATTTATAATTTTCATTTCATTTCATTTATTTTATTTTATTATGTACATAGTCATGAGACGGCAAGTTCTTACAAGAGTATACGATAAATCATGTAAATTTATTGTACTTAAATTATACTCAATCTAGGGAAGTTAACAACAATGTAAGAGAAAAACAAAGGACTTAAAATTAATATAAAATTTTTTAATGCAAAATTCTTCTAACAAATACATCTTCTAAACATAACGCACACACAGACATAGCACACATTATTCCGAATAATAATTTTCAGTATTTAAGATGTGGCTACAATTTTTCCTTAAAATACACCCAACAAAGTTCATAAAATTTAGAATTACATGACTACGACCTGAGAACATTCGGCAAAGAATTCCATTAAGCAACTGCCCTTTCCAGGCTTGAAATAATTAAGCTTGAACTTCTTAGTGACCTACCATGTGTTATTTTCTCATGGAAATGTTCTGCCATATTTCTAAATATAATTTTTCTGATAAAGGATGTGTATTTATATATCAGATAGTTCTCAAAAGTGAAATAAAGTTTACACGCTGGGTGGCGCAGTAGGTGGAATGCCTGTTTTTTAACCGAAAGGTTCCCGGTTCGATTCCTGATGAAGCAAAAAAAATCCGTTATGGATTTTTGGACCTGGTTCAGTACCCTTTGTCATTGGGATATAATAAATGTCAAAAAATAATTGAGAGTATAATCTGGTAACAACTGAAATAAAATGGACCTCTTCTATTTAAGAAGGCTTAGTTCCTGAGACTAGCAGTACTTTTCCACATTTAATGAGTTAATAAGCCATTAATTTGTTAAATAAATACTCGAAATATTGCAGATATTATAGTGTTAAATTGCAGTACCGTACTTAACTAAGCACGAAAAGGTGATTCTACCTAAGTTACTGTAAGAGTGTAAAAAAAAAAAACTATGCCTTTGGAAACTTCTTTAATACTATTAAATTTACGCTGGTTTCGTATTAAATACTATTAAATTTTCGCTTTGTGATAGCGTGTACAAACATTGAAAATTACCTGAAAATCTCACATTGAAAATCTGGAAAACTAACCTGCATTCATTCCAGAACAAGGTACACTGCAATAAGTGAAATGTGGAAAAATTAAAGGGAACACCAGTTTCTGTTACATCCACTCACTAATAATTGTAAGAAAATTTCCAGAGTTTACGTACTTTAAAAAAAGCATTTTCAGAAATAGCATTAATGCGATTATTCCAAGTTAGAGTTTTATTTAACACAGGACCTAAATTTTGAGTAGATAGTATTTAAAAATTTTACTATAGAATTATTAAGTAGAATTATTCGGTAGATTTGTTGTTCACATATACAACCAAGGTCTGAGATTTAGACTGATTTAATCGTTGTGCATTGTTTAGAGCCTAAAAAGCTACGGGCTCAAGATCGTCATTGATTTTGTAAATATCACAAATGGGCTACTTGTATAAATTTGGGCATTATCTGTATATAATCTAAATCTTTTTGCATACCTTTGAATTAGAAACAAGGATTAATACTAAAATTGCAACTGATTATTGTTAAAAATATGATCAGATAAAAGGAAATCATCGGAAAAGCATTCAGTTCTCGGTATATTTTCTGCGGAAGAATGGATTGAAGGATGGTACCAATTTTAACATACCAAAAACTTTTATCATTTTCTTAAAATCTAAACTAGTATTTAAAACAAATCATTAATACAATTGTGACTCTATAACTATATTAATATTTTTTTTCAAACAAAATTCCATTAGGAGTTCTTGAGTGATAAAACATTTTAGTCTAAATCAGTTCGAAAGGTTTCGTTCATTTAAGTCATCTAATAATGTTGCGATTGTTATCTGAGCTTAATATCTTTTGATCTGCGTAATATCTATAAGCAAAAACGCTCCATTCGCTTCATTGCTTCTTATCAACACTTCCTCCACTTGGTCATCGTCGTATCGTTTGAGCATCAACTCTATTATACAAATATTTGGTGGGAGTAGACAAAATCACTGAATTCCCAGAAAAATTGAAATGGTAATACCAAGATGGTTCGAGACTGATTATTTTTTTTTTTTGTTTTTTTGTTTTTGTTTTTTTGCGAAAGATAGGAGGTAATCCCCGAAGGACATCAAGAGCTCCAGCCGCGTGTGTTATTATAGTGATAGTTTCCGTGGAGGATCGGTAACATCATAATAATTACCGTGTAGGAACTTTATCACTATGATATTTTCCGTGAAGGAGATAGCCACAGCAATAGTTCCGCGTGGGAAGATTATTTAGATTTTTTCGCAAAGGAAAATTATTGAAATAATAATTTCCGTAAAGGAAACTATTATCGTAGAATTTTCCATTTTAGGTAGTGACCAGCTCGTGGGGTTTCGTTCTCTTGAGTCGACGGATACTGCTGTCGATATGAAGAACTGCTGTCATTTCCGAGTTCACATGAGTTTGCAGTCTCTGCTCGTGTTTGACTGCATGTTTCTTGATCTCTTCCGTGACTGTTTCAATGTGCAAGTCACGGTGGAGATCTTTGTTACGTACGTACCACGGTGTATTTACTATACCACGGAGCACTTTATTTTGAAATTTTTGCAACATTTCGATGTTGGTTTTCTTTGCACAGCCCCATAATTGGATACCGTACGTCCACACGGGTTTAAACATCTGCTTATATATCAATATTTTGTTCTGTACTGATAACTCAGAACCACGCCCAAGTAACCAGTAAAATTTTTTGAGTCTAATGTTTAGCTCTTCTTTTTTCTTTCTTATATGTTCCTTCCATCTTAGCTTAGCATCGAGTGTCATTCCCAGATACTTTGTTGTATTGGCATATGGTTTCTATTTTGTTATTGATTGAGATAGGAAAGGTTGCAATCTTTTTATATGTAAAATTTATATGAGTTGATTTGCTTTCATTAAGTTTTATGCGCCATCGTTGGGTCCATAATCTTATTTTATTCACTGCATTTTGAAGTTTTGCTGTGGAGTTTTCGACAGATACGTCAACTGCAAGAATCGCAGTGTCGTCTGCAAAGGTAGCCATAAAAATGTTGTCAATTTGTGGGATATCTCTTGTATATAGCAGGTAAAGTATTGGACCAAGAACACTTCCCTGTGGGACTCCAGCAGATATTTCGTTTACTTCTGAATATTCTTTTGCATAACGTAAACGAAAGCATCTATTATTCATATATGATTTTAATATTTCATAGAATTGTCTTGGTAAATCGCGATGTAGTTTAAATTCAAGGCCTTGGTGCCACACTTTGTCGAAAGCCTGAGCAACATCTAAGAAGATTGCTGAGCAGACTTTTTTTTCTTCGAACGCTTTTTCCACTATATTTGTGATCCGATGCACTTGATCAATTGTAGAATGTTTGTTTCTGAATTCAAATTGATGGTTCGGGATCAGATCTCTTCAATAATCGGGGCAAGTCTTTTGAGGAGCAGTTTCTCAAATATTTTTATATAATAGGTAACAACGATATTGGTCGATATGATGTTACCTCTGAAGGCGGTTTTCCTTGCTTCGGTATTACTATTACTTCTGCAATTTTCCATTGTCTCGGAACATATGTGAACTTAAAACATGCATTAAATATATATTGTAGCTTTAACAAAGCTAGATCTGGTAGTTCCCGCATGATTTTTCCATTGATGAGATCGTAACCTGGTACTTTTTTGACGCTCAAAATGTGTCTGCATATTTGTTTAATTTCTCTTAGAGTGACATGCGAAATTTCCGCTTCATCTATTTTAACTTCGAGAGTTATATTTTCATTTGCAAGATTTTGTGTTGGTGCTGTGAAGACCTCTGCCAAGTGGTCAGCAAAAATCTTAGCTTTTTCTTTTGGGTTACCGTCCCAGCTACCAGCTTGTGTTTTCAATGGTGGATCTTGCACCTGTGGTCTATTTATTCGTTTAGATGCTTTCCAAAGCGAGTAGTCAGTATAAGCATCGGCTGATAAATTGTTTAAGAATTTATAAAATGAGTTATTTTTATATTTCTGATTTGCTGTTTTAGTTGATTATTTAATCGATTGAATATAATTTTATCACCGGGTACTTCGTTGATTGCCATTTTCGTCGTGCCCTTCTCTTCTCCATAACCAGTGCTCTTATTTATGGAGGTTAGCTCACTCTCGACTGATGTTTCGAGTCAAAACATGGCGTGCTCTCCTTTGCTGCTTGCTGCACGTCTACAATGAATTGCTCGACTTCTGCATCAATTTGGTTTCTTGATTCCACGGATCCTAGAGTAATGAATTGCTCCAGTTTTGTTTCTATTTATTCCCTTTGTTATAAAGAAATCAATCAAATCAGGTATTTTCGCTGGGTCAGTGGGCAAATAGGTTGGGGCACTGGAAGAAATAAATTCACAATTATGATTTTTTCCAGCTTGATATAGCTCTCTCCCTTTTGTTGTGGTTAATCTTGAACCCCAGTGGGTATGTTTCGCATTGAAATCTCCTCCGATGAAAAAAATGGTTTCCAAGTATTTTAAAGAGATTTATGAAGTCGACTCTTGTAGGTGAGTGTCTTGGTGGGCAATAGATAGCCGAGATTTTGAAGTCCTTATTTTTGACCTTAATGTTAATTGTTGTAACTTGCATCATTGCATTTTCTATTTTCTGCTCCTCATGGTGTTGAATGTTGCCTTTTATCAGTATTGCTGTTCCTCCTCTTGCTTTGCCATCTGGATGGGAAGTATGATAACAAACGTAATTAGGAATTTTAATACTAAATTTCTTTGTGAAGTGTGTTTCAGAAATTAGACATATATCTATGTTTTGATCCTTCAGAAAAATTTCGAGTTCTAAAATGTGTTGGAAGAGTCCATTTGCGTTCCATGTAGCAACTCTAAGGGTGTGGCTTATTTTTTATGTGACTGCGGTGGTTTTATGCTATGATTTTTTATTGTTGCAATCTCGTCAGATAATGTTTTTATAAATTCGTCTTGGTTTGTTAGTCTCTGTAGGATAAGAGTTAATATATCCTTGACTGAGCAATCATCTTCCTTACGGAAGTTTTTCACAATTTGGGCATACGATTTAGCATTTACATTACGTACAGCATTTATAAGTCTAGGTTTTCTATTCGTGTCAACGAATTATTCATTTTTATAAGTATTAATCTTTTGAATTTAGGGTAGTTTTGCTTGTTTGTTTCTTCTGGCTTGCTGTTCTTTTGCAATTGGGCATCCTCAGCAGTTTGCCGGATGATAACCACGACAATTAACACACTTGGCTTTTTCTTTTTCCCAACTTTAAAATGTAGCTTTTTGTGAAATGCTTACCGCCACACTTAACGCAAGCACAGTCTCTATTACAATAACTTTGTGTATGCCCAAAAGCTTGGCATCTCTTGAACTGTGGGATTAACTTTTTGTTTTTTCTTAGTGGTTCAATTTTAAACGACTATTTTCATTATTGTTTTAATAGAAAATTTTTTTTCTATATTTTCTCTATAATCGAATGTTATCATAAACAATGGTAATCCTCTTCTTTGAGTGATAAAGCTACCATCGTTCTTTTCGATTTTATCTTTAATAATTATGTTTTTGGCTTCTAGTATCTATTTATCGAAGTGCAACTGGTCTGCCACCTGGGGTAATAATATATTTTGTTTTGCCCATTACATTTTTAATTACTGCATTAATTTTATTGTGGTAGGGCAGATAAAACTAAACACAAACCCCCTACCAGGAGGGCCAGGTCATTTGACGACGGAGTTTCCGTCTCCGCCTAACTAACCAATTGTTCGCGCCCGTCGATTAGATTATGAGAATTTATTTATAGTCTGAACTTCTATAATGTGGAGTCGCATTTCACTAGAAGTATTCGCAAGAAGGAGTAGTTTTTATGTGTTTGATTCACAAAAATTCAAATTAAATATCTATAAGATCGCAACTATCCGCCGAAACTTTCTATTGCTTCTTTCTCTTTTTCTTATCTCTAACTATCCGTTTTCCAAAAGCCAACGGTACGAAAGTATTAATGTTTTTCTGACCTAAGTTTTGGCTAATAAAATATAAAAAAACATAAGACATTGTCATTGTCATGTTGGGAAAGACGATTTTTATAGTGTAAAACCAATATACCTTATTTTGTTCTTTATGAGTGGAATATTAAGATTTCTATGAATATCAATATGTTAGACAAACCTGATAGTATGTTTTACAACACTTCTGTATTGAAACCTTTGGGTTGTTTGAATTTTTTTAAGTTTATTTAGCTTCGGCTTTTTCCTATTCTTTGAGAGCATAACGCCACGGTGATATTCGCATCAATTAGCATATAACTCAGAGGAAGTGCTTAAGTCTCTTAAAAACTTTAAGTTTTTCACAAATTAGTTGATTAGTCTCTGGTTTATATTCTACGTAGTCTGGACGCATTAATTATTGTCTAGTACAAGAGACGTTCTTGATGATATTTGTAGAGATTATAAATTAATATTTTTTTGTATTCAGGTAGAGAATATAGTGGTCTGTAGCTTAACTTTAAAAATCCATTAAGCAAGTTTGGTGTTAAAAAAAATCTTAAATTATGATTCACATGTATATCTACGTAATAAACATTTTCGATAAGCTCAATTTTCGTCAATTTTTAACGAAAACCGAATAAACTATTTCTGATTCTTAGTACAATAGAAACTGTAATGCTAATAGAAATATATGTACATACAATCTTAATATGCACTTTACTACACAAAAGTTAGCAAAATAAAAAAGATAACGGTTTTTTTTTGTTATAGAAAATTTTCTTAATTTTTACCAAATCTTTTTATTAATCTTTGGATTTCGTTAAAGTAATTTAAAATTTTACAATTTTCCATTTCCTTTCTCATTTTATCAATTGGACAATACGAGTATAACAGATATGAAAACTAGGGAAATAAAACTGTAATTTGCAATTAGGAAAATTCTATGAAATATACTCGGTGCAACTTTAACATACCATTCACTTGTTTATGAGAAAAAAATGATATTATAGTTTCACAAGTATATTTTGATTTTTGACATAAAAGAAGATAGTTAATTTTGTACATGGAATTGTCGAATTTTATTTTTTCAACAAATTAATTAATTTTGGTGTCATTCTATATCAATACATAACATGTACAACTTGGCCAGTTATTTTAACAATATATTTTTATACTTCCAAGGCGGACAAATCACAAACTTATTTGTTATGTCCGAAAAAGTAAAATTAAGTAACGACTTCAAGTCTATCTATACACATTCACATAAAAAAGGAATGCTTTGCGAACAGAAATTATTGTTCAGACAATGTTGAAAATATCATAGTAAATAATTACTTATACCGCTAAAATAAATCATGGAAATACACATACAATTCAAGACTGGTTAATAAAATTCGTCCATAGACAAAACCTATAGAATGTGAAATCGCATTCCACTTAGCCATTTTCAGGAAGGGATCTTTTTTACTTGTTTTACTTACAAGATCTCGAAGTAGTAACTCTCCGCTGAACCTATCCTCAACTTTTCGGTTTAGTTATGCTAAAATATAAAGGCTTCTCTAACCGATATGTTGTATAAAAATTAACATATCGAAGATCAGTGTTTTGGAAATTTACAAGAATGCCATACATTAACTGAATGAGTCCCAAATTTTAAGGTTAAAACATAGAGAGTTTCAAACATGAACATATAAAACCGGAAGAAAACTGTTATTGGTGATTTGAAATACATGAAAAATTAAATTGAATTTCCCCAGCAAAAAATCGGGAAAGTATCAAGGTATTGTTACATACACGCTAATGTATTCGAGTAAAATAAACTGTAACAATTAAATTTAACTTAACTGCAAGTTAAAAACAACATAGGTGCTGAGAAATATAAGTACATATACAAAAAATAAACGAAAAGAAAAAAAAATCTTACTCGAAAATGTAAACCATGAAGAGCGTTCAAATAACCGCAAGATATGACCATAAAAGAACAAGTGACTTACAACTTGCTACCGTAATTTATTTCGTTCTATCTTTCTTTTTCTTCATATCCTCATTTTCTCTTTCTATATTAAATTATTCTTATATATACATAACATAACAATATAGTCTATATATGAAGTCTTATATACATGTAGATATAAATCATCTTAAGATGAAAAATTATTTGATTTACCAGTTAAGCTCTTCCCCAACATTACAAAAATGTCGTGACTCTCTAACTAGTTCAATCAGACTCATGTCTTACTTATACATATATCTCTTATGATCTGGATTGTAATATAGGGTATACATATTATATTGAAATATTTTACAATAGTATCAACTGTTAATACATAAATATATCTACTCGAATTGTAACTTAAGTAGATTTGCTTTGAAAATATCCTTGTTAATTTTGTACAACACTAAAGTGTTATTAATTTTATTTTTTTTATTTTTTTTTTTTCAAGTTTTTACTATAATACTATAAGAGTTAAGCAGATCGGTCGACTAATACCTAATATAAATTTAGTAAAACCTAAAATTGGTTATATATAGATATTTCGTTTTTGGTTATAAAACCATCAGTGTTTAACCACTATATACTCGTATATACTAGTATATATTAGTTAAAATAAAAAAATAAAAAGAGAAAATAAATTAAGAACATTTCGTAGATTGTACTCTCCGGGACGAATAAAATGATTTGTGAAGTTACGTGGCTTGAATTTATAATAAGAAAAATTAATAAAAAAAAATATATTATATAAGATATTTATCAATTGGCAGCAACGGCGGCAGCGAAAGTAACCTGAGTAGATAATAATTCAAAAAAAAATTATGATGTATCTTAAGTTTTTGTACTTTATGGGATTTTTTTTTTTTTTGTTTCGATATATTATGTACTTGCACAAATGTAGGTGAAATTAATCTATGAATTTATAAAAATAACATCTGGGTAAATAAGAATATTATTACTTATGTATATTAAATTTAGTAGTGGAAATAATTTTTATGTTTGACAGTTATAATAAATGAAACTTGTAGTAAAATGTTACTTTCCAAATTAAAATGGTATTTTAAAAAGAAAATTCTGCTTTTTTCTGCTTTTAAGGTTATTATTTTAATCCGGTATAATTAACTATTTTTGTTTTATATTATTTTCAATTAATTGTTATAATGTTTTCCTACGTAAAATTACATTATGTGTTAATTGTTAATAATATAATAGAGTTCGTCCGCTCCTCGAATTTCGAGGAAGTTTGTCATTATGACTTGCTTTCCATCATTTTAATTTACCTTGGACACTATTACTTTGGATACAATTATTTTGTATTGATTTATCTTAAACGTCATACGTTATAATTTATTAAAACCAAAAAATTTAATTTAAAATGGGGAATTAAAAATTTATATATGTTAAAACGACTTATACATGGGGGCAAATTGTAAATTAAAATTTATAATTGAAAAATACAAAAATTTTAAAACGTATTTATTTTCGCCACGTCTCCTTTTAAATATCTATCATTTAAAAGAATAATAACGAAAAAGGGCTGTGAAATGATTCAGATATTTGTATCGTACTTTTTTCAATTTACAGATTATAATAATGATTAATGACTAATATTCTATAAATACATTAAAATATAATTGAATTAATTCAAAAGATATATAATATAGTTTCCTGCATTTATCTGGATGTTTGACGGAATGCTCCAATACATATACAAATTGCTTTGGTTTGGTTTTTTAACATAAAACAAATATATCTAAAGAGTGAAGCGCATAATTGTAAAAAATTAAATTAAATTTTCAATGAACTGTGATTTTAACTAGAATATTCAATTGAATTAATTTTTTTTTATATTGAAATTAACAAAATTTATTTTCTCACAACTTATGAACATATCCATAAATACTATAGTGACAAAAAAAAGTTGTTCTCTTGTTGGTACACTGAAAATGAATTCAACAGCAAGAATGTGACAAAACCAAATTAACACTCTTACCATTTTAATCAATATGCGAATATTTTTGATTTCCTTTTTTTTTTTTTTGGTTTATTGTCTTTACGTGAAATTTTTCCTCATATAATGTTTAGATAATAAACATTCACAGTAACACATTGTTGCCATTACATATATACGTATATATATCAAGATTTTCCATTACATTTTGTCAAGTTTTCTTTGCTTTTGTTTTATTTTTTGCTCAGCAATATTATGCGATGGTGGCATATATGTTTTTACGCCAATTCACATGTTATTGAATATACTGAAGAATTGACTGAATTAGTTTAAAAAAAAATTAAAATTAAGCGAAAAAAGAATGTAAAAAATAGATATAGAATGAGTATTAAAAATGCTCTGTAAAAAACAACACTGTTTTGTTGTTCGCAATAAGGCGCATAAAGTACAGTGAATACCAGACTTAAAAAAATATAAATTTTTATTTCAGTTGTTTTTCCAACAGGATACAAAGAGTATGTTTTTAGATAAATATACAAGTCGTAATTTAACGTTAACTTTTCAATTTGCACTTAACAAATTGAAAAACAAAATCAAAAAAAAAAAATGAGAAAAACTAAAATGGATCGGTTTCTTCGCGCGCCCACGTGTCAAAATTTTTTTTGTTTTATTTTTTTCTTTTTTAATGAAAATTTTTTTTTATGAGCGAAAAGGAAAAAGATTAACAAAATTGACGATGTTTGAATCAACTTGAGTTTTAAATAATAAGCATGTGCTTCGAACAGTTCATATTATAATGAAAACCTTAGAAATATTTTCTGAAATGAGAAAACCAACTGTAGGCTCGATTAATTTGGGAAAAAGTAACTATTTTTAAAAGTGATTATTGGTACCAATATATTTTCAAGAAATAGACGATTTTTAACGTATTATAATAAAAAAAAGAAAAATAAGGATAAAAACTGTTTTTTTTTTCAATCTAAAACTTGTGTTTTGCGTGTTAGACAAGAGTTTTACCTTAAGGTGATTTTTTGTTTGTTTTGTAACTAAAGTAAATACATAAATTGAGTTTTTTTTTATTATTTTTTTCTTGTTGTGCATTTCGCGGCTCTAATAAAATAAATCGTTTGTTTCGCCATATTGTTTCTTTTGTTATTCTTCTTATATCTTAATGACTTAATTTACTTATAGCTCAAGCTCAAGAAATTGGTTGTATTTTATTGTTTTGTATTAATTGATCTCTTAATACAAAATGGAATCTACGCTAGTTGAAAAAACATTTTGACCTAATAAGAAGTGTGAAAAACACTTTATGCATTTTTTAAGTAGAAAATTCAAATAAAGAACACGAAATGTAAATTTTATTTATAAAAATTAGTCACACTGTCCCACGTATATATTATATGAAACCATAATTTTATATTATATTTAGCTAAACGTTCAAAAATTTTCTAAATTTTTTTTTATAATAATTAGAAACCAAGGTATATGAAATTTGTTTTTTACTGCTACGTTTACAATACAATCATTCATAATATTTTAAAAATTTAGAAGCAGAAAGTCTTAAATGATAATCAGTAAATTATTTAACAATATGTAGACTTTTATCTGGTGTATTGACTTGTTAAGTAAATTTACATGATTGTATTGAAGTTAAATTGCCCTATATAAAATCTTAATCTTATATATAATACACAAGATCAACAACGTGGGGAGTAAAAAAGCAAGAATAGTCGAATAGTAAATTATTTACACCACAAAAATATTAAAATTTTAGCATGTTTTTAAGCCAAAAATAAAAATATGCAAAACGGTGGTGAATACTCAAAACATTGAAAAGAAAACTATAAGCGAAATTATTATTATTGTTATAATTATTATTATTATTATTCATATTATTATTGTTAACAAAAATTATATGAGGCATTTCTAATTATTTTTAAAATAAAAATTTCAAAAATAAATTTACAAAAGTATTTTAGTTTATGTTGTTATTAAAATTTTATTAATTTGTTATTGATGTCGAATTTAAAAAGAGAATAGAGATTTCTTTTTTATGGTAATATATTAAGATTAAAGAGATATAAGGATTGGCTAATAACAGAAAAAAGTTATGCAATTTCAATATTATGACAAAATACTACAAATAGAAAAATACAATAATTTTTTATACTTTTATATTTTATTTCATTTTTAAATCACTTTTTAAAATTTTTATTTAATTTTAATATAAATTTACTTTAATATTATATAAATAAAAATTTTAATTAATTAATTTATTTTTAATTGTATCTATTAATTATATTTGAAAATCGAGTTTTTTAAATAAATGTTATATAAAGTAAACGAAAACAAAATAGTGTGATCAGCACAATTGTGAAGATTCGACATCATACAACCTTATTGGTTATTCAGCTTGCTCTATCATATTGTCCTTCTTCTGAGAAACGAATTTTTTAATGGTATTTCTTATTAGTTATCATTAGTTTTTAGTATAAAATTTGGTTTTGTAGATATACATATAAATAAATGCTTCGCAAAAAAATATTGAGGAAAAAATTCTCCCTCATAGGGGAGGGGATTACTATGGTAATGATATCCTTTATGCAAATTATAACGGATAGAATATTACTCTCCTATGCACACAAGAGTAAAAATTCATCTATCATAAATTTGTTATGTATGAAGGACAAAAAGGATTTTTTTTTTGCTACATGCTACATGATTTGCTACATGTTTAAATACAGTTTTTATTTAGGATTTCAAAAATTTATCTACCCTTCGATCCATCTCGATTACAATTATTTTTTTCGAAAAATGTTGAAGAGTACGGATACTTCATTAGAGGAAAGGAAACTTATTTTAGAGTTATATTTAAAAAAAAAATCCCTTAGAGAAATTGGTGCAGCTATTGGGAGAAGTCGTTTGTATAAGTTATTAGAAACTACGGAAATTTAGGTAAACTGAATAAAAAGGTACGAATTGGTCGACCAAAAATATTTTCTCAGAGGGAAGAACGGGCTGTCGTGACACTGTTAAAAAATCAACCAAAATTTTCTGCACCAAATATAAAGCAATAAATAGAGCAGTCACCTGGAAGAAACTTGGTAACCAAACTATTAGAAAAATTCTTAATAGAAATGGATATCATAGGCGTTCAGCTGGAAAAAAACCTTCTAAAAGTGAAATAAATCGAGAAAAGAGTTTTAGCTTTTCTCAAATGCATAAAAATAAGTCAGATGATTATTTGAAATAATGTCGTATTTAGTGACGAGGGCAAACACAATATTTATGGCTCTGATTGTAACCCAAAAGTATGAAAAAAAAAAATTAAAGAATTCTGCAAAGAAAATATTTTATCAACAGTAAAGCATGGTGGTGATAATGTAATGGTGTAAAAGTGCATGAGTGCTGATAAATGATGAATTTCAAGATAAATGATCCTTAATATACGTCACTAATCGTTAAAGAATGCGGTGTAATTTCAACATACCACGGCTCTCAATTTATCTCCCATTGAAGATTTATGGGGTATGTTGAACCATAACATTCGAAGGCACCGTATGACATCCAACGAAACATTAAAAAGTGAATTATTAAACGAATGGAGCAAAATATAATCACAATGCACTTCAAAATTGATTTCTTGTATGAAAAGGCGTATGGTAGCTGTAGTGGAAAAAGGCAAAAGACAATCAAAGCAAATATTAAAAAGAATTCATAAAAAAGTGTTAATTAAAGTTAAAATGCACAAACTGTATTTAAACTTTTTTGAGATAACTTTTGAAGTTTTTTTTTCTTTATTGCTTTTTTTGTGTAAATATGCAAATTATCATCAAAATAATATAAATATAAATTTTTTTCCCACAATCAGCACTGCTTTCAGCTTATAAACAAAGACTTTAAGAAATATAAAATGTATCCAAAGTTATAGGACTCACTGTTCATCAGTAACAGTGGCTACATTGGCTACAGCCTTGTAACTATAACTATTAGTTAGGTATAGTCATGTATTTTTGCTGAAAATAAATTTTTAATCGAATATCAAACGTATTTTACTTAATTTTATGACGTAAAATCAAACTCATAACATAATAACAAATCATAAAACACTGATTGAGAAATGTTTCCCAACAAACAATCGGAGCTTTAAAATATAAAATTAAAGAAATATGGGATTTCATTACTTCGGCTGAATTTCAGAAACTAATATCAACCATGCCTAATATAATGCAAGCAGTGATTATGATAAAGAGTGTAACTCAATATTAATTACCTAGAATATGTCATATCAAATTATCTTACTGCACCAATGAATAATGGTAAATTTTTTTTTAATAATTAAAAACATGTTTTCGTTATTTATTTCAACCTTCATTTATTTCTTCTTTCAAATTTCTTAGTTCCAGCTCAATCACGACCTAACCAAAATTGTCGACTGGGGTAAAGTAAACAGAGTCGAATTTAACACTTCAAAAACTCAAAGCTATTTTGTTTTTGCTATTTTTACGTATGCAACATTCGAACATTCGAGCTTTCCAGTTTCAAAATGAAGATATTCAGGGACTCAAAGAGCTGAACATTCTCGAAATGCGAGGGAATCAAAATATGCTGAAATGAACATATTTTGGATATTGTGAAAAGAGCCGCCAAATGTTCAGGCTTTTTGAATCGTTGCAAAACTTATTTTTCATCTCGAGACCTCTACATTATCTTGTTGTAGCACAAAATTTGAGTTTATCAAATGGGCACCAATTCATAAAACTCTATAATGCAAAATATTAAAGTAAGTACATAATGTGACTCTTTTTGATAGTTTAATTTAATTTTCCATAATAAGAAATACCTCCCCAAACCATTATATTCCCACCATTCGTGTCACTTGTTCCACTAGGTATACTGTTCGTATTTTCTTTTCAATGCTAGTGGCATGATAAAATTTTCTTCCGAAAATAAACATTCATCTTTCCAAAGAAAAAAAGTTTTGTTAAAATGGAAGAGGCTCATCTGTATTTTTTTCAAGACATATATGGTTTCTTTTGTGCTGAATATATCTTAATATTTATTTCTCTCAATTTATTTAGCACATTAATTGTCCCCTTTTTTTGACATTTTCTTCTTCTTCTTCATACTTTTAATACTTCGAACAGTTCCACTATATTTTTGTTTCATGACTTGATATCTAATATAATTCCTATGAATGTGATATTTTCGTGACAGTTATTGAACATAAGTCTTTACTACAATTGCACTTTCAACCGATAATTCATGCTTTTTAGCTATTTTCTCATTCAGTTTAACTTAACCAGCGACTAGAATCGACAGAAACGTTAACTTTTACAAATTTAATATATTTTGTTTAGAGATGATAAAATGAAATCATGCACAAATAATTAAAAAAAAAAAACTGCGTAACTATTTTTTATTATTTTATGAGTTACAACCAATTTTGTTACTCACAAATAATTTTTGAGATAAATGTTTTTTTTACATGTTCTCTTTATTTTGGCTTTTATTATAATTTCTTAATTCTAAACAAAACAAAGAAATTCATCTTATAACTATTACAATGTACATGACTAGGTTAAATACCAGTTCTCCCATTTAAGTTTAATAATGATTTGTTAATATTATATTATCTATTTTAATTATTTTTTTAGTTCAAACGTAAATTATTCTATGTAATTTTACTTTAATAATTGATTTACAGTATTGGAAAAAAATTTCGGCTAAAAACCAATTTTTTTATTTTTACATTTTATAATTAACTTACAGTAATCTTAACCTAAATATTACAAACTAAACCTAAACTAACTACTCCATTCTTTGACATAAATGTATATGAAGAAATATTTTATATAAAGTCCTCCCTTTCAAGCTTACTGGTATCGTGGGAATACCACAGTTTAAAATTTATTTTTAAGCATGATTCGAGTTATTAGTAGTTCAGAGCCAACTGCTGGACTTTAAAGTAATTAAAGAGTACTAAAATTCTAATTTAACATTTTATGTAAGTAATAAGTTTTATTTTAATTTTTTCGTGAGTTTTCTTATTATTGAATATTATATTTTTAGTGCTTTGGAATCGTTTGTCAATATTTTATAAGGATCAGATAAATAAAATAATATTTGTGGTTGTAAAAGAAAGAAATATATGTGGTATGTCCGACTTACCACTAAGCAGAATCAAATGTACGTAACAAAAATATTAGCCCATATTATAATCCCATGGACTATGTAGACAAAGCCGATATGCTAAAAAGTGTATACGAAATAGATAGGAAAAGTCTCAAATGGAGGCGTAGAATATTTTTTCATTTCACTGGCGTTGCTGTAGTTAATTCTTATATTATTTACAAAGTTAGAATATAGAAGAAAAAGCAATGGACCTAAAGGCTTTCCGGCTCGCCGTTTCAACCGATCTAATAGGCGCTGGATCGAACATTCCCAAAAAAGGACGTTCTTCAACTGAGCAATCAACTAACCACTACAAGCCATATGTTTCGCTAGAAAAAATATGGAATCGATCAGCCCATATGCCCACTTATGGAACGTCAAGGCGATGTGTACTTTCCAGTTAACCTGAATACATAGAACACGATGGTTATGTACAGTATGCCAAGTTGGTCTCGTCTATCTGACAAAAGAAATTGTTTTCTAAAATACCTTAAAAAAAATAAAATAATATTTTGTACGATTCTGCTCAGTGGTATATAGGATAATCACCTTAAAACTCTACTTTTGAAATAAAAATTTAAAAAAACAAAATTATTTTACTTATTTAAAGACTTTTAAGGTACCTCTACAACAAAAACAAGTTGAAAAATATTAAAAATGAAAATGTTGCCTTGAAAGGGTTACGAGAATACCAATTTTGATATTGTCATTAAAATTGACAATTTGTGAAAAAAAGTCTAAAAGAATAGTGGTGATAAGTCTTAGTTCAATTACAAATAAAACGTTTTTGAATATCCAGTAAAACATAATATTATTATTTTGAATAATATTAAATTTCCAGAAATATAAAATAAAATGCAAAATACGTCCGACATGACGTGTTCTCCTTGATCTATCTATACCTACTATTATATACTTAAATAAAAAAAATTATCTTATTTTTATGAGAACTTTCAATTATTTAGGACCAAATAATACATAACAATATTGAATGTAAAGTGTTTTATCATCGATTTTTCTTATCTTATTTAACATATCTCTTTGAAAGACAGGAAAAAAATTAACGATATCTAAAAATTTATTAATTTTAATGGTATTTTATCATGTGTGCTTGTTTAAGAACTCGATACAAAATTCATTTAAATAATTTTAAAATCAAATTTAGTATTTATATATATCTAAACTTTAAAACTATTGTTTAACATTTTCACCTACAAAATAAAATTTATAGCAATTATCTAAGAAGAATTTTAACAAGAATTATGCAATATCGAAGAAAAAAATCCTAAGAATACAATAATGAACAGTATTATTATTATTATTATTTTTTGTTTTTTTCATTATTATTTTTAGTTTGGCAGATTACACTTCTGTATTTATTTAGCACTCCTAAAATAATTCTGGACATAAAAACCTCAATCTTTCATCATATATTAAAAAAAAAAAAAATATATATATACATATATTTTTTAGCGATACCTCATTACTCATCAAATAAATTACACCAAACGAGTTAAATAGTATAATGGGCTTTCAAAGTTTTGATGTATTGTTGTATATATCAACAGTTGTGTATTGATTATTATTATTATTATTGTTGTTGTTGTTCAATTTTCGATTTTTATAAGATTTAAATCGATTGTACTTTATTTTTGCTGTTAAGGTCCATGGACATTCTGTTTTTTATTGGGTTGTTCTCATTTCAATTTCAAAATATTCTACTCGCAAATTAAGGTTGATTTTGTTTTATTTTTTTTGTTTTGTTTTTGTTGCTAATGTTATTCTGCTAACAACTCAGCATACAACAGTTGAATATATTGTCAACAAGAGTATAGATTATCGATGATCTTAAATTTTTCATCTTCACGGTTATTATACAATAGTGTTGATGCTGGATGTTGTTGATAATCATTATAGTTGTAGGTTCTTTATAGTAGCATTGATTTTGTTTTTTTTTGCTTCGTTTCGTTTTTTATGATATTTTTTTCATGTTTATTTTTTTATTTACGAGTACCATGATGAAAAAAGCCAATACTTGTTCGTTCCCAATATGTTGAAAATATTCTTGCAAAATGATTGATTACATTTAGAATTCAGTTTCAAGTTGTGAACTTATGTTTTTTTTTGAATTTTTGTTTGTTTTTTTTTTACTAAAAGAATTAGTTTCATCACCTTTACAGGGCATGAAGATATGTTCTGTTTGTTTTTGCTGTTCATACCGATGCTGATATTTGTTTCTTTTCATCTGATGGTGACCTTTAAGGTAGTTTTTGTTTGGTGCTAAAATAAAATAAAATTTATTTATTAAAGAATAAACTTGTTTGAAAATATGATATTCAGTTCATAATGTTGAAATTTTCGAAAAATAATCGGATAAAAATCAGATAAAAATCGTCGAAAAATAATCAGATAAATTAAAAAGGGAATTCTTATTATAGTATAGTTAGATGAAATACTACTCGCACCGGCACCATGTAACTCAGCAGTTCATTTATTTCTTAAATTTAATTTGCTTTTAATAGGCTTGGGGTCTAAATCCCCAAAATAAAAATCCCCAAACATAAAAATAAAATTTTTAAAAATCCCCAATTTTTTGGAACCCTGTTTTTGCCGACGGCAGGTCGCTTACGGTTTTAGTAAAAAATATTTAAAAAAAAAGACTTATTTTACTTTAAAGACCAGGGGCTGCTGACCCCAAACTCCCGCAAGTAAAGGCATACGGCAAAGTTTTAGTAAAAAATATAAAAAAAAAAATTATTTTATTTGTAATTTTGCCGATATAAATTAAAACATTTTTTTTGGGGATTTTTTTGATCACATTTTTTGTGTCTTGGGGATTTTGATTTTGGGGATTTCATGTTTCGTTCGTGGAACTCCCTTTTAATATTGAAATTTTGAAAAAATTAATACTAAATTTGATAATATGCGTAATAAGTGAATTATGTTACTTATATTTTGTATTTTCAGATTTCTAACCCATTTTGATCTCAATACATACTTCAATTTGTAGCAATTTTTGTTTTCAATGGAATTTAGGTGAGATTAGATTAGGTACTTTCAGGAGGGGTTCTGGCCTCTATATCATCGCAGCCGCAAATTAGCTTATTTTGTATTAATCCTATTAATCATCTGAGCCCTTAAGGTTACCTAATTAAGTGATCAAACTTGATATTTGTGATTTTCAAGAGCGTTTGCACAGAAATTCTCAGTTTTTTGCTTCACCCAAGCTTTCAATTGCATCTTACCTGCGTTCAGCGGTATCCCACTATAGAACGAACTTGGCCCTATGGAAAGCGTATCTGATGCCTTTCCTGGTGGATGATGTGCAGCTTCGTTTCCTGCCATACGAGTCGGGTATTATATGCCCGGGTATTCCCATTATTGTGGCTTTATTTGTTTTCGCCAGGGTTTAAAATATTTCTAAATAGCTTCATACTAATTTTGATGTGATGGTTTATGAATTCATAGCTAGTACGGCTGCTTTACTGTCCGAAAGAATGTAAATTTACATTTTTTGTAATTTCTTCTTAAATTCTCTCGCACACAGAGTTCAATAGCATGTACTTCAGTCTGGAAAAATGGTTTTTGAAGAATCTAGGCTTGAGTAAATATGGACTCTGAGTCTTATTCCATATACTCCCGATCTTACTGCAGTACTCAATGGAATTTAAAAAAACACTTCTTCGTTTTATTTGGTAAATCAATGTATCGTAACATTCTTCAAAACTTGAATAAAAATCTTATGATAGTCATAAATTGCAGAATACTTGAATGATTATTTTTTATTTAGTTACAAAAGTTTTTGTTATTTTCGTTTGTTTTGTTTTTTTAAATACCAAAAGTTTATCAGATATTCTTATGTTGGAATTTGTCTCATTTTCTTCTGCTGAACTCCACAAAACTTAATAGGCCAAGGTTTTTGAAACAACATTTATTACAAAAAACAACAAAAGCTCTTTAATAGCGTTACAGTAATTTTGCATTTTTTTTTCTTTTAATTTTGGGGCTGAGAAAATATTCAAGAATAATTTGTTGTTGAAGTTTTAATAAAATGAGAAGCAAAAAAAAACAAAAAGATTATTAAATCCTTTTTATCAATAGTTCAATGATCGTGTCACATATACTATATATACACGTGTACACACACATAAATACATTCATCGTTGCATTTAAGTTGCATTTATTAAGTTTTTCGCAATTACATTTTTTCATGATTTTTGTTTTTTTTTATTATCTTTAAGAATTTAACGGTTTTTGTATTTTGCTAAAATAAAAAAAAAAAAAAACGGAAAAATAAATAAAAAATTATTCGTTTGTTTTTGAAATTTAGTCTGTGTCAACATAAACCTGCCAAAAATGGTAAATAAATCATTTCGGTTTTAAAAAGAATACTGGTACTGTCATAATGATTTAAAATTGTTAAATTTCTGTTACAGTATGGTGTACAATGCATCAAAAGCAACTTAAATGACTGATATTGTAAACAGTAAAAATATTACAGTCCAAGAGGAGAATAAAAAAAAGGAAAATTTGTTAAATAATTTGGTTGTACATCATACTCTCTAAAATTGTGACATTGTATTAGAATGCCTTGATAACACTATCCCATACTTATTATGTAATTTTTTTTTTGAATTTGTATTTCACTTACTGTTATCATAGTGTTATGTAGAAAATTTACAAGACCATAGTTAATATTTTGTAAATAATTATATGCTAGTATAATGCCACTGCAAACCAACTGTAGTAAAGTTCGTGTGCAGTTTAAAATTAATACATCGCTGTATTGTAGAGGTACTAATCAAAAATGTTTCAATTAAACTAAACACATATTTTTCAAAGAAGTAAAAACAAAAACAAAAATAAATTTATATAAAGAAGTTTAACTTATTGAGAATAAGTACCTTGAAATTGTTAAATAAGATATCTACCTATCTTCAAGTAATTTTGAGAAAGAGGGTATTATACCTTCTATTATATTATGTAACAAAAAGTTAGATTCTTTATTCTAAGATAACTTTGCGTTATTTCTTAATTATGCAATATGTCTAACACATTACTACTTTAATTATTGACTCAAAGCACCAATAACAATGTAAAGTGAATATATCATCATAATGCTACTTTCATAATCCAATGAAATAAAATTTGAAATTAAATAAATATTAAAACTCTAGGTCTGTTTCACAATTTTATCAAATATTGTTAATCGATTTCGGTGATCAATCTTATAATGTTTCACCTAGAGCCTACAGCATATTTTATAAATTAAATAAAATTTGGTTCATTTTCTCAATTTTCAATCTTTCATTCATTCATAATATAATGGACATCTCGCCGCGCCGTTAAAACACCATTTGCATTGTCAATACTGTCACTCTCAATAATAATTCTATTTACTAATTACTAATAATTTATTGTATATACTAAAACCTATATTTTTCTCCACTTAAAATTTTGCTTTGAGTAAAATTAATAATAAAATATAACAACACCAGCCCAGTAGGGAATTTATTTGGTTTTTTTTTTCAAACTATAGTTATACCTATATTCTTATATTTTTGTCCATTTGGTTTTAAAAAATTTGAGAATCAAATTAAGGAGCTTCATAGCTTAGCTATGCATACAAAAAAAAAAAAATCAGAAAAAAACAACAAAATAAGCAAAAACAAAATATGGAATGTTTATTTTCATTATTATTTTTGTTGTTATAATTGAGTGATGGTGGATTTCCTCTTCATGGACTAACGTCCGGACAATTTTATTTTACGCTATAAATGAAACACAAATACCATTAAGGAAAATTTTATGATTTCCTCTCAATGCGCGAAGGACTGACATTTGCTACGTAGTCAAAAAAGGTTGACGTTTGAAAATATGTTTTCATGCGTTGATATTACTTTTATTAAAAAAATTTAAAATTTTGTTAAAAGTAATAATGGATAATAACATTGTAATATTCGAAAAAAATAAAATATAGCGCTTTGCTTTTATCTTCAAATATAAATAATTTGTTAGAAACAAAATAATTTTATACTAAAAAACCAAAAACAAAAAAATTATACTTCATATCTTTTTCTTAAAAAACATTTGAAATTCTATATGTGAATGCGTTCATACATAAATCGAGATAGCAATAAATATTTATCAAATAAATATATATCTATCCTTTTCTTTTACTTCGTCCTTCAGCCAAAAGTTAAAAATATTTTAACTAAGAAATTGGATGAAGAAAATGCCCGGAGAGGATTTTTTTTGTATGCGTTGGTAAAAAATTTTTTTTGATTGGTTAAAAAATTTGTCCGGACGTTCGTCCATTAAGAGAAAATCCACCAGTGTTACAGACCAGTTAACAAATCCATTGAGTGTTACAGAAATTGATGTACTTTTTTATACAGCTTATAATAATGTCAAATAATCATTAACTCAAAATTCCAACTCTGATTTATTTACATTAGGAGCCGGAAACATGTAAATTTATGAAGTGGAAATTTAGTAGCGGATTCTGTGACTATCATTTTTTGGTTACTTTAATATGAAAAATATCATTGCACAAACGTTCATTCCAAATTAGGTTTGGTTACTAACAATGAAAATTAAAAAGGTGAAAATACTGATAATATTAATAACTATTCAGGTACAGGTTTTAAATTTGTTGATCACCATATTATTATTGGGAAAGCATTGTTCTTGGATTACGTATACTCAATAATAATAAAATTTCAAGAAAATCCAAAAGATAAATTTTATTAAATCATGTTTTTTTAATTAATACTACATAATATTGGTAAATATTATTATTAAAAGTTATTTATTTTATTTTATAAGGTACAAAAAAAAACAAAATTAAAACTCTCAGTTATCACTTTTCTAACAGGTAGAAAAAAATTTAGTTTAACTTTTGCATGTTCATAAGAAAAAAAAACAAATCATACATATATGATTGACTATACATATATATATATATATACAATACTCATGGATCGATAATATATAGTAATTACCAAAAGTAAAGAAAAATAATTAAAAAAAAATATAATTATAATAAAATGCTTCTAATCTACCTATTAATGAATTTTTTTGTTTGTGTATTAAAAATAAATGAAAATAAAGGTCCCAGTATAGCCGTTCGAGGAGTTTTTTTTTAATTGTATTAAATTTTCTTTAATTGTATGAAAAAAAAATATCTTACGACTTTCCCTATTGAATTATAAATTTAAAAACAAATAAAAAAATAGTAGCATAAAATTTCATTAAATTTCTTACAAAACCCATTGGTTTGGTTGCTTGTTCAAAATTTAAAATGTATCTATATTTCGTCAAACAAAAAAAAAAAAAACAAAATGCAAAAAAACATACGTTTGATGAGGATTTTTAAAAAATATTTTTTTGTTTGGTAAATAGGTTACTTGAAATAAAGCCGGAAAAAATAAAATCGAAATCATATAATTTTTGTTTTCGTCTTTATTTTATTTTAAAAAAAACCAATAAAACCATTTCAAATATCTACATAAGAATTGAAATATTTATAAAAACTAATTCTGTGTGTAACTCTGTGATGTATCAGCAAGTTCGTTTTTACCTAGACCACCTACAGGTGGATCAGGTGGTGTTGGTGCAGTTGGTATTGCTGGTTCAAATACAACCTATCATGGTTGTTTAGTTTTAGGATTAAATGGCTCTGGAAAAACAGCAATCTGTCAAGCAATTATGATTGGTACAAAAGTCATTTTAAATCGTAAAAAATTCTGATACAAAAGGCATTTTAAATCGTAGACTCTTAGCATGTTATTTAGTCAATTCACAAAATCCAGATTGTCACAGTTTAAGTATATTCATTAGAAGTATTGTATTACAAATTTTAAGTCATTCAAGTATGATCTCAAAAGATGATATTGGAAAAGTTTTTGATGAAACATTTTGCCAAATAACAGATAATAACAGTAATAGTTTTAATGATGATTTAAATATTTGTATATCTCAGCTGTGTACACAAAATAATAATAACAATACTAATAATATTAATAACAAGAATTATAATAATAACAATAACAACTATAGTAATAATAATAATAATAATGATAGAAAAACATTAACAACAAATAATAAAGAAAATAAAGATGATGGAAATTCAAGAAAATTTGTTCAAAGACAAAAATCAGCACCATCACCAGAAAAAAATATTAGTAGTAGTATTGATGAATGTGAAAATTCTGAATCAACTACAAAAAATCACTATTGAACACATCCTCCAAAATCAACCAGATTGAAGAAAGGAGAAAAAGGAAAAGAATCAGATAATGATAAACAAAATCAAGAACAGGAACTGGATAAGTGTTTATCAAATTTAAAAGAATTGAATAAATCTGAAGAAGGAAAAAATTCAAGTAAATCAAGTCCAAATAAAAAATCTAAAATTCCAATTTCAATATCTGGACGTTCCAATAGTAGTATTACAATGACATCAGTAAATGGCACTAATCAAACAAATCCACCTAAATTAACTACTAATACAACAATTCAACAAGGTGGTGGTGAAGATATTGCTGATGTTTTAGGTGATGAACTTAAAAATGAGATAGAAGCTGAAATTAACGATGATAGTTCTACTGAATGTAATAAAAATATGTCTAAAACAGTTAAATCACCAAAAGAATCTGCTAGAAAAGAAACACCAGAAATTGATAAACTCATATACGTGCATATGAATATTCTATGAAGGTGGTATACCCTGATTTTGAACTCGCACATAATTGATTTTATTATTTTAAAAAGTTAAATTGCACTGACGGAAAGGACATACGGCGGAAAGTCTGGCGCGTGAGTTGTAACCGCATATACAGTATAAATATTATAAATATTCTGGAAAATGAAATTCCCTGATTTAAATCTAAAATACATAATTAAAATTCAAATTTATCATTATCATCTGTTAATTATATTTTTAATTTTAAATGGTACAAAGTTCATGATTTCGGCTTTATTTCAAACGTGGTATTGAAAAAAAGCCAAAAAGTATATAAACTGATTTTTAATATTATTTCTTTTTAATTTTTACTTTATTTCAACACCCATATAAAATAAAGTTAGAAAATGTCATGTGCCTTTATTTCTTTCGGATTTACTTCAGTTAACAGTTTTATAAACTATACATGCAAACTGTACGATAAGTACTGTAGGTAACGTGTATGGTAACGAAAAAAATATGAACGGTATCCTATGTCCTCAGACCAAAAACAAAATTAGTATATATAAGATATATAAGAGCTTAGATTAATTTGTAAACTCTTGATGTTGTACATGCTCATCCTTAGACCTTAAAAAATTCTTGAACCAAAATAGATTCAAACTTATAGATAAATTATAATTTTAACTTACTCTTTTTATTTTTTAAAGTTACTAAATTTTAATTTTTTTCTAGTTGAAATTTACAATAATTTTTAACAAATACAATTGAGTCCTTCATAAAGCGAGTATTAAAATATAAGATGGGTACCTATTGTCTTATTCTAATCAAAGCCTTATTTTTTAATCTGTTACTGTTTGGTATGTTCGACAAGTTCTTTGCCAATGAATTTGGATGATATGACAGTCTGATGGCGTAGTTATTTGTGATTTTGTTAAGCTGTTTGTGAACTGTTCTTCGTAAACAAGCTTCTGTCAAGATGAACTCCGAAATATTTAACATCATTAGCCTGCGGTACAGGAATTCAATTTCTGTTAATCTGAGCGCAAGTCTATTTTTTGATCGTAAATGTTAAATGAACACATTTACTTTCGTTGATTTTGACTGTCTACTTGTTTAACCTGTTTTCCATTTTGTGAACATGTTCTAGAAGATCTCTAGAAGCAACCTGAAGATTAGAGTGGCAGCTTAATATTGCGGTATAATATGCAAAGATGAATGTTACAAGTTGGACACTTTCCGGTAAGTCAAATGTGTAAATCAAGTACAATAGTGAACCAGGGATGCTACATTGTGGCACTTCGACATTTATTTTCAATTCTTTAGTTAAGTACTCTTTGAATTTAACTTGGAATTGTCTATTGAAGAGGTAAGAAATTAGCATTTTGTGGCTTTCAGGAGGTCTTTTTGAGTTTTATAAATTAGCCCATCACGCCATAGTTTGTCAAACGCCTGTGGCGTCAAGAAATAAAGCAGAGCAGATTTTTTTATTTTCAAAATATTTTCTGATATGCGCTGCAATTTGATGAACTGTTCACTGGTGCTATGAGTTGCTTGGAATCCAAACTGATGCAGGGGAATTAATTCTTTACTTTTAATGTTCGACATTAATTTGTGTAGTACAATTTTTTCAAAAATTTTAGCGAGAATCGGAAGTAGAGTAATTGGTCGGTATGAGTGATCTGAGGCTTCGGGATTAAGTTAAGTTTCTACTTAGAAAGAAAACAACAATTTTTGAAAATTTCATTGAATACTCTTGCAATATAAGCTACAGCAATACCATTCCATTCTATTTTGATTTTACATTACATTTATTGTTTTATTTTATAAATTTATTTCAATTGATGGAAAAATGGTGGAAAATTATAAAAACCTTGTTTCAATACTTGTGTTTTTGTATTTTAATAAAAAACTTACTAAGCTATTTTATAAAAAAACAAAGAAAAACAAAAAAAATATCTTCTAAAAACAAACAGTTACAATTTAATTATTATTTAATAATAATTATCGACCAAAATTGCCTGAATTAAATGTTTTCGGAGCTGAAGTAGTTGACAATAAATTTGTTTACCCTAATAGTAATTGTGTCTGGTATCGTCGCACTTTTAAATGTATATCATGTTGTTTTATGATCCCAAAGGGAGGCTTAGCATCATTTTAATTAGTTAATTTTACGTAATTTGTAGTCCTTTTTTATGATAGTAATTTTGACCAGTCTGGAGCACGATACAGATCTCTACTTTGGAGGATGGATTTGAAAATTAGAATTTAATTAAATTTAGACGGTTTCTTATTAGTTAGTATAACTATTTGAAAAATATTTGATTTTTTTTAGTGCTTTTTCAACGTGAAAAATTAGATACTCACATCCAAGGGAAAACGATTTATTTTCTTATTTTTTCTTGCTTTGGTTTTCAAATCGGTCCATACTTAAAAGTAACATAAAAATTTTAATTTTTAAGTTTTTATGTCACACTCTCGTACTTGTCCATTTGTTGTAAGTTTTTGCGGGAGGACCTAACAAATTTAAGTCTTTCGAAAATAACTTCCATTTTCATCAACTTCTTCTTTTAAATATTTGACAACCCCATGATTGAAATGTAAAATATACAATTGTATATTAATTATTACTTCTATTTTTTATTTTTGGTCTGTTGGTATTTAATTTTAAATGTTTTGTTTTTTATTTTTGGTTTGTGGAATGTGTAACTATTTTAAATGTTTTAAGTATTCACTACCCTTTGGCATATTTTTTAAATTTCTAAAATTTTATTATTTTTGTGGTGTATTTTACTATTCAATTATTCTTGCTTTTTTACTCACCGCGTCTTTCATCTTGTGTATTATAATAGATATAAGATATTGTTTTTCTTTTCTTCCAAATTACTTGAATTGAATGTACCAGACTCTATACGAGCTAGAATGTTCTTCTTCTTCTGAGATAATTTAATAAAGAATATTTTGGATTAAAGGTGGTGTTTTGAGAATCAACTTTTAGTTGACTTTAAAATTTAGTTCATTTAAGTCAATCGTTGGTGTTCCAAGTAGCAATTTGAGTTGACTTTTTTCAATTTTTATGACGAAAGTCAACCTTATTTTTTAATGTGTATTATAAAGAGGTTAATTTGACAAAATTTTAAAAAATTGATAACTCAGAAATATGTAAATTGGTGAAATATTTTAATTTTATTTGTTAAATTAAGAATTTCAGTAACAAGAAACAATTGGAAAAATTAATATTTTTTAATATTTTAATTTTTACCAATCAGTGGATCGTGGATTGGATTGACCAATAAAATATTAATTTTTCCAATTGTTTTTTGTTACTGAAATTCTTATTTATTTATTAATTCTTATTTATTTATAAGAAGAAGAACATTCTAGCTCGTATAGAGTCTGGTACATTCAATTCAAGTAATTTGGAAGAAAAAAAAAACAATATCTTATATCTATTATAATACACAAGATGAAAGACGCGGTGAGTAAAAAAGCAAGAATAATTGAATAGTAAAATACACCACAAAAATAATAAAATTTTAGAAATTTAAAAAATATGCAAAAGGGTAGTGAATACTTAAAACATTTAAAATAGTTACACATTCCACAAACCAAAAATAAAAAACAAAACATTTAAAATTAAATACCAACAGACCAAAAATAAAAAATAGAAGTAATAATTAATATACAATTGTATATTTTACATTTCATTCATGGGGTTGTCAAATATTTAAAAATGAATTGTTAACGCTCTGTGTTACATAGGTAATACAAAAGTACAAAAAAATTTGCTCAATAAAGAAGTAAGAAAATAAGGGAGAAATAAAATACAATCACATTGTTTATTTTTTAAAATTTCCAGACTGAACGATTGCCATCCTGGATGATTGATGACAACGATTGCTGTTAAAGGGATTGGTATTTCGATCTCTAACTTACCAATTTATTTTTTCTAATTTTTGGTACAGCAGTAGATTACCTTAGTCCGTTTAAATTAATAGCTGTCTTTAAAACTCACGAATATTTTTTGATTATGAACCAAATCTGATGATATAATTGTTTAAATACGCTTAAGAATATATTCTACAATAAAAACCTAAGACCCACTTTAATATCTTATGCGAAAACAGTGATTTATCGATCTACTACGTTGAGAGTAATGGGATTTTATTGCAGTTAAGTTATATTGAAATTAGTATTCACTTCGTTATAAAGAATAGGTATTATATTAATTATAAAATATATATATTCAAGAATTAAGCGATTCGGAAAACAACTACAATTATACCAAAACAAATATTTTTTTTATATAAAATCGTGTGTGAAAGAACTATTTCTGTGCAATTGCACAGGGGATTCAGTAGTAGTACTCACTAAATAATATAAAAATAAGAAAGATTAAAAACAATAATTAGAATTTAGAAATTTGATTTATTAATATTTAATAATAATTATAACTCTCTAAATACAGATTTTTGATTTTATTTTTGAATGTTCCTGTTGAAATCTAATGGAATTCGTTATTATGTTGCGCAGATTATTGTAACTTTGTAAGCATCAATTTTTGAATTTATTATAGGTTCTAAGCCACAAATGAAGGTGTAAGGCAGCGTGAAATCGGATATGATTAGCATTTCTCGTATTATAACTGATGTGAATATCATGACTATGGATCAAATTAATGTTAGATTTGATATTACAGTTATATATATTGTGAATATGTGCAATCTGGATCATGTTTTTCATATCAATTAGCTTCAAATTTTTTTTTATATATTTCATTTGTAGGGGTCCTGTAATTTAAAACAAACAAGTTTTTTATAGCTTTGTTTTAAGATTTTCATATTTTTGGTGTATGTGTTACCCCAAATGCCACTTCCATAAGACATTACACTATGGAACAGGCTACAGAAAATTTGGAAATTGTATCAAGAGCTCGCCACCTAAGTTTTTTGAAAATCCCAACAATTCTTCTAGGTTTTACTGCAAGCTAAGCTGCATGCAAGTTCCACTTTAGATCATCATCAATAGTAATTCCAATATATTTATAACTTTTAATTGGTTATTATATTTATTACAAATATTAGTGTTATTAGCCTTAATTAACATGCACTTTTTTTTGTGTTCACACTTAATTCATCCATTGGAAGATGTCCTGCACATCTCTATTGATTTTTTTTATCTCTTTCAAGATCAGGGTATTCGTTTTCTGCATACATTATGACGATATCATCATATAACATCATCTTATTAACTTTGTGAAACTACTAACGTAACATGAGAATAACGCTGGTCCCAAGCACCTACCTTGAATAGTTAATAATCTGTTAATTTACTTTTTGTCTGATCACTTTGAGAGTATTGTTTTCTATTACTAAAGTAACCTTTAAAAAGCTGGTATTCCTGTTCTCTTACACCGCACTCAAATAAAATTCTTAATAGAATTTTCTATCTACAATATCGGATGCTTCAGTTAAATCAAAGAAAACAAGACTAACTTTTTTCTTTCTAGATATCTCAGTTTGTATGGAAGACACCACATCAAATAATGCTGATGTTGTATTGAATTGCTTAGTAAACCCATATTGAAGTTCTGAGATAAGGTTATTTTTCACCAAATAAACTCATTGCTAATGTATGTCGATTGTATGCTAATTCAATCGATTTGAATGTTGAGGCTAGATATATATTTCCCAGTTTTCTTGTAAATGGGAATAACTTTATTAATTTTAAAATCGTTCGCTATTCAAGCTTGGTCAATTACTGCATTAATTAATGCCATAATGGGTTTAGTTTTTTTTTCATTTTTACAATACTTGACTTGAGATGTTAGTATCTCATCAACTCCTGTATTATATGTTAAAGCCAGATTATTAATCAATTTAAGAGTTGATACTAAATTTGATAAAAAAGATTGGTTTTGTATTTGTTTTAGAAACTGGGACATAAATTTTGTGGAAATTTTTAAAAATGTTTTCACCTACTTTGGCATAATGATTATTGAACTCGTTTATTTTGATATTTTTTTCATCATTACGAAGACTATAAGATTACTGAAAAAATCATTGACTTTTATGTTGCTCAATCCATATGTTATTATTTCTTTAATAAAATTCCACATTTTTTCTGATTTATTTATATTTTTTTTGAAGTCATAATCATCATATTTCTTTCTTTTCCTACGTTTCGTTGTAGTTAGTTTATTTAACCAAAAGTGTTTTTTTTCCTTTAATAAAGAATTGGTGGAATTATTAACATGTTTTTTGTGCCAATAATTTTTGATTTTTATTAAATTTCTACGTCAATCCACGGTTTACTATATACAATTTTTCTACTATAAACTACTGTTTTAATCGCATATTCTAAGCTAGTTTGGATAGCTTTTTTTAACTCCCGATATATTATGTCTTCGCTAGTAGAAAATTTTGTGTCGTTAATGCAGTTGATAGCTGTCTGTTAATGACATTGACGTTTGCTTTTCTGCTTATGTATTCTAATTTGTTTTTTTTTTTTTACAAAATCTTCAATTTTATTATTATTATTATTATTATTGTCAAGTTCAAAATATATAATTTTGTGATCTGCGTTATCAACATCAGCGTAAGTAATTTATATTTTCTTCAAAATATTATTGAAAATAATATGATCAATACACTATCGTAATACATTTCTTGTAATTGATCTGTCTAGGAATCGAAAACCATTTTGGATTCAACCGGTATGACGTATTTATCAACTTATTTTTCGTTGTATTTTTTATATTGAAATTGAAGTCGCTAAATATTAGAGAATTTTCATTATCAAATGTTGACAGATGTGCAAACAAGTCTAACAAGTCTCAATTGTTCGGGTATTATTACTGGGTGGTCGATATATGACAGTTAAATAAAGCAGTTTATATTACTATTTTTCGTAAGTAAAACACTGAAATTAAGCTATTGAAATTGGCACAGAATGTTGATTTTAGTATTTGTACTTTAAAGAAGAATGTATACAGGAGAAAATTTTATTATAATACTTTATTTATTTATTTATGCTTAATACAAACATATTACAGTCAGAGAGTCAAACCGAAAAATTTTTTGTTCCGGCTTACGGTTACGTTCCTACTTTTATGAGTTCGGCTCAACTCCGGTTTTAAATATTCTTACCGTTCCGGTTACGTTTCAAAACCAGTTTTTTTTGTTATATTTATAAAAAAATATCATTTTAGTAAAAAAAACATTAATAAAAACAGTGTGTACATTTAATATTATTAAAAAATCAGTTTTATTGTGAAACTCAAAGTAAAATAAAAACAACAAAATAAAAATAAAAAAAAAATACTGTCAAAATGTTTTCCAAATTTTTTTTATATAAATTTGTTCTTCTTTCAATTAAAATAATTTTTAATGATGAAAAGTTTCATTCCACACTAGCTTGCGTTAAAATAATTTTTGCAAGTTCTGCCAATTCGGGAGTAGAAGTACTTCTTATTTCCAAATAATGTAAAATATCTGTGCTGGGTGGTTCCCGAGAAGGTATAAAAGTATTTATTTGTAAATTAAGTTTCGCCATTTTATGTTCACTTTCGTGATTGATGTAACTTAAGTTGTAATTTATTTCCATTTCTTTTTCTGCGAGAAACCTTGAAATGGTTTAAAAACTGCAATAAACTCTTCTTCAATATCAATTCTTCTTCAATCTTCAATAAACTTAATTATTTTGTTGAAATTTTCACCTTTGTTAAGTTTTTTTGCTGATAGTTGTTGAACAATTTGAAATTATTATAATTTGAAATTTTAATTGACATTAAAACATGATATGACTTATGAAAATGACATCAAAAAGACAATGGAATTAGAAAGCGTTCAGAAAATATTTTTTTTTTTCAGAAAAATGTTCCTTGTTAGCAATTTTATTCAAAAGGGCAATGCATAGAATTCTGTTTTTCATCAAATTTTCACAATTTTTTTTCAGAAAGTTTACACTAGCGGAACGAAAAAGAATGAAATTAACCGATAAAAAATACTTCTCCAGTAACGGTTACGGTTCACTTGTATTTTATTATTTCGATTCCGTTTCTGTTTTCGTTTCATAAAATATAGTGGTTTTTTCCGGTTGTCGGTTCCTTTCCGGATTGACTCTCTAATTACAATATATATAAGTGTACAGAATTAAACAAACAAAATATAATTTCTAGATCTTAATATTAAAATTGACATCTAAACAATTTTGTAATTTATAACCAAAAAATGTTAGAAAATAATAAATTTATACTAACTCTACGATATATGTAAGTGCAGCTTTTTTTTTAGTTGGGCTGTGTTTAATGTAAAATCGATGTGGTGTTTTTGTTTATTTATTAACATAAACATTCTATTAATAGGCTTATATTTACCATAATTGGTACGATGAAATATTGGACGAAAAATATTTTCCGATCTAAAGCGGTTTCTGTTGTTAATATGTAAGTGGATCATATCTCAAGGAGAATCAATTTCATTATTTAAAACTTGAATAATGAATATAAGATCAGCATCCCTTCCCTTCTTCCCTCCCTTCTGTCTGAAGGGATTCCTTCTGGATTCTAATGATTTAAGATCCAATAACTTTAACCGGTTCGTATAAGGTGGCAGAATAACTGGATTTGACCATTGTAAATTATGCAGTGCGAATCTCAAAATTTTTGTAGCTTCTAGAGATGCAAACCAAAAAATTTTTTCGTGTGGTTTTGGTTTAAGGTTAATTTTAATTTTTGGTTTTTGGTTTTGGTTCTAAAAATTTCAAAATTTAGTTTTGGTTCGGTTCTGGTTCAATAAATATTTTTATTTATGGTTTTCGGTTCGGTTCGGTTTTGGTTCAATTTTGTTAAAAATAAAATTATTTATATACATTACAGATTACATATACTATATACAATCAGGGAAATTTAAAGTGCTATCTATGAATCAATCCGTCATTACAATATTTATTTGTTGCCGAGTTTTATTAACTTTAATAAATTTTTCCAAAGTGCAACTGGTTCTTGTAATTTTTTCTACCGACTTATTTCTTCTTTTTAAATCAATTTCCTGACAGCATTCTGGATGTTTTCTCTTAAGATGTCGCATTAGATTTTCGGGGTGATTGCTTTTCATAACAAAACTACACTCGTTACACTTGCTGGTATTTGTTTCTATCTGAAATTTTTCAAATACTGAGTTTTTGTTATTTTTTTGTCTTACGAATTTCTTTGGGGTAATGTTGAGAAAAAAAAACAAAAAATTATAATTAAAAAATCATAAGAAATTAATTAATTTTATTACTCACATTCACATCACAACAGTCACAACTTCAAAATTCAAAGACGTTATAAATTCGTGAATTGAAAAATAAGTCAAATCAAATGTCAACATTTGACTTTTTTCGTATTGAATTCGACTTTTTTTTCGTTCCCTATAAACAAATTTTATCTTCATGACTTTCGATTTCGACTATCAGTTTTTTTTTATTAGTTATGTTAAAATTTAAAATGTTAAAAAATAGATAAAAACATAAACCAAACCTTAAACCACCATTTATTTTGTTCGTTTGTTCAAACCGATTTGCATCTCTGGTAGCTTCAGTTCTTTGGAAATGATTTAGGTAATGAGGCGACCACACGTTATTCAAATTTTGGTCGAACAAAGACGTAAAAAGTGATTTAAGGACGTGTGGATCGTTGAATTCTTCAGAAAATCTTTTGACGAAGCCCAGCATGGAGCTAGATTTATTTATTATGACATTTAAATCATGTTGTCACATTGAAATCAAATAATGTTGTTTGAAACAAAATTTATTGTCAAAGAGTACACCACGGTCTTTAAAGTGTGATACTCGTTCAATAGATTTATTTTCAAAAGTATAATCAACCATTAATGATTCAGAAGAGCGAGAAAAATTCATTAAAGCACATTTATTAATATTTAAGGTCAGATTGTTAATTTTACACCAATTTAAAAAAGAGTTTAAGTCTTGTTGAAGAAGGGATGTAAGGGCTGATGTAATTTTTTTATAAATTTTCATGTCATCTGCATAAATAGTAATTTTACTTTTATATTAGACGGAAGTAACATCATTAATGGAAATAATAAAGAGAAGCGGACCTAAATGGCTGCCTGGTGGAACGCCAGAGTTAGCTTTAAAAGGTTCAGAAGTAAAGTAGCGTTTCCTATTAATTGTGTAGGAATTAATCCAATTGATAAAAGAAGGAGGGAATCCCATGTTTTGAATTTTAGTATAATAATGGAATGAGGAAGAAGATCAAAGGTCTTACTTAAATCGGTGTATATGACATCTGTCTGAAACCCAGCTTCCATACAGTCTATGAATTTAGAACAACATTCTATTAAATTGATTACTGTGGATCTTTTTTTGATAAAATCATGCTGGTTAGGGTTATATTGACTAAATCAATCTGATCTTCAAGAACCCACGTGCCTAGGAAAACAATTACATGAGCTGTTTTAGAAATTGAATTCAGAATTATATTAATGTCATCTAATTTATTTTTTAAGCTGCGAACATTTAAGTAAATAATTTTTAGAGAATTATCTTTGACAAATTTTAATTCATTTACAGAATTTAGAGTATTAATGGTTAGAGCTTGAGACGAATTATTAGCTTTGTAAAAACTATCCAGCGTATTTGGTAAGACATCGCTATCATAATGTTTAATTGCCATTAAACTATTCTAAACTTTTATCCGACACTATTTTGATATTTTTGTTGGTTTCTGTTTTTCGAGCAAATATTTTACAATCTTTTACCAATGTAAACTTTATAGTACCCTTCTTCTAGAAGTCCCTTGCTTTTCAAACAAGAAGCTGAAATGCGGTGTTCACGTCTCATTTATAAAGACAATTTCAATCTGATTTTTCGATTGAAAAATTTTATCACAATTTCGTGTCTTTCAAAAAGGAAGAAAATATGATAAAATAAAAATTTAACAAAGTGTATTTTGATAATCAATTAATGTCACCTTTTCAAATTGAATATTTATAATTCACCTGAAAATAATAGCAATTTATAACAGCGTATTGTAAATTTGACCAAAATGAATATAATTCAGTATATACTATATATGTACTTACATAATATATGATAATATGAGTTGTATCATGCAAAGGCCAAGGATATTTGTTGAACGTTGAAAATTAAAATAAATGAGAAATTTATCAGTGTCATAAACTGGCGCAGATTTTGATGCAATAACAAAAATTAAGACAACATTTTAATATATGATTTCTGCTGGGCTTATAATATTGATGATGCAAGTCAATAAATTTAAATTTATACATGATTTTAATTAATTACTAATCATAAATCTAATAAACTGACTTGGTATTATGATTTATCAAAGTGATAGCGATATACCCTAGTTATTTTTTCGTTTTTCTTAACGTCGATTTTTTGCTTTTTATTTAAAGTTTTTTCATAAGTAAATATAACTGTGGAAAACTAGTTAACATATATAATTATATACATTATATAGCATTACTATATATAACATTATTACGAGCTTAATTATTACGACAAAACAGGTCACTTCATATCATAATTCCTATAAGGTGAGAATGCTCGGATCGTCACTTATAATTTTTTGTTGTTGTAAGATTTGGGTGCCCGTATGTATGGTGATCGGTGATGAGAATAATTATGAGTAGAAAAGAAGAAAAAAAAGGATTTTTCAATTCAAACGGTGATTACCGATCATAAATCTTTGTAATGAAACTCGATCAGATTCAATTTATATTCAATTTAATGTGTTACGTAAGTAGTGTTATGGTGTGCGATGTTAGAATTGATTGTTTTTATATTTTACAGTTTTTTTTATCGCTACAAAATTTTTTTATTAAATTTTTTTTTAAACTGTAATAAATTTGAAATATTAACTATAAATTTAATTAAAATGTTTGTTTGAGTATGTATCATAATTAGTTTTGGTTTTTGTTACAAAGTATTATGTTTTACTTAGAAAAATATATATATTTTTTAAAATGTTTCTCTTAAAATATGTGAAAGGAAAGAGCAGAATCACGCAATCAACTTATTTTGTCTTAACAGCTTAAAATACTGAATGAAACACGTATTGCAGAAGAGAATATCGATACGAAGTGAAATAAACGAATCTCATACGACTGTCAAATTTCATTCGGCAACAATTTTTTTACAATTTCCTCGTCTCGAAATTTATCAGTTTTACAAAATAAGACCTTGGCAATGTTTGTACATTTCCAATCTCACTCGGTAACCAATGCTTACCAACTTGAATCCAATGGTCAACATTTTTAAAATCTGTTCTTTTGTTTTGAATTTCGATCATATGTCGAATTATTTTTCTCAATTGTTTTTGACATTTGTCAACAGAGATCTTCATATTTATAAAACGTGATATTTTGCCAGGCACTAGTGTTCGAGTTTGATGACCCATTAGTAATTCGGCAGATAAATACTATAAATTTGTAATAAATTTTTGAAATTTTTTTGAATTTTTCTGTATTATAGAAGAAGCAATCATAAATTTGAGTTGTCATTTCTGCATTTTAGAATAAGATTTTGCCCAGTTTGAACATACCTAAGTAAACAGTTGTCGAATTATTGAATCTGTTCGGATTACATTTATCGTATTACGTGAAATTTATGACTCAAATAATTCGACCTACAGAGCTTACTATTAAAATATGTTATCCATCAGACAAATGATAGTGGTTGCAATGTAATTTAAAGAATCCAACCCGTCCAAATCGTAAACGTACTGTTGAAAATATCAATGCTGTGGACCACTGTGTGAATGAAAAGCGATAGCAGTTAATTGCTCATCAACTTGAACTTCGTATGCAGAATATTTCATGTTATAGCACCCCATGAAATATTCTGCAAAATAACTTGCTTTTTAAGGTGTATAAAATTCAGTTGACTCAAAAATTTAAACATAACGACCATTTGTTATGTAAAAATTTTTGGAAAGACTTTAGAACAACTTGAAACAAATCCATTATGTTGAACAAAAATCATCTACAGCGATGAAACTTAATTCTGGTTAAATGGTAATTAAAGCCAGAATTCGTAAATAAACATAATTTTCACATGTCATACATCTTGTGGCTTAATCAATTTCTTTTGATAGAATTGTGTTGGGATCGTATAATTTCTTGAAATGCCGATGTCAGCTAGCAAACAAAATTTATTTCAGAGGTTTGTTAAACCATTTGTTTACCAATAAACTACAAAAAATCAGTCACTTTAAAACCAACATTAGAATTTTACATGAAAATGCGGCCAAAAACTGTTGTTCCAGAAACAAATTTTTAAAAAAATTCAGAAGTAGTCATTTACATGAAACAATTTTTTAATAAAAATGGCATGAACCAATATCAAAAATAAATAAAAAATTACAATATTAATGTCTTATTCTGTCTTGCATTTATTTCAAATTAAAAATATATAGCTCTTATCTGATCAACTTTTACTGAAAATTTTTGCTGCTTTTAATCCTTTTACTCCTTTAATCTTTTGATCGGACTAATGTAAGTTTTTTTTAAATTTTTATTTAATAAAGATAACTTTTTTGAATAATAATATTTTCTTTTTTGTATTCAAGAGCGGCTACGCACAGAAATATTTTCTTTTCAACTCAATAAAAATCATAAAACAATTAAAGATATTTATCTTAATAAAAATAAAACTTGTGATTTTGGTATAATTGGATTTTTTTCTTTTTTGTGATTGAGGTTAGATCCTTTTCTGATCAAATACCTTATATAAATATTACACAAAAAAGCAATACTTACTCACCAAACCAACAATAATTGAATTTGAATCAACATTCAAGTTTTTAAAACAAAATAAAAAATATACAAAACGGTGGTGAATATTCATGCGTTGAATATTTTCTTATTCAAATGTCATTTGAAAATGTACATATTAGCCCAAAGAAAACACATAATTGGGACCAGGTGTAAGATTCATATTAAATTATATGAATCAATAATGATGTTGTCAACAAAGAATTCTAAATAAAACCGCCACTGTGCAGTTGCACAGGGGTCCACTTGTCTCTGTGGTAAATTGCGTAAATACTAAAAGCCATTATTTATGATATCATTTTTCAATACTCATTTTGTAGTTTAGAAGTTAGAAAAAAAGCACAGCTGAATTCCTTATACCGATGTATTTGATTATGGAAAAAAATTGTCAAATCGGTGTCACTTAGGGCAACTTAAAAAATTAGAATTATGAGTCATATTGTAAAATTTATAGTCCCACATATTTTCATTTGGATATTTTTCTTCATACATTTTTTTTTAATAAATTATCATTATTGTTATGTTTATTTTTTATGTTATTTACTTATAATTCCATTACGCGGAATAATTGTTAATGTATCCAATTTAAGTAAAATATAGGTAAAAAACAAAACAAGAAATAATCGGTCATAACATCTCTAAAATATAAATTCTATTTATTTAACCAGTTAATAATCAAAATACTTATTAAATTTGAATTTTTTTTTTATTTATAAAATATTTAATCTAAAAAAAAATTACAAAATAATAATAATTATGGAAATTTTAAATTCCTACAAAAAAAAAAATTTAATCTAACCATAGCTATGTGTCTTTTTTTCTTACAAATTAAAATTATTTTCATCAGGTTTGTATTCATCATCCGTATTATGATGATTCCACCTGTTATCAAATTCTAAAAAATGTTAATCAGCTTTTTAAAGCTTTCGTGAAAAAATATAATAAGTAAAAAAGATATGCATTTATCCATGAACTTAGAAATAAAAATAATATATATATATACTATATATGTTTATAGATAAATTTTTTATTATAAAAGTAACTTATTACGTAATTGTGACTTTTTGAATGGGTCAATTGTCACGTTCATCTATAAAATTTGATAGAAGAAAATTAAAGCATAACTCTGGTCACATATGTATATACATGTACCTATCTATAATTATATATATAATGTATGTTACGTACATCTTATAGTTAAAATAACATTAAAAGAAATTTTTTTTAAGCTTAAGCATCTTATTTTATACATATACTTACCTACAATAATTGTTGGTCCAAGCTGTACCAATAAACAACTTGATATCCGATCTGATGAAAATCTTAATGTAATATAATAAATTCATGCGTTTCGTATCATAGTTAGACTTTTTATGTGATATTTCAGGTATCAACTTTTTAATGTCGTACAGCATGGTAACATTCATTATATAGGGAACAGTTGGTTGGGGTTTTATGGTCGGTAGATAAATATACCAAAAAATTGCTGATGTTTTTTTATATTTTTGTTGCTTTTTGCTTCATACATATACTTAAATGGATATTATGTTATCGTTGGTTTTGAGTGCGCGATCAATGATGCTGATTAGAAATTGCTGTTTTTGTTGTTGTTACTATTGTTGTATAGTTTTGATTATACTTTAGCATGAAATTTGGAGCGTTATGAAGTTTTGAGTGTTTCTAACCTGTTAGTTAAAATAGAAAGATAGAATAAAACTTTGGGTTGATTTAAGTTATTTTATAGAGACAAAACAAAATAACGTTCAAAATGCATTACGATGTTTGTGATATATCTCATTGATTCCGACTATATTATGGGGGAATTCTTTGTTGGGATAAAGTTATTTTTTAATAATATAAATACAGTGATGGACAATTAATCAATAAATAAATTTAGTTGACTCTTTTAGTTTTAGTCTTGGTATAAACAAATCCATCCATATTTCATCTGTAAAATGCTATGAAGATTAAGGATAGGTTTGAAAACTGATGGACTTCATTAATTGCAAATACTTATAAAAATTCATAAACGGTTGTTTATTCTAATAACTTTTCATTCAATAATATAATATATTATTTTTTTTAAGAAGTCAGACATTAGGGGGCTGTATTGGAATTTAATTTTGTCAGAACAAATGCCTAAACTTACGAGATATCTCTAAAATAGAGTGATCCAATATTGCGACGCTTTTCAAGTAGTATAAGAGAGGATGTCACATTAGGGTTATCGATAAGATTAATGCTACGTTTTTGAGCTTTGAGGAGAAAATTTAATGTGGTTCGTCATGCACCGGCCCTCATATATGAGTTGTATTCCAACTTGGGTCGTTTGTATGATTTATAGATATTTAGAATGTTCTGGAGAGAAAAATACGTTTTAAAGCGAGTCAAAAAATTCAGACATTTCGCGACATTTTTGTCAATGGCAAGGATATGGTCATTCGATATAACTTTTTTGTTTACCTGCGTACGCAGGATATTCAAGTGTTCTGTTCGCTAAATACACTTCCGAATAATATAGTGGGGTTTAATGAAGTAGTTTTGCGTGATACTGGACAGTTTTGATTTTTGGAGGTGCTAAACTCAACTCTATTACTTTTCCTCGGTCGAAAAAAATTGCTAAATCATGGTTGAGCGTGTTGATCATTCATCCTGTCCTCTTACGTTTAGTATATCAGTAACTGGTATTATAGCATGTGGTTTTCTAATCTTAGGATATATTTGGATGGGAATGTTTCTACATTTCTTTTAGTGAAAATAATTAGAAAATGTTGAATCATTCTCCTTCTGGCAAATATTATTAATGCACAAAAGCGAATCACAAATGATTATTAGTATTTACGTAATGAAGAAATAACTTAATACAACATGTTATATAGTGGAAGTTAGTAAGAATTAATCATATATGGCCCTTTTGTTAGTAAGAATTAATCATATGTGGTGGGTTAAAATTGATAACGTTTTTAAATTGAAATCTTACTTTAAAAACTCGATGGGCAGTTCTAATTTCTTTAGAATTATTTCTATTTTTGATATTTCATTAACAGTCAGGTTTCACTAACTTTGACTTGAAGTCTAACTGAGTAATAGTGTAGTCGGTTCATCCAGAATTTTATGTCATACTACATTTACAGTTTTCGAGTTTATATTTTGCCATCTCCTCAGACTGGCAATCAAATCATTTATACAGCTATAATACAAAAATCATAGTCGAAGTCCATCACAACAGTTTCGGTTCTTAATATCACAAAGGCTTTGTAAGCAGAAGAAATATTCCACATAATATGAGGCCAATTACAATAGACAACAACAAATCGAATATGTGTCAAGTTATAAATATGTGGAGAGCTTACCGAAAGAAAGTTGGAATGCTGATAAAGAAATTCGTTTTAGAATTGAAATAGAGTAAGAGAGAAGAAACATTGGTAGAAAACAGTTATCTTATATGAGAAATATTGGGCAGAGTTGAGAACTATAGGATAACTGATTCATACAAGATATTGGAAAGAATACATAAGCCAAAACTTAGTAAATTAATTCTCTATCTAAAATCTAAATTTTGAAATAAAACGTGTTTTAATATGTATCTACGTTTTGTTATATTATTTTTTTCTATTTTTTATGTGCATTAATAAATTTTTCTCTAATACTGTACTCTGAGAACAGATATTATTTTGAAAATTTTGATCCAGGAGAAATCCATATAGATACCAACCAGAATAATAACATTTGAAATTGTTTGTTATTTGTTAGGATTTTTATCAGATTGTGATCTTTTTCTCTTTTCTAAAAGATTGTAATGAGTTTTCTTAGGTGGATTTTCACTTGGCTGTTCTCTGTTCTTATAAGCAAGCAACCTCTACAATTAAGACATAATCATTGGATTTGTTTTATATCGAGAAAGTTTGTTTAATAAGTGATTTAGATTTTAAATGTGTATGAAAATATATGTTATTGTTTTTGTTTTGATTATCTATTGGTTTAAAAAACTGAACGTGGTTTTTGATATTTTAATAAAAATACGAATATATTTTGTTTCATGGTTTTAATTCGTTTGTTTTTCTTTTCCTTTTTGTATAACATAGATCGAGTGTTGTATACCTTGTTTGTTATGTACATTTGAAAAAACCAGGTTATATCTTAATAGAATAGAATTGTGGTACCTATCTTCAAAAGAATTTTTATGTATGGTACCCTCTATCTACATCAGTACATATTTATTTTCATATGAATGTTAAATTTGTTCTTGCAGAATTCTAGAGAATTGATGAATTAATAATTTTGTTTTTAGATAATATAAAATTTGAGTGGGTTTTTGGATAAATTAATGTTTATTTTGTTTTTATTTTATTTTTGTTTAAAATCCAATGGGATATATTAAGATTTTCAATTAAAAATCTTTTGAAGAAATTTAAAAAGAAAAAAAAAATACTATAGGAGTAAATTTAAAATAAAAAAAAGAGGTGGATTTTGAAATTATTAAAATGTATTTGTTTTAGTATTGTTTTTTTCATATAAATTTAAAAAGAAAACTGAAAACTGATGAAGCAATTTTAAATATTATTATAAGACTCTAGAGATCCACGGAGAAGGGTGTAAGAAAGAATTGAGATTTAAATTATGTGAATAAATTTCAATGAATATTGTTTCCTCGAAATACTCGTAGAATTGTTTTTAGTACTGAATACATACATAGAAAATTGAGTTTAGAATTAAATTACAGTGATATAGGTACGCGAATATAATGACAATTAATTTGATTCGATTTTTATAATTTTTCAAAGTTAAAACAAATAAATTTAAATGTAATCAAAGAAAAGATACGTACAAATTCTTTAATTTGCAATAAATTGTAGAGATTATCCAATTGAATCTATAGAAACTGAAAAAAAGTGATAAAGTATTACTACTTGTCTTTACTTATTTTCTTAAGTTACATTTCCATTGTTCTGAAGGTAAATAAGTATAAGGTAGTATTTATAAACTTTATGTTAATTAGAGGTACTTCTATAACTAATTAAAAATCTACTACTGTTGTAAGAGTCGCCGTGAAGTATTTTCATACGTAATAGCCATAATTGTCTTATTTCGTTTTTAAATAAGAAGTAAAGATAAAGTCATATCGCACATTTTTTGGGTATGAGCATATCTCATTTAAATGTGAAATAAAACCATATCGTTTTCTAAAATTTTATGAAATACAGGTTTTTTTTAAACTTTTTTATTTCTTTTAGACTTATTGTCTAATATCATATCCATAATTAATTTTACCAAAGGGTTTGGGAATAAGTGAAGTTATATATTGTTAATCCATTATTTAAAACCAGTTTCAAAAAGAAATTTATTTTTTGGAACATGATATCAATTGTGTTGTAAATGCTTTATTTTTGAAATATTTATAGGGCTCCGTAAATCGTTGTTTAATATATTTTTTCACTTAAATCTTACTATCTACGTCTACCGGACAAAAACAGAATTTCAATAAATTGGTCCGGGGATTCGAAATAAATTTTTTTTTTTTCAATACAAAATAATAAATTTTTAAATAATTGAATGTTTTTTGTGTCTTCTGTACTCTATATTTTCCTGTCGCCGCTAAAAACAAGGTAAAACAACCCTTTTTGTTAAATTTAACACCAAAGTGTGCTCACAACAAATTTTATGAAATTTTCATTATTTTATAATATATAAATTATACAAAAAATTCATTTATTTTTAGATTTTAATAAACATCGTAATAATAAATATGTGAAAATAAGTTAAGTGCAATTCGTTTCTCAAAATTAACGAAAAATATTAAATGATTCTATGAACACAATCACAAAGAATCAACGAACAAATTTAATTCTGAAAATTCTGAAAATGTGACGTATTAGAGGTACATACTTTATTTTTTGGTGATAAGCTTTGCATTTAATTGATTTTATGATGTTTTGCAAATTAGTTTTTGTATTAATTAGATATATCAATTTTCTATATGGGTTTCGAACTTGGATCTATTTTTCTATAAATGTTTTGAAAGATGGGCACAAAAATTAGTACGTTTTAATTTTTTTTGTTTTTTAACCGGCAGTTTTTTACGGTAATATTATGAAAATGTTTCAGATATAAATTTTTGGGTTTCTGTCAGTGCTTTTTGCTTTAATTCAGCTAGGGGGAAAATTTTACAGAGGTTATTAGTGTATTAATATATTAGAATTAGATAGTCGAATAAAGATTGTAGTTCCCACATGTAATTTAAAAAAAAATTGCACTATCTACCGTACATTATGTACGAAAAAGTATTTATTCCTAAACTATTACCTAAAACAAATCACAAGATCTATAAAATTTATATAACCGTTAGATTATTTATAATATATACTGCAATTGAGAGTTTTACCATTCAAATTGAATATAAGTACATGGAAAAGCAAGATCCAATTTATGCCCAATGCTAGCAGGGTTCCTCAAGGAAGCATTCTAGCACCCATCTTATACTTGTTATATACTGCCGACATCCCGATAACATCACAGGTTGAAATTGCAGTATTTGCAGATGATACGGCTCTAATGGCTTTAAGCGATTCGCAAAGACAAGCAACTGACCAACTTCAGGAAGGCCTGTATAAGGTAAACAAATGAAATGAACCCAAAACTGCAAAATTAAACTGAACGAGCAAAAATAAAAAAGCACCACAACATTGTTATAAATGATATATAATTCTTCGCCGGTGTCAGCATGTACCGTTATAATTTTTTGTTTTAAAGAAAAATATTGTTTCTGTTTCATGCACACATTTTGTTTTTAAGATAAATGAATAAGATAATTTGCAATCAAATTGGAAGAGATTTTTTTCTTTCTTTCTTACACCTCATCAAGAACACCTTTAATATAGAAGAAAAAATAATCAAACTTTACTCAAATTGATTTGAGTGAAATGGGGTCTATGGAATATACTGTATACATTTTTTGTTATTTTCTTTTGTTGTTTTTCTTCTTAATACATCATAGTAGCAAAGAATATTATTTAATAAGAAAAAATGCACTGGGGAAGTCAAGATTCCATTTACAAAAAAAAACCCCATTAGTTAAAGAAGCAAAAAGCTATTGTTTTTCTTATGTAATAAGTTGTAAGGAAGAAAGAGTGCGATATAAATGATTTAAAAAATCACTTAATTTTTGCAATTTAATTTTAAATAGCCCACGGGCCACGGGAGAAGAGATTTCTAATGTACATGGTCGTCTGAAATCAACGTATTAAATTTATTAGGGTATGAGAGTAAAGAAATTTTGAATGATTGATTTTTTACAGGTACCTACATAACATAATATTGGTTTAAAAAACATATGTTATTTCTTAAACATCATATTACTTTCTTTTATTGTCTTATAAGGGAAGTAAACATTTTTTTTTTATTTCAAACAGATTATCAGGTCTTGAACCAGGTAGTTAAAAGAATACCAAGAACCAATCGTGTTTTTTATGAATGACTCGATGCATTTTTATTTCCTTAAAAATTAAAGTTTTCCATTGACAAATTGCATTTGAGGCACCGTTTACACATCATATTTTATTTGATAAAAGTTATTTATTTATTTATTTAAGAATCTTAACGAAGAAAAAAAATTAAATTGCCGAAAAATTGGGCATAGACACGTTTTTCCGAACTTTTGTTTATATATTCAATATCTAGTCAAAAAATTAGGCACTGATCTCTGATTTCATTAAGATCAGTCAAATAATGAAGTTTTTATACAAAAGTACCTGCCCGTGTGAGTTTATACCTGCCCGTGTGAAGGTTAAATGGTAACAATTTGAATACTATTTTTTACTATTTTTATATTCTAAAATTATTAGAATTTATAATATAACTAAAAAACCATAATTAACTTAAAACAAGTTAATATAAAAGTATATAAAATAAATATATAAAATAAATATAATAATAGTAGTGTATAATATAACAATGTTGCATACCAGGTCTAGAATACTTCATTTTATCCAATTATTTCCTTTATGATGAATTTTAAAATGCACTCATAATAATTAAGAAACGGTACTAACCTATAGGTATGACTAATGATTTAATAAAATTATCGGAAACTATTTTTTAATAACATTCCGACACACGTTTTCCCAATTAGCGCGACAATCAATTAATCGGCTAATAATATTAGTTATGGTAAAGGGTTCCGGTGTTTTAATCGATTAGTGTTCCACATACCTAAGTACCGACGTGCGCGGTCTGTTTAGTATTTTTCGAGGCTTTCTCCTTCCCTCGAGAAATGAAAAAATAATAAAAACAAATTAAATCTTACAAAAAAGGTTTAATGCTTTCTGATATTTTTTTTTTTATTTTATTTAAAAATTAATATTAAGTTAAAATTTTGAACATTTTTTATTTTTTATGTGGTTTGCTATTAATATTACTGTTTCATATATTGTTGTTAGATATCCCGTTTCACAGAAAAATTCCTTTCTTTTGCTCGGTCGGGTATGTACCCGGGGGTTTCTGCTAGTAGTATTATATTTTGCTATATTTTGACAAGCATTGTACTTAATGAAGGGTTTTAGAGCTGAAATTCGGAGACGCCAGAATAGAGAAAGTCAAAGGCAACATCGTGCAAATCTCACAGATGAATAACGGCAACAAAATATAAATGCTAGACGTAATAATAATTGAGTTAAAAATTTTAGAATGATGAAACTAATTGTGAGATTTCCGTACTTGGTGAAATGGTTGAAAGTTTTTCACATTGTAAGGCGAAGTTTTGGGACTCCGAAAAACTGAGGTCAAGCACATTATCTGTAAAAAAGTTCTCAATGTGTTGCCTAGAAGGCAAAGTGCAATTGCCATTATTACCGGCACCGCCTGATATTTTAGAAAACCTCTTGAATGGTACAGATAATCTTTCCCGCACTTATTTTGAAAATATTAGGACATTGAATTCATCACTCGCGTTTACATCTGTTAGTGTTAATCTGGATCAAAATTTAGCAAATGGGCATCAAGGTGTGTACACTTTTCGTATAAATGGAGCAGTTCACCAGTAAATGGTTCAATAGTACCTAACTCTAATGATGAACCTAAATTTTTACAAATATATATATATGATGCAAGCATAATGAATTAGAAAATCAGCATAATAGTGTACCTTTTCTTAATCGCCAGTTATTGTACGAGTTGTAACAAAAGCAGCATGAAGCGAATCCATTTGCTCAACAATTAAAAATTGCATCCGAAATGGTTGCAAATAATAATTTAAATTTTACTATTACATTACCCGAAAATCATTCGATTGACCGAAAATATCATAATACTCCTGCACATAGCCAAATAGCTGTGATGGTAATGAAACTTATGGTCCAAGGGATATTATTTTAAAGACTATGCAGGGACCATCGCTTCGAATCAGTGAAATACATCCATCATATGATCCACTTCATTATGTTTTACTTTTTCCCACTAGTGCTTTAAAAAAAGTTCCACACGAAAAGTTTCACCAAGGGAATTTTATGCACACCGATTAATGTATAGGAATGAAAAGGATATTTTACAAAATTTGAATACGTCTTCCACTTTAACAATGGAGTTTCAAAGAAATAGTGAGGACGCTTATGCACGTCAATTTACATATTTAGATTTTATACATCATTACGTTTGGAAGAAAAGGAAGTGGGAAAAACGATTGAGTGGTTCGAATAAAATAATAGCCCGAATAAGGTTTGCTTCACCAAGAGAAGGCGACGTGTTCTACTTAAGACTTTTAATCCATCATGTAAAAGGTGCAACCAATTTTAGTGAACTTAGAAAACATGATAACAATGAAAGTGTATCTTACAAAGAAGCATGTATTAAACGCGGATTACTTGCTGATGATTTAGAATGGATAAAATGTTTAGAAGAAGCATCCAGTTTCAAAATGCCTATTCAAATGAGGTAACTATTTGCAATGGTGTTAATTTATTGTGAGCCTAGCCAACCGCAATTATTGTGGGAACAATTCAAATTAAGTCTTTGTGAAGATTTCTTGCATCACCGTGGAGCAAATCCATGTGTGGAGCTAAATAGTTCTGATATAAATTCCGCTCTGCTCGAAATAGAAATTTTTTTAAATCACAATGGCTCTTCTTTTTCAAAATTTACAGGATTGCCTAGATTAGATGTAAGCATGATGAATACAAGTCGAGTTATGCAAGATGAAATGAATTTTATTCCGCTAAATGAAAGAGAAAAATATGAAACTAATTTTAGGCTTTTTAATGACGACCAGAAACTTGCTTTTGAAACTATTATATCATCCTTAGAGTCAAATTACGTTGGAAAAATTTTTTTTTTTAGAGATGGTCCTGGTGGAACTGGGAAATCATTTGTATTTAACACATTATTAAATAAAATTAGGTCTGAAGGTAAAATAGCATTAGTTGTAGCATCGTCCGGAATCGCTGCTCAACATGCAATATTTCTTATCGTTCTGCCGCCGCAGAATTAATTAGAAAGGCAGAAATAATAGTCTGGAATGAAATATCGATGGAAAACAAATTATTGTTTGAAAATGTTGATAGAACATTTAAAGATTTGTTAAAATGCAACGATTTGTTTAGGGGTAAAATTATCGTCTTGGGTGGGGATTTCCGACAAATTTTGCCTGTTGTACTTCATGCCACACATCCATAAAAAAATCTTATATATGGGAGGGAGTGGAAAAATTTAAATTATCAATAAATATAATAACATTGAATTCAAAAAATGGCAAGGAGTTTTCAAAGTATTTATTACGTGTTGGTGAAGGTAGATAGATTACTGATGGTTGTAAAGACTTAAAGACCTACAGGTTCAACTAAAGAACTAACACTTCCAATAAATAATATGGAAAGTTTTGTTCAATTTATTTACTTTGAAAATTCCAATTAACTTAATAAATCAGCATTCCTAGAAAATGTTATTTTAGCAATGTTTAAATAATGTTTTAAAAATTTAAAAATGATTGTGTTGATTCCGTGAATATTTACATGCTAAATAAATTAATCGGTGACGAAAAAATTAACTGTAGTGCCGATGAAGTCATTGCAGAAGATAACGCGGTTGTATATCAAACTGAATTTTTAAATTCACTTGAAGTTTCAAGTTAAGCACATCACAAATTAGTCTTAAAAGTAGGTTGTCTAATAACTCTCCTAGGAAATTTAACCCCATCGATTGGACTTAGTAATGGGACAAAATTAATAATAATTAATTTAAAGCCCAATATAATTGAAGCGAAAATTTGTACTGGAAATAAGAAGGGAAATCGTGTTTTAATACCCAGAGTTCCTACGATCCCATCCAAACTGGAATTACACTATGCGCTTTTAAGAGACGCCAGTTTCCCGTCCGAGCTGCCTTTGCAATGACCATCAACAAAGCGCAAGGTCAAACTCTCAATAAGGTTGGTCTTTACTTGATACACTAGTTTTTTCACATGTACAACTATATGTTGGAATGTCACGCACTGGGAATAGAAATCATTTGAAAATTGTAACCGAAGAGAATAGAACTGTTAGAAATATAGTTTTTAATGAAATATTAGTTGATTAAATATTTCAATCTTTCAATCCATAGTCTATCTGCTAATCTACTAATTTAACTAAAGTATTATTACTAAAATATTGTTGATAGGGGAATTTTTAATTTTGATAATTTTTAATGTAGTACAACCTAGAATGCTCTAATTTGGATTTTTCACTATATATGACGGTAAGAAAAAGATATTCAAATACCAAAAGCGGAAACAGTAAAATATCTTAAATATCTCTAAAATATCTCGCGTCTAAATTGGAAGCATCACGTTAAACAAAAAGCAATGCAAACCAAACAGAAAATCAGAGATATGAACTGGCTAATAGGATACAGTCTAAGTTCATCTTATACTCCAAGTTGCAAGTATATAAAAGTATAATCAAACCTATATGGACTTAAGATATCCAACTCCTGTACGTTACTCATTCAACATTTGCAAACCTTTTATACATATCTCTACTTGTATTTTTTGCGTACTATACTGGAATCATCATTAAGTTTAAGAGCATATATTTGCAAATTACGAATATAATTAATATTTCTCAACAGTTATTTTGAGGCTTTTCTAATCAATCTATTATGTCTATCTCCGTTCTGATGGTTTAAAATAATTGAAATATATTTTTAAAAATCATTAATGGGGTAGTCCATAACAGTGATAATATCAGATAAAATTTTTAAATAGCCCCATTTCAAGTCTTACATCTTGGATTAATACCCAATTAATAATTTTAAACCATTATCTTTAATCATTAATGAAATTTGTTTTGATTAGTTTCATAACAATTTAAAGCCATGTTCCTCATCCTATCCGTTTTATGTTATTTTTGGTTTTTTGTTTTATTATTATTCGTTGGAATGTTGTTCATATAAAGTTGTTGGACTGCAAAAATTTAAATTGTACAAAAACAGAAACAGAAGCTGTTCATGTTTAAATATTAAATATTATTTTTTTTTGATAAGTTAACTTTTTTTTTTTTTTAGAAATTATTATAAATTGTAAACTATTTACTATAGCTTTTGATTTCGTTATGCAGAAGCTATTTTTTTATTTTGTAATTATGATTTTTTTTCTGTAATTTTTTTTTATTATTTGTATCCTACAATCAGATAAATTATATTTATCAACTGAAATCTAATATTAGTTTAGTCACTTTATCACGAATTTTAATTTTAAAAACATTTAAATTGCATTACATTTATAAAATTTATATTTAAAAAATATAAGATAAGAAGTGGATAAGCAACATTTAGTTAACGTTCGTTAAATAACGTTAGCACATTCACTGTTTGTCTTATTTTTCTATTTTTGTTTTGAAGATAGTTGAAATTAAAAGCAGATATTTCAATCTTTATATTATATCAAGTGATATGCATATGATAACATAAAAAGGAAATATTTTTATCCAACTCCTGGATATTAATGACTTTTCAATTAATTGTAACTTTTTTGCACCTGCACGTTATCGCATACATTACGGGTCTAATGAATTTATCATTATATTGATAAAAAATAATTAAAGATAATTTATCATAATTATATCTGATGCGGAAGATCAATACCAAAGTAAGTATGAAATCTATATCATATTTCAAAAAATAGTTTTTTCTAGTTATATTTTTCATATACCGATAGGTATAGCCATTGAAGAATATTTGATTACAGGTAGGTATTATTTTAAAAAATAATTATTAATGAAAATCGCAAAAAGGTTGAAATTGAATGCATGTTATTGAATACATATTATAAAAATTAGAATCTCTACAAGTACACAATGTATTGAAGAAAATTACGTAGCTTATTCTTTCCATTATACATTATACTCAAAACCCAAAATAAATGTGTCATCTGTAAAGCTTATTAATATGATTAAAATTTACTCATCGAAGTTTACTAACATTTATAACTCTAAATTGTAACGGGCATTCGATCTAGATAATAAAAGAAGTTTCATAGATTACCCCTGTGTAAAGGTAATCTATGCAAATTTTACTCACACATTTTTTTCTTAGAAACAAATATATATTTTGAAATAATGTAACTGTACTTTATTCATTCATCATATTTTTAAGTAAATAATTTGTATTTAAACGTTGAGAGGTGTATGGACGTTCTAGTAAAAGTTTTTGAGTAAATTTTACTCATATTTACCTTTCAGCAATAGTTAAATATGATTCCCCTTGCAGGGTTAACAAAACACATTAAATTTTCTAATGTTTTAAATTCATTTCTAATAATTTTTCTATAGCGAATGGTAAGTTTATCTATATTATATACTTCATTTTTATACCGTTTAAGACTAAGCACTTAAATACACAAATACACAATTTTTTATAATATTATATTGTAAATTAATTTGAAAATGTATTTTTGGATTACAAGTCAACCAATGTGCGCAAACCGGGAGATGTAAATGCTACTTTTGCACTTCCAGGTGAGCGCCTCATTGGCTTGAATTAATTTCTATCTTGGTCTATATTTGTACTTTGAACAGTTTAATAGTTAATTTGTTAATTTGTTAAATTGTTAAACTGATGTTAAATTTTTATATTGTTGACTTGTTTAATTTTTTCTGTTTTACATTTTTTGTTATATTTCCTAGATATTAAGTGTTATATTTTGTAAATTTTTAAATATTATTTCGTTTATATTTATATTTTATAAAGGCCCGCATTCCAAATGGGAAAAGGACCTGTAGTTGGATTGCAGATTAATCTGTAGGGCCACTGTTAAATAAATAAATAAATTTTAAAGTTTAATTAATTTTAATTATTCATTTATTTATTTTATTTTCTTGTTTAGATCAAACATATTGCAATTAACTCTATATCTAAAAAACAAAAAAGTAATTAATAAATAACAAATTTTTTTTTAAACTAAAGTAGTAAAGACTTTACAGAAGAAAGAAGTAAAAGTGAAAACTAGAACTACGCATTGAGAAAGGGCTATAAAGTATATTAGAGATCTCAAGACTTATGGCAAAATATTTAAAATATTTAATTCCAAGAAAAATGTAGCAAAAAAGTTCTTTTTAATTTGATTTCCACTTAGTGAAAGATTTATGTAATTGTTATATTTATTTGTTAATAACCATCCTATTAATTTCCTGTAATTTATCCGATGATAAAGAGTATCAAAAAGGTTTCGGGACAAACTTGTTTTTCTTTCTGGTCTTTTAATTTTTTCTATCAATTTTTTTTAAATTATATCAACCAAAAAACTTCCATAAAAACTTAGATAATTATATAAGTTTTTCATGTAACCTTTAAAAACTACTTTTGTAACTCCTCATAAATGACGGAAGCAAAATAAATTCTAGCAAGTCTTTCCTTCATTAGAGTTTTCATTTCAAGTTTAAGAAAAATAGGTGTTTGCTTACTATCATACTTATTTATCATACCTTTATTTTTTTATTAGAATGCTTTTAATTACCATATAAACAGAATATTTGTAGTAAGGTGATATATTGACTAGCCCGTTCATAATTTTTGAATTACTGTGCTCGGAGTAGTCTTTCTAGGGTTTTTTTCGATAGGAAATTAAATTATCTTTATAATTATGTGAAAAAAAAATTATTTTAGGACTTTCGCTAATGAATTATAAATTTACAAAGAAATGAAAAATAATAGTACAAAATTTAATTTAATTTCTTTAAAAATGTATATGGTTGTTATTGTTTTTATGTGTAAATCAGCAGAACCAAAATCTAATCCCATAATACATACTAAATAGGTACTTATATTATATATGATCATAAATTTATATATCATATAAATGTATTAAAAAAAAATCAAAAATATGTAATCACATATATGTCATTTCTCATCTGTCATTTGTCATCTGTCATCTGTCAACTGTCATCTGTCAACTTTCAACTTTAAACTGTCATCTGTCATTTATCATCTGAGCGTTCCGTCGAACAACCCTCTATCCATCCAGATAAATGCAGAAAACTATATATGCCGGGTGTTGCAGAGCATGCGTATCAGCTTTTTAAGAGGAGAAGGAGCCGTTATTCTAAAATTTAAAAAAATGTTTGTTGACTAAATCGAAGGTGCTCTATCGATTGATGGTATTTTCAGAAGTTGAAAGGACCGCAAATTGGTTTTTTAACACCAAAAATCACAGAAGCTGGCCAAAATCGAGATTTTAAAAATGCAAATTCGGATTCTACGACAAAAAATAAGAAAATTATGTTTAATGATTTTTTTAGTATTTTTCTTTAAAATTAATAACAATAAAACATAAATGCTCTTTGGTAAACCAAAATTAATGTGTAATCATTTTTATAAATAAATGTTTTTCATGTTATCATATGGTTTCTTATCTCAGTTTTTTTTTCCCATTTTTATTTACATCTGTCTTAATATGCCTAGTAATTTTCCTTACATTTTGGGTAGAGTATAACTATACAATCATTTTATATAGTAATTTTTTTCTAAAATTCATTTACATTATATTTTTGCTTATTTTTTTTTTTTTTTTTTTTTTTAAATCGATTTATTAAATCATGTGATCTGTATTTTTCCAGGCGTCTATTTCTTATTCTTTCTTGTTCTGGTAGAGTGCTAATTTCATTGTTAGAATGGGTTGATATTTTTTGTTGATATTTTAAACTTGTCTTTTTAATTTCTTCATTTATTGTTAGTATTTTTAAATCACGGTGTAGATCATCATTTCTCACATACCATTCGGCTCTCGCTATCGTTCTAATTATTTTTGATTGTGCTCTTTGTATTAAATTAATGTTGGTATTACTTGAGGTACCCCAGATTTCTGCACCATATGTCCATATCGGTTTTATGATTGTTTTGTAAAGTAGCAGCTTGTTGTTCATTGTCAATTTAGATTTATTTCCCAAAAGCCATTGTAGTTGTCCGGATTTTAGCCTTATTTGATTACGTTTGTGGATTATGTGGTTCTTCCATGTCAATTTATTGTCAATGTGCATCCCTAGGTATTTAGCTTGATTTTCGATTTTTATTTCTTTATTATTTATCATTATTGGTTCAGGATCGTATCGAGTTCTTGTTGTATATATAACTTGAGTAGTTTTGTCTTCATTAATTTGGATATTCCAAGTTTTGAACCAAGTCATTGTTTTATTCATAATTTTTTGTACCTGTTTAGTAGCTGTTTTTAAGCAGTCATGTGAAGCAAGTAGAACAGTATCATCTGCAAATGTTGATAATAGTGTATTCTGTTTTCTTGGTATTGGAATATCAGCTGTATACAGGAGATATAAAACTGGACCCAAAACACTGCCTTGTGGTACTCCTGCTTCTATTTTACTTATATTTGAACATTCAGACTTGTATTTAACAAAGAAATAACGATCACTTAAATAGCTTTTTATAATTAGGTAATATCCCTTTGGCAAGAAGTTTCTCAGTTTATGTAGTAGGCCTTCGTGCCAGATTTTGTCGAACGCTTTTGCCACATCTAAGAAGATACCAACACAGAACTTTTTATCATCCAGGTCCATAGCTATTTTATTTATCACTCTATGGACTTGTTGTATTGTTGAATGTTGTCGTCGGAATCTAAATTGGTGATTCGGTATTAGATTTTTCTGACTAATATTGGTTCTAGTCGATCAAAAAATAGTTTTTCGAATATTTTTGAAAGAAGAGGCAAGAGAATAATTGGTCGGTACGACGATGCTAATGTAGCATCTTTTCCAGGTTTAAGTATTGGTATGACTTGGGCTACCTTCCAGACTTTAGGAAATTCTTTCAACCTAAATATAGCATTGAATATATTTCTTAGAAATTCAATTGCTTTTTCAGGCAGCTCCTTCATTATTTTATCTGCCAGTAAATCATAACCGGGAGATTTTTTATGTTTTATTCTCTTTTTGATGCATAATTTTATTTCTTCTGTAGTGACCCATTTAATCTTGACTTCATTATTTTCATAGTCAGTTATCGGTAGACTGCAGGTATTGTTGTTTTCATTTGTGAATGTTTGTTTGAAGAACTCGGAGAGTAATATTGCTTTTTCATTGTTTGTTCTAGCCCACGTTCCATTGCTTTTCATAATAGGAGGGTTATGTGGAGTCGTTTGTTTCAAATTTTTTTTAGCCTTCCATAGGGAGTAGTTAGTTTCAGATGTTGCTGTTAATTCGCTTAGATAGTTATTAATTTCTTTGTTTTGTTGTTCTTTCAGTATTTCTTTTAATTCTTTAATAGCTTTGTTTAAGATTCTCTTATCTTCTAGTGATCTTGTAATTTGCCATTTTTTCCTCAATTTCCTTTTTTCTTTTATTTTCTTCTTTATCCTATCATTAACTGGGTAGAATGATTTTCTATGTGTTATGCTAGGTGCTGATCTGATAGAGGCTTCGCTGATCACGTCACCAAAATATACAATAGCACTTTCGAGCTCCCTTGCTGATTTCAAACTGATATTAGTGCTTAACTCTAATTGTATTATTTCGCGAAAAGTCTCCCAATCTGTTTTTTTGTTATGTAGAGTGCATTCTTGTTGCTCTAATAAGGCAATCGTGTTGTATTCTGGTATTATAGGTGAATGGTCAGATGATAGCTCTAAGCATGATTTGATTGTCATTTTATGCATAGTCAAGTTTTTTAGTATAGAAAAATCAATTAGGTCGGGCTTTTTGTTTATGTCACTTGGCCAATAAGTAGGCTCTCCAGTGCTTAGGTGCTTACAATTGTTCATTTTTATAGTAATAGTTTTTTACCTTTGCTATTTGTGATTCCGGATCCCCATTCTGTGTTTTTTGCATTGAAATCCCCTCCTACAATGAATCGGTTTCCTAAGCTCTTGATATAATGATCATATTGTGCCACATTTATGTTATGTTTAGGAGGACAGTAGAGAGACGATATAACCATAGGCCCATCTATGTCTTCAATTTGTATTAAAGTTGCTTGTATGTGCTCCTTTTTATATTCTTGTAGTACATTGTATTTAATTTTGTTGTTAATTATAATAGCTGTCCCACCATGTGCCTTCTCATCTGGGTGTTTTGTATAGTGTATATTATAGTCATGTATTTTTAGGTAAGTTTTATTGGTTTCAGAAATTAATACTACGTCAATGTGATTTTGATATATAAATTGCTTTAATTCAAGCGCATGTTGGATTAGTCCGTTTGCATTCCATATTGCCATTTTTATTTTAGGTTTATTTGTCATTTATTTTTGATACAAGTACAGTGATTATGTTTATCATGTTTGTCATTTGGGTAATGAGTTGTCTCATCATTTCTTTTATCTCTAGAAAGTCTTTGTCCGGAGTTGTCGAACTAGTTTCTTTGGTGCTGGACGTTAAATTTTGAGCAGCTGCTTGAGCGAATGATTTTCCAGGGACAACAGAGTTGTCATAATTTATTTTGTTGGTTGCATTGTCTGGTACTATTTCCTTGCGTCGTAATGTTGGAAAGCGTTGTATTCTTAATTCTTTGTATATTTCGCATCCTTTGTAGTTAGCAGTGTGATTTCCGTTGCAGAGAGCACACTTAATTGTTTCGACAGTGAGGGTCACAGGACAGTTGATTGTTTTGTGTTTTCCTGCACATTTTACACACATAGGTTCCTTGGAACAATAATTTTTTGTATGTCCGTATTTTTGGCAGTTTGTACATTGTGGTATAACCCTTTTTTGATGAGGTGGTTCAAATACTATCTTGCATTGGAGTAAAGAGGTTACATCATTAATATTTTTATTGTTTGGAGCATTTTCTAATTCGATAATAAATAGTGATAATGGTTTCTTAGTTTTTCGATCTAGTATATTACTAATGTTTGTTACTTTGTGGCCTAGTTCAGCTAATTCTTCTTTAATGGTATCATGTTCTGCTGAGTAATGCATGTGTCTTAATACAATCATAAATCCCCTCAGTTCCCCCCAAGTGTAGTACTGCGTATTTTTTTCTTTTAGCATTTTAGTTATATTTCTATAGCTTGCAATATATTTTGGTTGCATTTTCACTTCGTTACCATTTAATATTTTTAGGTCATATTGATATTTCGCTACATCATTCAGAGCTTTTGTCAGTGTTTCCAGAAATTTCATCCCTTGCACGTATATTGGAGGAGGCTTTGGAACTTTTGGATCTTCAGTGTTGTTCCCAGGTTCCTTTGTTTCTGTATTATGAATAATTTCCACTTCATCATCATATTCATCATCTGACTTAAGTATGTTGAAAGGATTTGACGAGGTAGTTGTAGTGGGTCGATTTAGCCAATAATTTTTAAGGTTTTTTTGGTTTTTTGATTTAAACTTTTTTATATTTCGAGGTGGAGTTGTTAATTTTTCAGGAGATCCTCTATTCCTTTTTAGTGGCAATTTTTTGTTTTCACTTACCGATGTTATGACAGTATTTATTTTTATTATTGGAGTTGTTTTGATGTAGTTCGAGTTAACTGTTGTTGGAGTCATAGTTGTTGCGGTTGCAAATATTGTTGTTGTTGTTGATGTTGATGTTGTTGTTGTTGTTGTTGTTGATGATGGTAATGTACTTGTTGATATAGTGGTTGTATATTTTGATAATATTACAGAGTTGGTTGGATCCGTTATAGTTGCTGTAGTGATTGATGTAATTTGGTTCTTTATTGGTAGTAAAGTTGTTTCTGTATCATTTCGCCCTACTGGGGGCGATCTTACGACACTCATATTATATTACTAAGAAATTTTTTATTTTTTTTTATTTTTATGAAATAAATTTCAATATTTTGAAATTTTGCCGGTAGACGGCTTAGCTGATTCAATTAGTTTGCACGATGGTAACACTAATTTTTCTTAATTATAATTGTCAACTTCTGACAATGACAGTTGCTTATTTTTATTTTACTGTTATAAATTATTTTAAAAAGTAAACAATGTGACTTTCGCGGTTTGTTTACGCGCGAGTTTTTAATTATTTCGCGGTTTAAATTATTATAACACAATAATAATATGCGCACTAGTAGTAAAACACGTCTTACTTTCGCAAGTGTTCGGAGTTTACGATCTCAGTTTTGGGTTCCTACAAAGTTTAAACAAAAAAAGAAAATTCATTTTACAAAAGTTTCTTATTTTTGATGTAGAATCCGAATTTTCATAAAAAAGTACCCCTTCCCATTTGAATATCTCGATTTTGGTAATTTTCGGCAATTTTTGGTCTTAAAAAACCGATTTGCGATCCTTTCCGGAAGTTGAAAAAACCACCAATCAATAGAGCACCCTCGATTTAGTTAACAAACTGTTAACTAAAATTAAATTTTAAAATAGTGGCTCCTTCCCCTCTTAAAAAGCTGATACGCATGCTCTGGAACACCCGGTATAATGTTCACTGAACGAAAGCGTGTATCAGTATGACCATTCACCATACTTTTAATGTACTATGAATAAATTTCGTCTTTCATAATTTGTAGTATGAAGATAATATCTGAAATTTCTGTCCCAGATTCTAAAGAGATTAAATAAAGCATTTACAAAATACAATTTCAATTTCGCATCTCTGTTTGAATTATTTAAACTCAAAAACTAATTTTAAAGCCTAAGTTAGTGCATATTGTTATTTGAATTTATAAAGCAAATTTTCGATTGTAAAACTAAAAATATTTCATTTATTGACAACTATTTTATCTTCATTGCCACGAAACAAAAATTTAACAAATTCAAATTTTTAAAAAACCAGCTTTAAACAAAAGTGTTACATAAAATAAAATATAAATTATTAATTTGTAAAGTAATTTTTGAAGGTTATTATAATCAATTGATAATGAAGACTTTGAATATAAAAATTATGAATAATTGTTATTGAAGCAGTTGGAATGTGCTGAATCTAACTACAAAGATAGATATAGATATTTAAATATATTCGAATGAATTATGTCTTTAATTTGATTTAAATAAAATATAGTTAAAAAAAATAAATAAGTTTAAATAAAATTGATATTTTCTTAAAATATATTTGGAAATAGTAACACTTTGTATGTAAAGTTTGCATTAAAACAGTTGAATTTTGTGTAATAAATGTTATAATGTTAAAGCAGATAAGATGAGGAGTTGGTATGAATTTTAAGATGCTTATTATAAGTTACGCAACATAATAACTAACCTAAAAAACTTCCCAAAAAGAAGAACATTGAAAAGTAAAATCAAGAACATGTATTTATAGCGTTATGCTTAACTTTAATAATTTAAATATCATTTTGTTAAATAATTATATAAAATTTTGCAAATGTTAATGATTTTCTTGGTATGATTTATGCCTTTCTTGGCTTTAAATTTAAAACAAATTTCTTTTTTCTCTTAAATTGTTTTATACTTGCTTCTGCTCAAATCAATTATATTGTTTTTCTTTATGTTCAAGTTTCAATTGCTATATTGTTTGATAATATCATATTAAATTATGATATTATTTACTAAACTCTGTACGATCTAGGAATCTCTTTTTTGCATAAATAAATAAAATAAAATAAAAAACTTACATTAATTTCAAATGGAATATAAAAACAAATAAATAATTTAAAATGAAATATCTTACATAAAGAAACTATATAATTTAGAAGATGATACAGTAAAATTGTAGAAGGAAATTGATTTTCCATTATTTAAAAGTTGTACTCAGTAAAATTAGCATTGCATAAATATACACAATGAAGAAAAAAAATGTCAGCAGTTTTTAGTTTGAAACCCTGATTCAATAATTGAAAATGTAAAGGTATAATTCGCTTTCTCAAATGGGTTGATACTAATCAAAAATATTATTCGTTCAAAGTATTTAAAGTTTAATTAATCTCCACTTATATTGGATATCATATCAGATTTTCCTCTGCTGATCAATGTAAAGAAAATGAATCAAAATTAGAATACATTCTAAGTACCTAGTACCTACTAAGCGGTATAGTTATTAATTGGAAGAGTTATTTATGATACTCCTTTTATTATACTTGCGAAAATAATTACGGTTTGTGTGATATGTTTAAGGATAATCAATAATTTCCTTTAATTTAGCTTCTCCTTAATTCAATTGTGTAAGTAATAAATTTTATAATATATTTACAATAAAATTATATTATATTGCATTATAAAGTTTCTCGCTTAAGTCTTTCGTTCAATTTTCACAATTTTTTTTTTAAATTTCTTTTACAACTGAAATTCACCTTCAAAATACAATAGCTTGTATGGCAATAAAACGTTTTAATTTTGAAAAGTCAAAAAAACTAGCTTTGCGTCGTTATAATTTCTGTTTTGGAGCACATAAAATTTCTGTTTCGGTAGCACTAACATGTCACATAAATTGAAAATTCCATTTTTGTACAACATATAATTTTTATCAGTCCTGCAAAATTTATGTAGACATCACAGTTGTAGTAATAAAAAACTTGAATAAAAAAAAAACATATTTTGTAATAAAAAAAAACGTATTTTTAACAAGAAAAGTGTGCTATACGACGCAACATATTTAGTTCAACAAGTTATCGTTTTTATTGAATCCAGAAGTTAAAAAAAAAACAAAACGAACAAAAACCAAAACAAAAGGAAAATCCAGTTGTAAATTTTTTTTTTAACAATTTTTGTGTTTTATTCTATATTAAATTTATCTCATAGATACAAGTATGTATATTATTAAATTCACTATATAAATAGTTTCTTTAACTTGTGATGTAAAAGAAGATCAAAACATATTTTTTTAAAGATTCTTTTCTAATGGAATTTAATCGAAAATCACATTTTTATGTTTTCGTTTCTGGTTATCAAAATTAGTAATCATCATCCTACCGTATTTAGTTAGAATTAAAATCCTTTTTAAAAAACTTAATTCTACTTAAAGGAATAGGAAATAATATTGAAAAACAAGTATTTTTTTAATATAAAAAAAAGCATAAAAAAAATTAAAGAGCTCAAATTATAAAAAAAAATTTTTTTATTAGTGAGGTAAGTAAATGAAATGAAATGAAACATAAAGATAGAATGGCTTAATGAAAGTAAATTTTATTTTGAACGTAATATAGAATAAGTAAGTGTTGTACTATAAAAACGTGGTACTGGTGAAGCTCGAAAGTTATTAATAAATTGTGAATATACCTTACAAATTAACAACAATAATTCTGCAAAAGTATAAGTGTTTTTAAGATTGTCATTGTTACGCAACATCACTGCTTTAAACGTTTTACATTTGTTATATTTTTTTTTATTTTTTTATGATCAGCAAAGATTCTGTAGAAAACTTAATAAATCAGCTCATATAATTTTTACATATTGGAATGCAACCATTCCCATCTGAATCCACAACAATTAAGCTAAGCTCAATTAAACTTAGCAATCAACAACAATTAAGCCAACAAATGTTAAGGTTAGATGGAAGGTTAATTCTGAGTTATCAGTACAAAATGGTAATATATAAGAAGATATTAACACATGTGTGGACGTAAGGTATTCACTTATCGGGCTGTACAAATAAAAACCAAATTAAAATGCTATAAAAATTTCTAAATATAGTTATCCGTGATATAGTTAATTCACCATGGAACGTACGTAACAAAAATTTCCACCGGAACCTGCACATTGAAGTAGTCACAGACGAAATCAAGAAACATGCAATAGAATACAACCAGGTACTGCAAACTCATGTGAGCTCGTAACTGACAGCAGTTCTTGATATCGACAATACTGTCCGTCGGCTCAAGAGAACGTAACCACAAGAGCTGGTCACGTTAATTTTTCAATATTGGTTTCCTGAACGGTAATTATTATAACTTGGCATAATTTCTTTGTGAAAAATTAATATATCTCTCACGCAGAAAATATTGCTGTGGCTATATTTCCTTCACGGGATAAAATATTGCAGTGACAAGGTACATACACGAACATTATTATGTTGATAACGATCCTCCACGCAAACTATTACTATAATATTTTCCTAAGAACGCGTTCCGAAAATTTACAAAGAAATAGTAATTAGTCGATGTAACCTAGATTGGTTATAACGTAAAACAAATATAGGTAGGTGGACTGTAGTTTCCCACGATTTCCAAACTATCAAGAGGCACACACAACTGAAACTTCGGAGATTAACTCCTATGTTTCGAAAAAAAAAATCAGCCGTGCTTAAGCATTACTTTAAGCATTACGAATTTTCGTAACCTTGTTTGTGCCATCTTGGGGTTTCCAAAGTTCAGAGTTGGGTACTTGCGGCTCCTCTTGTTTATCGTTGCGATTATTTAAAAATGGTCAATGTCCAAGAGAAGTTAAGAATTAAGTTACATCTGGTTCGCTAATTTGAGGAATAGCCAATTTTGATATTTTCGTTCAAATTAGCTATCAGGGAAACAACAATCCAAATTAGTGAATTATTTACTAGCTTGGGACGTATAAGTAATTTAAAGATGTGAAAGAGACTTTCAAAGATGAAAAGGCAGAGCCTTACAGCGGCATAGATAGACCAAAAACTTACAAGCTCCTTTCGCGATATCAGAAATATGTTTTTGTTTCTTAATTTGTTCAATTACCACACGGTGCATACCTGAAAAGACAACGTACAGTATAGAAAATGTGGCATAATCAGAGTTAAACCACCTTGTTTTTACTCCACTTACTTAAGAAAAATAAGAGAATTCATAGTTTACGTAGTGTGCTAAAGACTTTTTAGAAAATTAAATTAATATAGTCATTCCATTATAGGCTTTTGTTAATGACTGTGTCAAGATTGCAAACTTTATTTACATATGAAATCGTTGAATCATCCATTTTAATATGCATTGCAGTGTCTATATTTTTAGAGTAGACAATCATAGCTTGTGATTAAGTTGCATTAACCTATTGTTTTGTGGACCAAAAATAAAATTGGATCAAGATCATTATTAATTTTAGCTATACACTAATTCACATTGTAGATAAGATCACTAACCTAATTTTGAGACATATAACCTGCAGTTGGAATCAGATAAGCATAGAGACAAGTCATTAAGAAAAGAGACCAAAGTGAAGAGATCGTAATAGGGAACCTTGAGGAGCACCACATTGAATTTCTAAAAAGATTGAAGTGATTGACATTTTTATATACCAATTGCTTTCTGCCAGTTAAGTAATTATGTAGAATGAACAAAATGATCGAAATATGATCGTTACAAATGATTTTTTGATTATACGCGCATAGTTAAAATACTTAGACTTAGACTACTTGAGTTTTCTAAAGTAACATCACCTTGGAAAAAAATATTCAGTCAAAATCTCAGTAGTTCGAGTGCAATTCGACAATTTTAAATTTTCAACTCAACTGTGGTAGTTTTGCCACAGTCCATAATTTTTATTGTACCACGATTAATCATATTAACCATTATTTGTCTTTTATTACTAACTTCGGCAATTCTATACTATTCGGCTTAAAAAAAAACATCAAAGGATTCTACTAGAGAGCTTTCATCTGTAAATCTTCAGATTAAATTGAAGAATGTTTGAAATAGATTATTGGTGAAATTCAAACAGAGGGTGGATTAAAGAAAAGTGGGTTTTGCCGTCTACTAATACACAAATCGAACGATTCGAAAGAACATCTTTAATCAATTTAGAAAAAACAAACCTTATAATTATAGCTTGGCATTTGGCTATTAAAGCTGCGTGTTATACTTAAGCAAATATTTTAAGATTGCAAACAAATACAACAACAAATTTTCTTTTATATAAAAATACTTAAAATAAATTACTATTACTTTAGAAATTAAAAATTATTATTTACGATATTAAATTAAATTTTTTAACACATAAATTGCGTTCCCGGAAAATTATGTCAATTGAATGCGTTCTAAGATCTTTAAACAGTTCTATTTAACTTATTATCATACAAAATAACACTGTGGGTTTTCTATGTACACAAAATATGCTAAGCTAACCACTATAATTTATATGATTCTATATAGTGTTGGTTTTTTTTTTTAAGTCAACTTTTGATCAATTAAAATACTTTAATTTTTTTTTTACTAATATTAGTTTTAATTCAAGTTTAAAAATAGTGAAAAAATAACAAAACCAAAAAAACGAAGTATTTAATCAATAGTAAGTGATGTAAAATATTTACAATCAACAAAAATGGTTGTTTTTTTGTTTTTGGTAAATTCAACAGAAGCAACAACAGATGATGGATATGATGATGATGAAAAGTAAAACAAACTGATAAACAAAAAAAGCATTTTAATTTTTTTAATTTATTTTTGCGTGTTCAAACCTTTTTTGGAATTTCAAAATCAAATACCAACATAACACACACGCACAATTAATTTTGGTTTTATTTTTATTTTTTTGTTTTGTGTGGCTAGAAAAGTATTGAATATGGATATCCATTATCTATGAATAATATACTAATATATGTATTAATGTTGAAATATTTTCACGATGTTGAACGATGACAATATTATTATTACACTGCACAAATGAAACCAAATTCATCAAGAAATATTTGTAATGAGTTTTGAATTTTTAAATACATATTATTAATATAATAAATAATGAAGGTTTTATTTTGGTTATTTAAAATAGCATGATATATTTTTGGTTACCTATCAACACTAAAAGTGAATATTGAAAATGTGACATAAATAGAAGAGCATAATATTTTATGATAATTATTATTATTCAGATTTGCTTAGGACAAGCAAAATAAAATTATGTTTCGGTGATGGAATACATACTAAAGATGGTATAAATAAATTTTTAAAAATCGAACACTGTTGAAATAGGTAGCTGAAGTGGTGTGTTATGAAAACTTATAAACAATTTTATATAAATTTTTTAATCTGAAAATCGAAATTAATATGCTTTCACTAATTAACTTATTTCCTTCATTATTGTCCTGTAACTTCATTCGTGGGGAATAGGGTGTAAATAAAATCTTTACATCAACTTCTATCTGCGGCTAACCTCTTCAATCGTTTGGTACTTGCTTCGGTTAAGACTGTTGTTCTCCATGTTTTTCTCATCCTTCCGACGAGACATGTACCTTGAACATTTTATTCGAAACATTGTTTCGTGATGTTGCTGTCAGGTTTCCTCAAAGTATGCCCGATCCAACGCCATTTCCTATATCGGATTTCTATTTGCTTTTTATTAGTTTGTTGCCCAGCGTTCTATTGGAAATGGTTTATGGCCAACGAATGTTTAGGATGCGCCGGAAACATCTATTGATATACGCTTGTAGTTTTGTCGTAATGTTTACCAAAACTTTACATGTTTCACAGATGTACAAGGGAACAGATTTTACAACTGCATTGAAAATGTCTTTTTTAGTACGTAGAGATATGTTGTTTGCCTGCAATATTTCTTTGAAAGCATCCCGATAGCAGTACGCACTTTGCTGATATGTACATCAATATCCAAATTTGTACCTAAATCTGTTGACCCGTTGATGCTTGGTAATTGAAATTACTCATCTCTTTGTGCTGTGCGAGTTAAACGCATGATTGTGGCTTTAGCTGTATTAAATTCTAAGCTATAACTTCTTTTAGTGTCATACAGCTTTTGGTAAATATCATTTAAGCCTCCATCGGTGTAATCAAAGTGGCTGATGCGTTCGCAAAGACCCGACTTGATACCATTGCTCTAGTTTATACCCAGAGTAGTAGTTACTATGTCGTCCATTATTACCAGAAGCTATATGTGGAGTAATGTGTATTTGAATTTCATTAAAAACATTGTTATTTACTTTCATTAATAAGACATTTTAATAACTTTCAAATTTTAGGCAAAAAATACAGATTTGTGTTAAACATATCTAAATAGAATATTTAAAGAATTATTTGTGTTGATGTGATCGACATATGAATGGCAACTGCGAAAACCTGCTTGTTGCTTGGTTTCTTACATAGTTGAAATTTAGTTAAAGAAATCTTTACATTTTTTATACCTTCAGCTTAAAAGGCGACTGAACAACTAACTAGGGATCATCCTTGATAAGAAGCTCAACTGGGCGAAACATATCGAGGTGAAATGTGCTAATGCTGTGAAAGTCCTATGGCAGTGCAGAAGGGCCTTTGGCAACAATTGGGGCCTAACAGCGAAAACAGCCTTAAGACTATACAAAGTGTGCATCAAGCCTATTGTTAGCTATGGGTCCATTGCATGGGTTCTGAGAACATTGCATATGTCATAAAAAAACTAGAGGCAGTACAAAGACTTGCGTGTCTCTGTGCAACAAGTGCTTTTAGAACCACACCTACAGCGGCTGTGCAAATGCTTCTTGGGCTTCTACCCTTGCATCTTTATGCAAGAATGGAGGCCTTAAAAGTTGCAAGAAGGTTGCAAACTCTAGGGAATACTAGAGGATGTAGGAACAAACATGAAAGGCTATGGAAGGACTTAGAAGAGGAACTGAAAGAGTTCTTCATGCCAACAGACGACATCACTACATACGTATCCCTAAAGAAGAGATACGCAGTAGAAATCCCAACAAGAGAGACCTGGTGCGGTTCAGAAGAGCAGGCTAGGTCTTCGAACACATCGGACATTTTCACTGACGCATCCCTTACGGCTCTAGGCACGGGAGCCGGAGTTTTCTTTGAAAAGGAACAACTTGAGCTCTTCCTCTTGGCAAATACTGCACAGTCTTCCAGGCTGAAGTTTTTGCCATAAACGCAGTAGTGAATATAATAAGAGAGCAAAGATGGTCTAACAAAGTCATTAGAATCTTTAGTGACAGTCAGGCTGCCTTAAAAGCTCTTGAAAGTAACTTCATCAAATCTAGATTGTTGGGAGAATATTCGGAAGCTCGACATATTAGGGCCACCTCCGTTTTGAATAAAAAAAAAAAATACCTTCAGCTTGGTAAGAAGAAAACTATAATTTAAGAGAAATAAGAAAGAAAAACGTAAATTAGAACTACATATTTGGACCATAATAAATATTCCTTCCAGGCATGAATCTCATCAATTTTATCACACTTGCCGTTCTTCGATTGGTAGTTAACCAATTATGAACACTCAATGTGACTTCCCTTCTATATAATATATTATGTTATATACTATAGAAAAGTAGTGCAATAATTAGAAAATATCTTACCAATATTTTTGTTAAACAGAACAGAATTTATTACGATAGAACATTTGTGATGATAGAAAATATTTTCTATTTTTCTATTCAAGAAATTTATAACGATTTTAATCTTTTCTAATAAAAAAAATACAATAATACAAATACAACTTTTAATATGATATTTTGTTAGGACAATAAGAAAATTTAAATTAAAACAATCCTCCACAACTGACATTTTTACTCCACTGAAATTGTTCCGAAAAATAAGTTTTCTGCTAATAAAAACCACAGTTGAAGAGAACAAATAATATAGGAAATAGGAAGAGAATTTCAAATGTTAATCTTTGCGAGTTAAACACGCAGTTCAAAACTTAATACACTGAAGTACAAGTCGAAGTACTTAATACACGGTCTAAAATATACGAACTACACTAATAATACGGTCTAAGGAACGTCCATTAAAAATGCAGAAAATTTTCTAACCAAAAAAAAATTTGTAATCCAAAGTTCAGAAGTAAAATATGGAGATTTTAATTTTCAATTGCAGTGAACATCCCCCATAAAACGGTAAAAATAGAAAAAAAATATTGTGTAAGATTTACTACTTTAATGGTAATGCATCGAATATGTACGAAAGATTAAGAATAACGGACGGTCGAATGTATTGTGATACACATAATGTGTAAAATTTAAGGTAAACATAAATAATAAAATAAACAAAAAAAAATTTAAAATTATTGAAAAAAAAAAGCAAACAAGCAACTGTCAGCTACGACGAGTATTTGGTTGAAATTTAAATGTTTACTGAAATTCTTTTGACTAATTGTGTGTACTTAACAAAGTGGTCCGTATCAGTTTCAATATCTCTCATCATTCGCATTTATATCAATCACTGTTATTAAAGAGAAAATAAAACAAGAAAACAAAAAATAAAAATGGTTTTTATGAGATTCAAACGAGGGAGCTTCTTGTATTAACAATATTATATTAAGAAGACTTTTATGCTGCTGGTATTGAAATACAAAAATTGTAAAGTTAGCAAATTTAACATGAGTATCACAACAATTTAATCAGATGGTAATGGAAATACCTCTTCAAAACTACAATTTTCTTTTATTTCTTATTTTTTTTAAATATTTTTAAAGAGATGTGAATTTTTTTTCTTTCATTTGTCTTAGATATGCGTATAGAAGTATAGTATTTTAACTGGATGGTAAGAAGCTTTAACGCGATTTTTATTGTTATTATTTTCTCTGTAAATACGAACTTATTGAGAAAATGTTTATTTAATATTTACGCTCATTGGTAATGAATGAATGGGTACATTTGAAGATTTGTATTGAATTATTGGTAAATTTTTGTTATTATTTTTTCTTATGAATGTTTTTATTATTATGTTTTAGTTTTCTTTTATAAAAATGAAACTCTAATGAAAACAAGACCGTAATTTCCGTTTACATTTTAATATTTTAACCTAATTTTAATTCCATTTTGTTTCATTGTTTTTGTTGTTGTTGAATACTAAAGTGCATTGACCTAATGACTTTTTGTGTTAATGTTATTTAGTGTTGTTTTGTGATTGCATTGAATATTTTTTATTTTTTATCATTATTTTATCCCAAACTAAACTGTGTGCATATAATGATGATAAGAGTTGTAGTTTAAACATAATTTTATTATATATTACAAATAATATTTTATTAAATTTTAATATCGACTGTAAATAATTATAATTCAATTAATATTTGGAATAAACTCGCAAAAAATAAATTATTACATGACTTTTACAATCTTGAATGTTGGCTCAAACCGTTGGCTTGTAAGTACCCCATTTAAGCAATAATTGTAAAAAAAAAAAATGTTTTTTAATTGGAATTGTAAATTTATTGTAAATCAAACAGAAAACTTGTGAAAAGTGTTTTATACAAATTCACTACTATATATGCCAACCTAGCTTTTTACCGAAACACATGAGATGTAAGATCAAATAAACAAGAATTCGCCATAAAATATTTTAAAACCGAACAGGGGTATCAGAGAATATTGATAAATAAAGTTTGATAAAAACTGAGCTGTATTAGAAATTAAAAAAACATCAAAACAAATTTTGGGTTGAATTCACAACTATAAAATCAAACAACTAAATAACTAGGAGTCTAAAACAATTAATACCTATATGTACTGAATAGTAGGGGTATTATGATGAACAAAACCCTTTATTAAATACTTTAGGATTTATTTGTATATGACATCTTTCCAAAATGTGCTTGATATTTATATAATATCAGATTTAATACTCATAGTAACCACATCAGACGTCTATTTGAGACGAAGGCTTGGTATATTTTTGTGCAATATTTTATTATCATTCAGTGATGTTCGTAGAATCCAACACCGTTAGATAAAAAAAATAAAACATACTGCTAGTAGATTACAAAAACCTAAACTATATTAAAAGAGTAAGTTATTAGATAATTACTAAATATAAAATAAAAAAAAAAACAAAAATACAACCAATTGACACAAAAAAAAAAAAATTAATATACAAAGCTAGCATTACGTACGTTATAACGCAGTATAGTTTTAACAAGTCCCAATTCTTACGTGGCTTTCAAAAAGACTTGAATTAAAATTTACTTCACGCTTGAATTAAAATTTGCTAAATATTTAACTCAAAACTAAGTTTTATATTTTCGGAAAACAATTAATTTTACTTATTATATCGTCCAATTTAAACATAATATTTTTGTTACATAGGATATTTTTTTCTTTCTCTAATCTCATTCTTGTTACTTCCATGGAGTCACCGATGTTTAACTGTCCATCCTAGTTTAAAATTTTCTTTTGCATATAACGAAGACATCACGCGGTGATGAGTTAGATGGTATTCTTGCAATTTCAGCACCAATTAAAGAAACTTTTAATATTGCCTTTGATATGCTCGCTATAACATCTTACATTTTTTTTATGTATTTTTTAATCGATAATTTTTTGCGCTAATATTTTGAAAAAGGTTCAGATAAATTAAAAATTAAATATTTGGGTTCTTGTCATTGTTTTTGCTGTAATTCACCGAGGTGGAAAGTTGAACAGACATTATTAGCGTATTAAATATATTAAATATTTTGACCTTTCACACAACTACCATAGCTTTCGAAAATAAGGTAAATTTTTAAAAAGTATAGCAACAAAATTAACACTCAACAAATTAGAAATATATTTTTAGTAATTGTATCAATAATTTAAGTTGATTAGAAAACATTTACATTTATTTTTTACCCTGTAATACCAAATTTGCATAATGTAACCTTAATAACAATTTATTACATTTATTACAATTCATAAAGTTCATTTGTGTTGAATTTTAAAAAATCAGGCGCGAGAACATTTTGGAACTATTGCCATAAAAGTAAAAATCAACAAAACGTAAAAAAAAATTAAATTCATTTTATATGGTCCCTAAAAAATAATCAAATATTTTGAAAAATTTGCATTTACAACCAATTACAAAATAAAATATGTATATAGATACATATAAATATAACGTTGAATAAATATCAATTTTTAAGAATTATTTTGGTCACTGGCTACAGCTATTGATTCTGATATAAAAAGACAAATAATTAATAAAGCTAAAAATGACAAGAAAATTAAAATAAACAAGAAAATCTAAAATGATTTATTTTACTGCTACAAAAACATTTAGCTTTTAGTAATTTGTAATATTTGAATAATATTTGTAAGCAAAAGTAAGATACATTGATTTAAAATGAACTTAAGTCAAACTTAAAACGAGGTTAAAAATTAATTATTGAGTCAACATTTTTTAAAATGACTCAATTTTTTAAGGTTTGAACATTTTGTTTTTGTTGCTATATAATCAATTGTATATAACATCAATATATAATCAGTTTCATCCAAAATGAGATTTAATTTTAAAAAATTTTAGTTTTTTTTTTTTTTTTTTTTTTTTTTTTTTGCGAAAGATAGGAGGTAATCCCCGAAGGACATCAAGAGCTCCAGCCGCGTGTGCATCTTGATAGTGTAGGAATCGAACCCACTAAAGCCCACCTATCTTTTTGCGTTATAACCAATCTACGTAAGATCGACTAATGACTTTTTTTTTCGTAAATTTTCGGTCGCGTCTTTAGTAAATTATTATAGTGATAGTTTCCGTGGAGGATCGCTAACATCATAATAATTACCGTGTAGGAACTTTATCACTATGATATTTCCCGTGAAGGAGATAGTCACAGCAATAGCTCCGCGTGGGAAGATTTTTTAGATTTTTTCGCAAAGGAAAATTATTGAAATAAAAATTTCCGTAAAGGAAACTATTATCGTAGAATTTTCCATTTTAGGTCGTGACCAGCTCGTGGGGTTTCGTTCTCTTGAGTCGACGGATACTGCTGTCGATATGAAGAACTGCTGCCATTTCCGAGTTCACATGAGTTTGCAGTCTCTGCTCGTGTTTGACTGCATGTTTCTTGATCTCTTCCGTGACTGTTTCAATGCGCAAGTCACGGTGGAGATCTTTGTTACGTATGTACCATGGTGCATTTACTATACCACGGAGCACTTTATTTTGAAATTTTTGCAACATTTCAATGTTGGTTTTCTTTGCACAGCCCCATAATTGGATACCGTACGTCCACACAGGTTTTAATATCTGCTTATATATTAATATTTTGTTCTGTACTGATAACTCAGAACCACGCCCAAGTAACCAGTAAAATTTTTTGAGTCTAATGTTTAACTCTAAAAACTAAAAAATTTTAGTGATTCTATTAATAGACCCTTTTTATTTGACATTTAATTAGAAAATGTACAAAAAAATAAAAATCGTATTTGTAAATTATGCAATAAAAATCGCAGATTTATTTTTACTTTTGTTATATTTGCACTTACTTCAAAAAAGAATAATAATTCAAAAATAACTTTGTTCTCAAAAAATAAAGGGTTTAAACTATATTGATTTGATATGTATACATATCCAAATGACTCAAAATATTTTCAATGAAAATACCCACAACTTTTCTCAATAACAACTGTCATATTTGTTTATATTTGAAATATTTTGCTTCAAATTTATTATTTAACATTCAACCCCTGCATTCTTCTAATCTCTTACACATAATATTGTAATTGAAAATAACTTACTTCATTTCTGCAGTATTTCTGCAGAAGTCTACGCATGTCAAAATTGCGTTCATTAATGTATAAAAACTTGTTTAGCGAATATTGAATTAATAATATGTTCAAAGGAACAATGTTAAATATGTTCTGGGATTTAGAAGAGAACTCGATCATAAGATCATATATAATTTGGAGAAAGAAAAAAATAATTAGAGTATTGGATTAAGATTAATAATAGGGGCAGTTTCTTATTATATGAAGTCTGTTCGACTTTTAAATTCTTACATGATCTGAGCTCAAACCGACTTGGTTGGTTGGTTTCTATCTTTAAATATTTACAATATTTTTAGTACAAAAGGACCAAATATTGGATATTTGTTTTAAAAAGTTGAATTTAATTAACTACTTTTTTCGTAGATTAGTGCCTTAAATTTAGAATTTATATATATTATCTAATTAAAAATACAAATAATACTTGTTTAATTTAGAAATAATCTTATGTTTGATTGGGAGCTTAATTTTAATTATTTGTGTTTTAGTTGGGGTTGCTTTTTTGACTCTATTTGAGCGTAAAGTATTAAGGTATATCCAAATTCGAAAAGGGCCCAATAAAGTAGGTTTAATAGGAATTTCTCAGTCTTTTTGTGATGCAATTAAATTATTTTCAAAGGAACAAACTTATCTTTTGATATCTAATTATATTTGTGATTACTTTTCTTCAATTTTTTCTTTATTTCTGTCTTTACTTTTATGAATATCTTGTCTTTATTAAATAAGTTATATTAATTTAGTTTAGTTTTTTTATTTTTTTAAGTTGTACTAGATTAGAAGTTTATACTGTTATAATAGCTAGAAGTCTTCTAATTCAAATTACGCTCTTTTAGTGGAGCTACGAGCGGTGGCTCAAACAATTTCTTATGAAGTAAAATTAGCATTGATTATACTAAGTTTTCTTACTTTAATTGGAAATTATAATTTAATTGATTTCTATTATTATCAGGAATATAATATATGATTTTTAATTGTTTTATTTCCTAATACTAGCTGAAACTAATCGGAGTCCTTTTGATTTTGCTGCAGGTTAATCTGCATTAGTTTTAGGATTTAATGTTGAATATACAAGAGGACGTTTTGCTTTAATTTTCTTAGCGGAGTATTCGAGCATTTTATTTATAAGTATTATAATTTTCTGTTATTTTTTTCGGCGGTAATGTTTTTAGCATCTTATTTTATTTAAAATTAGTTTTTATTTATTTGGGTTCGTGGGACTTTCCCACTATTTCGGTATGATAAATTAATGTATTGGCTTGAAAATGTTTTTTACCTTTTAGCTTTAAATTTATTAATGTTTTTTCTATGTATTTAAATTTTATTTTCTGCTTATTTTTAAGTAGTTAATTTTAATAACAGTAAAAGCTAATAGAAGTTATTATTTTCTATCTTATGTTTTAAAAACATGCTTTATATCAAGCTCATTAGCTAGTTTAATAATTTATCTCATCAAATTGTAGCTAGGGAATTAATTATAAGTTAAAAGAAGTAAACAACTGTCAATAATTGTCCTACAACTACATTGGAAGCTTTTATTGGGCGGGTCCTAATTCATGCTAATAGAAGTACTGTAATTAGCATAGTTCAGAATATAATTGGATTTAACTGATTAGATATTCTTTCAAAAACCGTCGCATACATAAAGTTAAAAACTTTGAAAAAAAATATTATTATTTCCAAATGACATATCAGTGTCACCTCCATGAGGAAAAAAAAAAGAAAAAAAATTTCCAAATGACCTTTTGAACGCTGATCAATTCTTTGATCCAACTTTTTCACCTTTCGCTATCAAAAAATCCAGATATCAATAAAGGACGATATCATTCGTCGATTTTGATTTAGAACATCCTTTTTTGGGGCTGAAATAATTTCGGATAAATCTTCTTTGGATGAATTTGATGATTCAAATTGGAATGATGAACTTGTTAATTGTTTCGGTGAACATAATATGTTGTAACGTGCAACATATATTTCATGACAAAGATCAAAGTATTCCCAAGTCGTTATTTCTCGTCCCCTTCAGGGATTCTCTTTTTATATTTGTTTTCAAGATGGCAAAATTTTTGCACACCACACCAAAATCGAATTCAGGTAATACCTTCTTCATTTTTTGAAGCACTTTTCTCCATGATACGGTTTTTTTTTTCTTCCTTGTACAAACTCTGCTGTCATTTCTAATCTTGTTGTTATTACTTTTAGTTTGTGTGAAAATATTAAAAAAATTACATTTTCAGTTTTTAGTTTTTTCTTGCAGATAAAAAATTTTCGCTGCGCAAATGACAGAACAACTTTGATACAATTTTTGCATTACTGAATAAAAGAATTAACGTCGTATTACTGTATGTATGCATTATTGAAAAGAATACAACAGAAATACCACTTTTTAAATAATTTAATGAAGAGAGCCAATGTAATTGTTAGCCCGTAATACAAACTCGTATTGAGTCATAGCTTTTCTAGAATGCATACAGTTAATTCAATCAATATTCAGTAATTCTTCATTTACTTTGATGTTTTTTTTTGTTGTTATCCTACATTTTTTTTGGAACTGGTAATAGTATAGAGAATAGGGAGAACCTCTTAAGTTTTAATTGTCGTATAAACATAAACAAATTTTTCATCTAAAAACAAAATTTTCTATAAACATGAAGCATCTATCATCTATTAATCGAGCACAATAATAAAAGGTAAATTTCGCTAATTTAATAACAACAACAAAAATATTAGAAATTATCAATATCAATTAGTTAATTAAAAAAATATTTGAAGGTGTGCAATTTACATATAATATCATTAAAATTTCTCTAAAATTCGTTAAAAAAAAAACAAAACACTATTAACCAGGTACATAAGTATTTATACAAATATTTATTATGTCTTATTGCTACAGACCTAAAAAAAAAATATTTAATTACTAACTAACAATTTCCGCAAACAGATTTTTTTCTTCTATTTTTAGTAACAACTTTCAGTTAATTATCAAGTCAGCTGTAAATTGTTTTTTTTTATTTAATTTTCTATACAAATAAATTCCACGCGACCAAATGATATTTAATTAAAATTATATATTTATGTATGTATATATAAAATTAATTCAGAAATGCAGTTAACAAGTTCCTCCAGGTGGTAAATTAACTAACAACAGTAATAACAAAATGAAATAAAAACATATATAATAAAAATACCTTAAAATTAAAAATTAATAAATTGGTTTTAGATCACTTTAAAATTCTTAGATCAATTTAATACATCGATTTTAATTCACCATAATATAGCAATAGGTATAATATTAAACTGTTCTGGATTCTGGATTCCTGTAATATAATAATTTATCTAATAATTTATCATACAAAGTATTACTAAAATCCTGGTAACCACACACATTACTTATAAATAAGTAAATTCTTCTGATTGACTTAAGTGAAGCTGATTTCAAGAAACTACCGCATACATGATGTCCAAGCTTTCTTGAAGCTTACTTGAAGGTATCATGTATAAGGTGTAATTGATTCAACAATATCCAGGCGACTGGTAAGACTACGTCATATTTTCTGCAAGTTGCAGCTGCAATTTTATCCATCTTTGACGTTAGATGCATGACGCTATTATGTTTACTGGGTACGTCATGTCACATACTTTTTGTCAGTTCTTGACAATTGTGTAATTATTATTACTGTTTGTTAATATTTATTTATTGTGTTATTGGGTTATTGTGTTGTATGAGATATATGATATAGGTAATATTTTTAGTTATAAAGTATTGATTATATTCTTTATTATTATTTTATTTTTTATTGATTATAAATTTTATATAATATTTTTGTTATATTTAGTTATATTTTATAGCACCCACGGGAATCGAACCCGTGACTACCACATCATAATTGAAACACAGCTCTTAACTCTAACTGATTAGGCCACGGAAGGGATTCTGGCAATAGTAGTATGTTATTCCCATTTAATGAGTTGATATGGTAGAAAAATTAATAAATGCAAATACTTGAATGACATCGTAGTTCTCAGATGTACTTAAAACTTGTAGTACCGTATCTTATATACAAAAACAGTATTTTTATAAAATTGATGTATCTAGTTATTTGCTTAATGAAGTTTAAAATCCTACACCAATTTAATAGTTTGAGATATATTTCAAAGTATTTTATAAATTTAATAAAGTACCTGAACTGAAACTTTGTACTGAAAATACGTAAAATTTTAAAGTAAATACAAAAAAAAATCAACAAATGAATACATGGTTTTTAAAATTTACTAATTATGAATATGAATACCTTCTACTTACATTTACCATATGTATTTCATTTACTTGTTCATTAGGATTGACTTTAAAGTTACATATATGTGAATAACATAGCAAACTCGAAACATGGAAAGATAATAAGAAAATATTTTTTAACGAGATAATGTATTTTTGCAAGATTAAAAGAAGTTCCTTATAAAAAATAAAAGTCATTCCAAACAGAAACAACAAAAAAAATTCCTGAAATGTACGAAAACAAATAAAAAAAACCTATAAAAATTTCCTAAAAATACTTCACTAATTGTCAACATAAATTAGTCGTCTCATTTCTCTTTTAAATGCCAACTACATTATAAAAGGCAGCCAGTTAACAAAAACACAAAAAAAAAATGTACGAAAAACTCATAATCACCAACAAAGTTCACTTCATCATAATACAGTTAGTTAAAGCGCAAAAAATAAAAAAGTAAAATTTCAATTTTACAACAGAAAAACAACCACCAGAATTAATAAAGGTAATATTCCGCCCACAAATACTTAAATTTATTACATCGTAAAACTATGATATTAATTTGCAATAAAAAAAATTTGCAACCTCCGTTAACTACACATTTCAAATTGCATTCAAGTCAAACTCATCTAAGTACTACCAGTCAACTAATAACAGAACAACAACAACAATAACAAAATCTCTACTTCCCCATGATGCAAATCATAATTTGAATATTCATATTTAGGTAGGTACATACATACAATATGTATACTATTTGAAAGGGGATCTATTTTTAAATCTCCTTAATCGCTAATTAAATGTTCATTTTACTTTTGGTGACCTTATTGGCGCTCAAATATTTTTCTGTTTTATGATACTATGAAATTGAAAAAAAATATGAAAAAAAAAAAATAACAAGAAGAGTCTTCTTCACCATATGAATCCAATAACAGTCTGTCATTTCAATAACCATCAAATAAACTGATTGACAATAAATAAATCCCTGTTGAGAAAATTTAAAGATGAAAAACCAAAAAAAAAAACTATGTAGATACTATATATATATTTTGGCGTTGTTAAATCTAATCGTTTGTGTGGGGTAAAAAAAATGTACATCGATTTCGATTGAAAATCAACTGAACAAATTATAAAATTGTTAAATTTGAAAATTTTAAATTTTTATACAGGGGTTATAGTGAATTTAAAATTTCTATTATCACTTATTATAGTGAATATTGTAAGTGAAAAATTTTGAATAACATCAGATTAGATAATTTCAACAATATCTTGCAGATTTCATCAACAAAATTAAGTAAAACGTATATAGATAGTTAATTGAATAAAGGGGCAATTATATTCAGTATATCTCATGAATATTGAAAAGGATGCAGCAAAATCAAATTTAACAGGTTTGTATCATTGTGCGATAATGAATGAGATTTATTTTTAATTATAAATAATTGGAGAGAATAATTTTGAATTTGCATTGGTTGCTCTTGAATTAATGTTAATGGAATATTAAAATAATTTAATTAGTAACATTAAAGCTAGATCTTCTTGTATATGTAAATGGAAAGTTAAGTTTGTTTTTTAGGATGAACTGTTCAAAAACTCAATTTTAATGCTCAAATTCCTTAAAATTGTCATGACAAATGAATCAAATATCCCAAATATTTTTGTTTGTTTTTTTTCTGGTTTTTCTATAAAGTCAGGTTCAGGTTTAAAATGTCAAATATATAAACAAGAAACAAAAATAATTTTTTTGTTTACTCAATATTGACATTTTCTGTTCATTAATGAACCATACAAGTATTTTTACTAATTTCTATTACAGAATATTTTAAATCTGTAAAAAGGTTCCCTGGCGTTAATTTATTTAAAGTTATGAGAATGCAAAAAACAAGAAAAAAGGAGAAACATAGAAATAAACGTTATTTAAATTAACAAATCTAAAATGAATTTTTTTTATGTTTAAAAGGAATTTCTGTCGAAAAAAAACAACCAATTTGTCCAAATCAAATCAATTTATTCAACATATCAAGTCTCGAAAAATAAAAACAGAAACAAAACAAAAAAAAAACAATTTATATAACTTTTGACCACAATAACAAAGCAAAGTTATTTTTAGATTGTCATATAAAGCAGAAATCAATTTTTATTTTGTTACCTAATATTACCTAAACAAATAACTATTGTTTGAAAAAGGAGTTAAAATTTTTGCACTTGCGTTTTGAACGCCTTAAGGTTTCAAAACAAAAAAATATACTAAAAATTAATATCATCAATTTTTGACTCTTTATATCTCTTATTTTTAAATATAAAAATGTAAACGATGGAAGCTTGGTGCTCATTATATATATGTTCATAACTAAGGGAAACCCGTAACTGGAACCACATTCACTAGAACTACATTTCAGCAATAATTGTAAGCCATGACAAATTGCTACTTCTCCTCCATCGTTAATTAATTGAAATTTATAATCTTACTAGCTATTCTCGGCGTAACATTCGCCGGTCAAGCTTTAAAAAAATATTTCTTTCCTCTTCATTTAAATTTTTGGCAAAAAACTAAGTATTCTATTTCCAGAAAACAATTAATTTTCCTTATCATATCGTCCAATTTAAACATAACATTTTTGTTACATAGAGTATTTTTTTTTTCTAATCTCCTTCTTGTTAACTTCGTGAAGTCATCTGTGAACAACTGTCTTGTAATTTCAACATCAATAAAGGAAATAGTAAGTATTGCTCTTGATATGTTCTCTATATTATCTTGCTTCTAGTGTTTTTCCAATAAGAAGGATTTCTAGAGGAATATAATTAGGATATCCAGTTAATTTTTAAAGGTGGCAAAGTAACGTAACCTTAACAACAATAGCAATATTTTTTTCTGCTTGTCAATATTTTGCTTAAAAAATAAACATTAACTTGAACTTGCAGATGTGCTTGCATTGGTTAAATAGAAACACTTCGAGGTGGTTAATTCAAAGACACAAACCAGATAAATTTAAAAAAATTTAATAGGTTTTCCTTTATTTTTTGGGTAATCCCAAATGTTTTGATAACTTCAAAAAAGATTTTTAATTTTAAAAATTTCATATTTTATTGATTTTATGATGTTATGCTATTTGGTTCTTGTATTAAATACATAGTTTTCTTATATGGGTTTCGAACTTTGATATGTGCTATAAATGATTTATTTAAAAAATTATTTTTTATTTTTTTTTATTTCTGAATCGGTAAATTTTTGCAGCAATATTTTAAAAATTTTTTACATTTAAATTTTTGAGTTCCATGTCACTGATTTTTGCTTTAATTTTGCTTGGAAGATTTTACAGACAGTATTAACGTATTAATTTAATATTAAATGAAATTGAAAGAAAATAATCACTTCGCTTTTTCCAGCATGTCTCACCTTCTCGGTGCTCGTTTTAATACAACAAAATAACCTTTTAATATTATGATGTTTCCCAAAGTTTGGCATTTTACTTTTATTTTGCGTTTCCTATATAAACTTAAACAGTTTTTTCCGCAATTCTTCCTAATGCTTTCCATTTTCATTTTAACGTTTATTTTGTTTGTGTAGGGCTAAAACCAGATTGATAAATTTTCAACTTGTTTTTTTACTTTCGTCACGAAAAATCGCATAAAGATCTCGATATATGAGATGCTTCGTTAATTTGTTCCTTGCACTCTTGTTTCAGGATTCTAAATGCTGTATCTTCTCCTTAAAGATACTAGAAATATTTTAGTTGTTCGATCAGTTTATATTGGGAAATTAGTTTGCCGCGAATTTTTGTGTTTACAATGACGAATCATTTAATTTTCTCAGTTGAAATTGTATTATTGTTCAATGGTGGTTAAAGTTTTTGATTTTAACCCGAAAATAATGACATAATCGGCGTACAATTTTTGTATTGTTCACGGTGTATAATTTCATCCAGAATAGATTCAGTATAGTGGAATTGTTCCCTTCCGTATTGCACTGTTGTACTCAAGCTATCTCACTGATGTTTTCATACTGACAATTTGGTGTTAGATTCTAGTTCGTTATCATGAATGTTTTTCGGAACACCAAATTTACGTTATTTTCAACTATATGTACTTTGAATTATACATTCGAAATCACACTTCTGAAAAAATGTTATTTGACTTAATTTAGAATGACAAACTATTTCTTATCTATTTAATTTAGTTTATTCAGGCGAAATTGTAATTAGTGCAGTGAATTAAAGACTCTACTAATTAAAGTAGTATAATTAAAGTATAGGCAAATGCAAAAAAAGCATATGAAATACGCAAAATTTCTTAACTTAGAGGAATTATTAAGAAAATGCAAAATAAAAGTGAATGATTCCATGTTTACAAAGGTCCCATTTATCCTATGAAGAAAGTACAAAAACGAAGTCCATACCAAAATAAGTTAAAATAGTTCTGGAATTTTCATCGTTGAGGCTTGCTGCGGTAACAAATTGTCTCCATTGTCCGTCTATCTTTCCGAATACTGTTAAAACTTCTTTCAAGTTTTCCAATGTAATGCGCTAACTATAATGACAGAACTACATTGTTTAAATATCAAATTTGCTAACAAAGTCGAAATAGATATTTTTCGAATTATAAGTATGTCGACCCATAATGACATAGTAACATAAAAAAATATTTCTTAGAAAAACAACAACAAAAATAATTTACAAATGTCGAATCCGGTTTTAATGGAATTTAGCATAAGATTTATGTTTAATGAAAATTTAACGGTGCATATGTCGATTGTGGGCAGTTAAATCTATTTCCATATACGAAATATCACATACGTAATGACATATGCGAATCTATGAGCCATTATTGTTAGCACATAAGTTTCCTACATTGAAACAACAAAATGTTCCCCAAACTTTCTCTCAAATCTCTACTCTGAAAATTGAATTTCAAAATCTATCTAAAATCAATTTTACTCTTTCCGATAAAAGTGAAAAAATAAATAAGTGACTGCTGATGTAGCCAACTGAACCAACCATTAACATTTAAATATAAAAATTTAGCTTTGAGGCAGTATTTCGAAATTCTAATTAAAAATTTGTATTGTAAATTGTAAATGTTAATTAAGTAGAATTGAACTGCTAAAACCCCATTACTGCTTGGTGCAACTAAATCAATTTATTTCTCTTTGCAGTCTTTTGTTGTTTATATATTTTTTTTTTTAAATATTTGATGTTGTTGTTGTAGTTATTTTTGTTGTGCTCTTATTCTCTTAGATTTAAATTGATTTTGATTAGAATTAAGGAATGTGGTCTGCGCACACCATATGAGTCATCACAAAATATTTATGTTATAAATTGGCATCAACCGCGACGGCTGACGTACGCCGCAGTATCTTTTGTTAATATTTTATTTTGTTTGTTTTTGTATTTATAATATTTTTTTTTATTATAAGAACGATCAGAAAACTGGAGATAAGTTTAAGTATAATAATGTTGGAGCTTTTATTACATTAAACTTGCTTGCGAATAAAACAAAAAAAAAAATTATTTCAAGGTAGAGTGCCAATGGACTTTTAAAAATAAATTTTATTTGCAATTTTACGTGTTTTTTTTTACCGAAAACAATTTATTTTCTCAGTTTTTAAATTGAAAGCTCGTTAGAATTCGGGGACATATTGAAAAGATTAATTCAAAGATTTTTTTTTGTTAATATGAATTTTGTCTTGTATGTTTTGGATGCTCAAAATAAAAAATAAAACAACGACATTTCAGTTTAGTTTTAAAAATCTTTAGGTTTATTTTTAATTTTGACACATTAAGTTTTGACTAAGTAATTAATTATTTGAAAATGTTTTGGGTGAAGAGGAACCAATCACCTTATTTTTATTTATAATTTTGTTTATATTTTTAGATTTATTATTTTTACATTCGATACTGTATTTTAAGATTTTGACTAAAAATAATATTAAAAATTAAATATTATTAGAGCTAAAAATAATTTTGTTTGATACAAATTAAATGAAACTTGAAAATAGTAGGACTAATTGACTGACATTGCGATGAGAATGTTAATTAAATTGGAATAAATGATTAAAGAGAATACTAAAAGCAAAATATTTACAGGTACGATTACTTACAATACAAGTATAAGATGGTTAGACAAAGTCGATGGAGACAAATTCATTGGAGAAAGATTGTAAACCAGATCAAGACTTTTTACGTCTAATGATAATGAGTCTCAAACATTAGTGTATTATTTTATTAGCAATAAATTTTTGTCGATTATTCAGTATTATTAACTATAAAGAATTATTGAATTTGAATTAAGTTCGGGAAGAAATTTTATATTAAGTTGTCAAGCAATATGGTGTTGTAGATATATGATCTGACTACTATAATCTATTAAACCTGACTTCAAATACTAATTAACATATTTAATTGAATTCGAATTTCTTTAATTTTTCCTAAAATAACTATGCAAATGAAGAATGAACGAAACGGTAATTCTACTTAAGTTATTAACGATAGGATAAAAAAATGTTATTTTTTTGTAAAATAAATGTGTATTGTAATTATGTTAAGTAACTGTACAGTAATTGTAAAAAAAAGTTGTCAATTTGGTTTTATTTTTTAATTAGCATGTTACTTTCAGTTAATTGTATTTGAATTTGTTTTATTTACTCTATGCACTTACTAATATACAAAAACAAATGTATACATTGTAAAGCCTCGAATGACAGTAATCTCGCAAGCCATATTTTGGTTGAAATAAATAAATAACATAAAATAAATGAATCAATAATTTTCGATAATTTGACCTTTTCTGTTAAAATTATATAAAATAATTCAAGTCATTGTATGTTCAGAAAATTGTTAACTAACATAAAATACAACAGTTTTTTTTTTATCTTCTTGACAGTAACTTAAGTGGAATCACCTTTTCGTGCTTAATTAAGTACGGTACTGCAAGTTTACACTACACTAATTAAATTGTATTATATTTTGTAAACTGAACTAAATAGTAAATAAATAAATAAATATCTACAAATATTTCGAGTATTTATTTAACAAATTACTGGCTTATCAACTCATTAAATGTGGAAAACCATTGTTATTGCAATGAGAAAGGGGAAATGGACAAAGTCGAAAAACCCGTAAAGCGTTTTTTTGCTTCATCGGAAATCGAACCTGGGACCTTTCGAAGCAGATAACCTTTAGAAACGTCAAAAACTTTATCCAGGCTTTATTTTTTCTATTTCTTAGATTGAATTTCGGATAAACCAAACGAGACTCCTGTTTAAATTTTTAACCAGTGTGGTTGAAATGAATAAGCTAAAGCCATATATTCAATAAAAATACGATAAAATTCATATAGCGTCTTCAAAATTATTTGAAGCTGCAAAATTTGTCTGAGAGAAGTATTGAATCCATAAGAGTTACAAAAAGTGTTATTCATAGAAATAAATCGGTGGATGGAAGTTGTCAATCTTAAGAAAAGCCAAAATCTTATTCATTTTGACCCGTTTAGCCCAATCCGAGCTGATAATAGGATTAAGGTATCTGCCTAAATAATTTGTTTTGCTGAAAAATTGCTGAAGGCCAATAACATGGCAACAATCAATTAAGGAAATCTTGTTTTCGAAAATAACATTTTCTGGAATTGACTCTTCATCTTCTATAACTCAGCGTATGCTTGGTATATTAAAGTCTCCACATATAATAATCTTATTATCAGGCTTTAACTACGATGTTACAGAACCAAGAATATAGTCAAATTTCACATATAAATTGTTGAGTGAATGTGAAGGAATATAGTAATTTACCGGATGTTTCAGACCATTCGTATTAGCTTTTTAAGATGGGAAGAAGTATTTATTTTAAAATTAAATAAAAAATTTATAAAGTAAATCGATGGTGCTTTATCGATTGGTGATATTTTCGACTTCCGGGAAGGACCGTAAATCGGTTTTTTAAGAACAAAAATTATCGAAATAAGCTGAATTTGAGATTTTCAAAATTTTTTTTTTTTTTTTTTTTGCGTGGGTTGGTGGGAATCTTCATAGACACAATGAGCCCCGTAGCTTCCATTGTGTGCCAGATTTTTACTGACTAAACCACACCCCTCCCATTAATACTAGTCCAACGGACTAACCATTAATTTATTGCTATTTTGATTTTCTTAAAGAAAAAGTTTACGAAATTCTATCGTATTAAATCTAGTGGCTTAGTTCTTTTAAGCCTTCTGACATCATTTTGATTATCTAGCAATTGAGTGGCCTCAACGTTAACATGTCCCTCCAGACGAGCTATATGCTTTGTTGCATATCTTTTTATTTCATTTTCTATGCAAGGAATTTTTAGATCTCTGTGCAAATCACTGTTGCGAACATACCAGGGGCCATTTACCATATTGCGCAATACTTTATTTTGGAATTTTAGTATACAAAGTACATGTGTTTGTTTGGCACATCCCCATATTTGTATGCCGTACAACCATATCGGTTTGAGTATCTGATTATATAACAAAATCTTGTTATGTATAGGTAATTTAGAATTACGACCTAAGAGCCAGTACATTTCTCTATACTTATTTTCAATCTCAAATTTTTTCTTTTTAACGTGCTCTTTCCATCTAAGTTTGACATCTAATGTCATTCTTAGGTATTTAGCATTGTTTTCTTGGGGTATATTGACCCCATTCAGATTTACCAATGGTGGTTGATTTTCTAATTTTTTATTTGTAAAATTTACATGTACTGATTTTAACTCATTGAGTTTAATTTTCCATTTCTTTGTCCAGAGGTATAGCTTATCGCTTGCTCTTTGCAATTTAATTGTAGCCTCGTCAATATTTGATCCTACTGCCATCAACGCAGTATCGTCAGCGAATGTAGCTACAGTTATATTTTCCATTTCTGGTAAATCATTGGTGTAGAGCAAATACAGTATGGGACCCAGAATACTACCTTGAGGCACACCCGTTTTAATATCTCTAATAGTAGAATACTCTTCGTCTTGTTTTATTCTGAATAGTCTGTTTTCTAGATATGATGAGAGTATATCTACGTATTGTTTAGGTAACATATTGTTTAGTTTATTTATTAAGCCTCGATGCCATACTTTATCAAAAGCTTGGGCTACATCTAGAAATATGGTAGAGCATACTTTCTTTTCCTCTAAAGCTTTTTCTATTATGTCTGTTATTCTATGAATTTGATCGATTGTCGAGTGCTTAGATCTAAAGCCAAATTGATAATTTGGAATCAGATTACTATTTTCTATGATCGGTCTCATTCGAATCAATAATAGTTTTTCAAATAATTTTGATACTATTGGTAGTAATGATATTGGTCTGTAGGATTTGACCTCATTTATGGGCTTACCTGGCTTTGGTATCATAATTATCTCTGCTATTTTCCACATATTCGGCACATACCTTATTCTTATAGCAGCGTTTATAATGCGTGTTAGCATTGTTATAGCTTTTTTCGGAAGTTTTTTCAGGACTTCCGATGTAATTAGATCAAAACCTGGAGCTTTTTTATCTCTGAGTTTTTTAATTTGTTCAACTATTTCACTCTCTGAAAATGGTGATATAACATTTTCTTGCCAATTATTATTTTCTTCAGTGAGATCATCCGAATCTGTCTCGTCTGGACAAAAAATTTCTTCAAGATGATCTGCGAATGTTTCAGCTTTATTTTTATTATCTCTCGCCCATTCACCGCTTTTCATTCTGATTGGCGGGATTTGAGAGATCGAGGTTTTTGTACTCTTTGTTGCTTTCCACAACGAGTAGTTATTTTCTCTTTTAGCTGATAAATTTTTTATATATTTTTCAAAATTTTCATTTTTAAGATCTTTAATTTTTCTTTTAAGATTCTGAGTTAACCTATTTAGCACAGTTTTGTCTGCCGGATCACGCGATTGTTGCCATCTGCGTCTAGCTCTTCTTTTTATTTTTATTATATTTAATATTTCTCTAGGGTAGTTGAATCCTACCGATTTATATTCACAATTTTTTGTATTATTCCATCCAGCATTTTGAATAATTTTAATAAAATTTTCTACTTCAGAATCTATATCACATTTGGATCTTAGTTTTGTTTTTATGTTTATTTTGTTTTCTATTTCTTGTTTAAAGCTAGCCCAGTCAGTTGTCTTGTTCGTTAGCAGAGGTTTCGACTGTTTCTTAATAACCTTTTCATATAGACTTAGTATGACTGCAGAGTGATCTGAGTCCAAATCATGGTTATCTTCTAGCTTAATATAATTGGGTGAAATTTTTTTTGTTATATAAAAATCAAGCAGATCAGGAGTTTTATTTCTATCAGTTGGCCAATAGGTAGGCTTACCGGTAGATTGGTAAATGCAGCCTTTTTCTTTTATAGCTTTTCTTAGCTCTCTTCCTCTCGTAGAGGTTACTCTAGACCCCCAATATATGTGCTTGGCGTTGTAGTCACCTCCCAGGATAAATCTTTCGCCAAGTAGTTTAAGAACTTCTTCAAACATGTTATTCTTTATGTTGTATTTGGGTGGACAGTATAATGCACCGACACAAAGGCTTTGTTTAACAGACATAATTCGTAGCACGATTAGTTGGAATTCATCTATTTCTAGACTAACTTCCTCGTGGTGCTTAATATATTTCTTTATTAAAATTGAGCTACCACCTCTGGGTGTATTACTCGGATGGTTTGCGCTGTAGCATGTATAGTCATTTATTTTAAGCGATAACTTATCTGTCATATGTGTTTCTGTCAAGAGACATACATCAATAGAATTTCCAAATTATTTTTCTTGTTCAGAATACCATTGGCATTCCACGTGACTATACGAAGTGCGTTCTTAACCATGCCTTGCGGATTTATTTTTTGGTGTATACATATATATTTCATTATGTTTGTTTTCTAATGTGCATAGTCTTGTTGAGATTTCATTCATTGTTTTTATCATATTTTGCATCATCTGCATAATGGTATTTTCAGTCAACTTTTGTGTAGAAACTTTATTTTGTTCTTTCGGGTTTCTTTTTTGACTTAGGTTATTTTGTGTTACCTGTGAATATGATAAGCCTTCTACGACTTTTTTCGACGTAAAAGTTTTAGGTATCTCTGAAGTTTCAATGCAATTCTGTTTCTGTGCACTAGGTTGCCTAGGTTTTGTCTTTTGTTTGAAAATTTTTTTTTTATTATTAATTTTGTTTTAATTTAAACTTTGTAGGAACCCAAAGCTGATATAAAAATTTTGATATGAATTTTGAATTTGAATGGCACACTTATGAAAATAAGAGCACCAGGCCTATTAAAGTAATGGTTAGGTATTTACATCCGTCAGGCCAACCTGAAGATATAGAAAATGAATTGAAAGATAGAGGCTTCAAAATTCTAGAAGTCACAAATAAAATAATAAAGAAAAAGGAAAATAACAAAGAATCTACGGTACGTCTTCCTCTCTTTATGCTAACATTCGAAAACTCCGAAGATATAAACAAAATATTCAAAATTGAATTTATCCAGCACAAGAGGGTTAAAATGGAGGCTATTCGTAAAACTACTACCATTCCTCAATGTAAGAGATGCCAAAGATTTGGCCACACACAAAAGTTTTGCCAGCGTCTAGCTCAGTGTGTTAAATGTCCTGGTCCCCACTTAACAATTTCTTGTAAAGAAAAAAAAAATATTAAGCCTAAATGTGCTAATTGCCTTGAGGCACACCCAGCGAGTTATCGTGGTTGCCAGGTGGCTAGGGAGTTGCAAAAAAGGAAGAAGCTACAAAAAAATACCCCAAAACAAATGCAACATAAAGAATAACATGTTTGAAGAAATTCTTAAACTACTTGGCGAAAGATTTATCCTGGGAGGTGACTACAACGCCAAGCACATAGATTGGGGGTCTAGAGTAACCTCTACGAGAGGAAGAGAGCTAAGAAAAGCTATAAAAGAAAAAGGCTGCATTTACCAATCTACCGGTAAGCCTACCTATTGGCCAACTGATAGAAATAAAACTCCTGATCTGCTTGATTTTTATATAACAAAAAAAATTTCACCCAATTATATTAAGCTAGAAGATAACCATGATTTGGACTCAGATCACTCTGCAGTCATACTAAGTCTATATGAAAAGGTTATTAAGAAACAGTCGAAACCTCTGCTAAGGAACAAGACAACTGACTGGGCTAGCTTTAAACAAGAAATAGAAAACAAAATAAACATAAAAACAAAACTAAGATCCAAATGTGATATAGATTCTGAAGTAGAAAATTTTATTAAAATTATTCAAAATGCTGGATGGAATAATACAAAAAATTGTGAATATAAATCGGTAGGATTCAACTACCCTAGAGAAATATTAAATATGATAAAAATAAAAAGAAGAGCTAGACGCAGATGGCAACAATCGCGTGATCCGGCAGACAAAACTGTGCTAAATAGGTTAACTCAGAATCTTAAAAGAAAAATTAAAGATCTTAAAAATGAAAATTTTGAAAAATATATAAAAAATTTATCAGCTAAAAGAGAAAATAACTACTCGTTGTGGAAAGCAACAAAGAGTACAAAAACCTCGATCTCTCAAATACCGCCAATCAGAATGAAAAGCGGTGAATGGGCGAGAGATAATAAAAATAAAGCTGAAACATTCGCAGATCATCTTGAAGAAATTTTTTGTCCAGACGAGACAGATTCGGATGATCTCACTGAAGAAAATAATAATTTTCAAGAAAATGTTATATCACCATTTTCAGAGAGTGAAATAGTTGAACAAATTAAAAAACTCAGAGATAAAAAAGCTTCAGGTTTTGATCTAATTACATCGGAAGTCCTGAAAAAACTTCCGAAAAAAGCTATAACAATGCTAACACGCATTATAAACGCTGCTATAAGAATAAGGTATGTGCCGAATATCTGGAAAATAGCAGAGATAATTATGATACCAAAGCCAGATAAGCCCATAAATGAGGTCAAATCCTAGAGACCAATATCATTACTACCAATAGTATCAAAATTATTTGAAAAACTATTATTGATTCGAATGAGACCGATCATAGAAAATAGTAATCTGATTACAAATTATCAATTTGGCTTTAGATCTAAGCACTCGACAATCGATCAAATTCATAGAATAACAGACATAATAGAAAAAGCTTTAGAGGAAAAGAAAGTATGCTCTACCATATTTCTAGATGTAGCCCAAGCTTTTGATAAAGTATGGCATCGAGGCTTAATAAATAAACTAAACAATATGTTACCTAAACAATACGTAGATATACTCTCATCATATCTAAAAAACAGACTATTCAGAATAAAACAAGACGAAGAGTATTCTACTATTAGAGATATTAAAACGGGTGTGCCTCAAGGTAGTATTAAATTTGAGCTTGAAAATAAGTATAGAGAAATGTACTGGCTCTTAGGTCGTAATTCCAAATTACCTATACATAACAAGATTTTGTTATATAATCAGATACTCAAACCGATATGGTTGTACGGCATACAAATATGGGGATGTGCCAAACAAACACATGTACTTTGTATACAAAAATTCCAAAATAAAGTCTTGCGCAACATGGTAAATGCCCCCTGGTATGTTTGCAACAGTGATTTGCACAGAGATCTAAAAATTCCTTGCATAGAAAATGAAATAAAAAGATATGCAACAAAGCACATAGCTCGTCTGGAGGGACATGTTAACGTTGAGGCCACTCAATTGCTAGATAATTGATGTCAGAAGGCTTAAAAGAACTAAGCCACTAGATTTAATACGATAGAATTTCGTAAACTTTTTCTTTAAGAAAATCAAAAGAGCAATAAATTAATGGTTAGTCCGTTGGACTAGTATTAATGGGAGGGGTGTGGTTTAGTCAGTAAAAATCTGGCACACAATGGAAGCTACGGGGCTCATTGTGTCTATGAAGATTCCCACCAATCCACGCAAAAAAAAAAAAAAAAAAAAAAAAAACAAGTTGTAATGCTACTTCATTATGGTATTAAATTTTAATTCACTTTTTACAGCCATAAGATCTCTTTCTTCTTTTGAGATGACAGCGTAACATAAATTTTGATGTCTGTTTTTACAAAAAACGGTGTAAGAAGAATCGAAAGCCTAAAGGGAATTGATAGAGCTACGCAGCCAAGTTTCAGTTAGTTCAAATTTATCATGATCTAAAATTTGCGTAAACGTTTGCCGAAATATTATTATTTCTAAATTTTGCAAGAGCATTTCTGTTATTAGCAGAATCAAGTGCTTTTTGGGGAGTTAGTCGGTTGACTAACAAACTTAGTCACATGTACTGATGAAGGAAGTATATTCCTTCCGAAATATCGACATTTGCAATCATATGTTAAACAAAATATTAGTGAACGGAAACCTGACAACAATAAAAATATTTTGTTATCCTTATCCAATAATACTTAGATATATCATTGATTTACTGTTTTTATTCGTCTTCAAAATTTTATATTTTACAAAATATTAACATTCTAGTTTGACGTAAATTTAAATTTGGATTGAATTACTTCGATGCAGTTTTGTTTGCCAAGTTAAAGAATTAGTTTTCTAAATTACAAAATTGTAATTATCTAAATTTTTTATTAGATATTTAAGATTTCTACATAAAGTTGCAACCTAAGTTTGTGAAATTCTAATCAGTTACTAGAAGTAAAGGTGAATTTCCTCTTAAGGGACGAAAGTCCGGACAACTTTTCTAACTAATCAAAAAATGTTATTTTACTGATACATACACACAATAAACTCTCGGGACAATATACTTCACAATTTCTTGGTTAGAATATTTTTAACTTTTGGCTGAAGGCTAAAGTAAAAGAAAATAATTATATATATATTATTCTGCATTTATCTGGATGTTTGTAAGTTCGCCGGAACGCTCCAACACATATACAAATTGCATATATATACAAATGCATATATATACAAATTGCTTTGGTGTTTTTTTTAACCCCTGTCTACCATGCTGAACCTTTGCAGGAAAAATTGATTGCATGAACTATATTTTTTTAATTTAATGTTAGTCTTCTTCGCAAATAATAAGGAAAAATAATAAATAATAATAATAATATAAATAAAACAAACAATTTTTTTGATTTATAATAATAAGGACTAATAGAAATTTAATCAATAGTTTAATATGGTATAATAACCAAAAGGCAAACAGCATTTAACACAAAAAAAAACATAATTCACTCAAAGGTTATTCTTATTACTTAAAATTATATATAATAATACACATGTGTATCAGCATATTTGTATTGTATAATATTATACATTATACTACTTTATTGCTTCTACCTTTTATTTTTGTCATTATTGTGTGCGTAATTCACTTCACTCAAAAAAAATTATTTTTGTTTTTTTTTTGTTTTTTTTGTTTTTTTTTTATTATTTGCTGTATCTGTATTCTGTATGTTCTATATGCTCCATTCCAAAAATATTATTTTATTTTCAGTGTTAAGTATTCACTTTTCACTTCACTGTTCAGGTTCACTGTTCAATCAATAGAACTTGATAGAAGTAGAGTAGGATAATTAACTCTACTTCTACGCCAGATAATAAAACATTGTTTTTTTTAAATTGAAAATTATTGATGAAAATGTTTTTGTATTTTTTGTAAATTTTACCAATTTAGATACAAAATTATGAATATTTTTTAAAAATAACACAATACCATAATAACAGTTTATTCATATAGCAAAATTAGATCCCTATACATTATACAAAAGACAAAATTTATATGAAAATAAGATCCCATTTTTAAATTTGCTCTCCCGGAGGACTCAATAACACTAATACGGTATAATTTATACTAAATGAAACCCAACTAACGAATTATAACTAAATGGAAGTGAGTACGAGTATACCATACAAAAATACAAACATTTTATACAAATTTGTTGGTATGGTTCTTCTTTTTCTGTTATATAAAAAAAAAAATTAGTGTTAGGCCAATATAGTTTTTTTAAATAGAAAATTAGTAAAATCTTTGTGTATGAATAAAATAAAAGGAATCAAAATCAATCTTAATAAAAATAACAGTGTTTTTTCAATTTAAACTTTCTTTTACTTTATTACCGTATTCTATTATTACACAGAAAAGTATTGTTGTTAAATTATTTGAAAAAAAAACAATAATTATTCATGTTTCTGAAATATTGAAAATGTAGCAGTAGTTTGTAATATATGAATATATGAAATTTTCAAAAAGTACTAACACTAGCAATCAAAATAATTTCCATTAAAAAGAGAGAAAATATATTGAACGAATATGTTCATCTATTAATAATATACATGTGTATCAGCATATTTGAATTGTATAATATTATACATTATACTACTTTATTGCTTCTACCTTTTATTTTTGTCATTATTGTGTTCGTAATTCACTTCACTCAAAAAAAATTATTTTTGTTTTTTTTTTATTATTTGCTGTATCTGTATTCTGTATGTTCTATATGCTCCATTCCAAAAATATTATTTTATTTTCAGTGTTAAGTGTTCACTTTTCACTTCACTGTTCAGGTTCACTGTTCAATCAATAGAACTTGATAGAAGTAGAGTAGGATAATTAACTCTACTTCTACGCCAGATAATAAAACATTGTTTTTTTTAAATTGAAAATTATTCTTTTAACAATTAAATTGCAAAGAGCAAGCGACAAGCTATACCTCTGGACAAAGAAATGGAAAATTAAACTCAATGAGTTAAAATCAGTACATGTAAATTTTACAAATAAAAAATTAGAAAATCAACCACCATTGGTAAATCTGAATGGGGTCAATATACCCCAAGAAAACAATGCTAAATACCTAGGAATGACATTAGATGTCAAACTTAGATGGAAAGAGCACGTTAAAAAGAAAAAATTTGAGCTTGAAAATAAGTATAGAGAAATGTACTGGCTCTTAGGTCGTAATTCTAAATTACCTATACATAACAAGATTTTGTTATATAATCAGATACTCAAACCAATATGGTTGTACGGCATACAAATATGGGGATGTGCCAAACAAACACATGTACTTTGTATACAAAAATTCCAAAATAAAGTCTTGCGCAACATGGTAAATGCCCCCTGGTATGTTCGCAACAGTGATTTGCACAGAGATCTAGAAATTCCTTGCATAGAAAATGAAATAAAAAGATATGCAACAAAGCATATAGCTCGTCTGGAGGGACATGTTAACGTTGAGGCCACTCAATTGCTAGATAATCAAAATGATGTCAGAAGGCTTAAAAGAACTAAGCCACTAGATTTAATACGATAGAATTTCGTAAAATTTTTCTTTAAGAAAATCAAAATAGCAATAAATTAATGGTTAGTCCGTTGGACTAGTATTAATGGGAGGGGTGTGGTTTAGTCAGTAAAAATCTGGCACACAATGGAAGCTACGGGGCTCATTGTGTCTATGAAGATTCCCACCAATCCACGCAAAAAAAAAAAAAAAAAAAAAAAAAACAAGATGTAATGCTACTTCATTATGGTATTAAATTTTAATTCACTTTTTACAGCCATAAGATCTCTTTCTTCTTTTGAGATGACAGCGTAACATAAATTTTGATGTCTGTTTTTACAAAAAACGGTGTAAGAAGAATCGAAAGCCTAAAGGGAATTGATAGAGCTACGCAGCCAAGTTTCAGTTAGTTCAAATTTATCATGATCTAAAATTTGCGTAAACGTTTGCCGAAATATTATTATTTCTAAATTTTGCAAGAGCATTTCTGTTATTAGCAGAATCAAGTGCTTTTTGGGGAGTTAGTCGGTTGACTAACAAACTTAGTCACATGTACTGATGAAGGAAGTATATTCCTTCCGAAATATCGACATTTGCAATCATATGTTAAACAAAATATTAGTGAACGGAAACCTGACAACAATAAAAATATTTTGTTATCCTTATCCAATAATACTTAGATATATCATTGATTTACTGTTTTTATTCGTCTTCAAAATTTTATATTTTACAAAATATTAACATTCTAGTTTGACGTAAATTTAAATTTGGATTGAATTACTTCGATGCAGTTTTGTTTGCCAAGTTAAAGAATTAGTTTTCTAAATTACAAAATTGTAATTATCTAAATTTTTTATTAGATATTTAAGATTTCTACATAAAGTTGCAACCTAAGTTTGTGAAATTCTAATCAGTTACTAGAAGTAAAGGTGAATTTCCTCTTAAGGGACGAAAGTCCGGACAACTTTTCTAACTAATCAAAAAATGTTATTTTACTGATACATACACACAATAAACTCTCGGGACAATATACTTCACAATTTCTTGGTTAGAATATTTTTAACTTTTGGCTGAAGGCTAAAGTAAAAGAAAATAATTATATATATATTATTCTGCATTTATCTGGATGTTTGTAAGTTCGCCGGAACGCTCCAACACATATACAAATTGCATATATATACAAATGCATATATATACAAATTGCTTTGGTGTTTTTTTTAACCCCTGTCTACCATGCTGAACCTTTGCAGGAAAAATTGATTGCATGAACTATATTTTTTTAATTTAATGTTAGTCTTCTTCGCAAATAATAAGGAAAAATAATAAATAATAATAATAATATAAATAAAACAAACAATTTTTTTGATTTATAATAATAAGGACTAATAGAAATTTAATCAATAGTTTAATATGGTATAATAACCAAAAGGCAAACAGCATTTAACACAAAAAAAAACATAATTCACTCAAAGGTTATTCTTATTACTTAAAATTATATATAATAATACACATGTGTATCAGCATATTTGTATTGTATAATATTATACATTATACTACTTTATTGCTTCTACCTTTTATTTTTGTCATTATTGTGTGCGTAATTCACTTCACTCAAAAAAAATTATTTTTGTTTTTTTTTTGTTTTTTTTGTTTTTTTTTTATTATTTGCTGTATCTGTATTCTGTATGTTCTATATGCTCCATTCCAAAAATATTATTTTATTTTCAGTGTTAAGTATTCACTTTTCACTTCACTGTTCAGGTTCACTGTTCAATCAATAGAACTTGATAGAAGTAGAGTAGGATAATTAACTCTACTTCTACGCCAGATAATAAAACATTGTTTTTTTTTAAATTGAAAATTATTGATGAAAATGTTTTTGTATTTTTTGTAAATTTTACCAATTTAGATACAAAATTATGAATATTTTTTAAAAATAACACAATACCATAATAACAGTTTATTCATATAGCAAAATTAGATCCCTATACATTATACAAAAGACAAAATTTATATGAAAATAAGATCCCATTTTTAAATTTGCTCTCCCGGAGAACTCAATAACGCTAATACGGTATAATTTATACTAAATGAAACCCAACTAACGAATTATAACTAAATGGAAGTGAGTACGAGTATACCATACAAAAATACAAACATTTTATACAAATTTGTTGGTATGGTTCTTCTTTTTCTGTTATATAAAAAAAAAAATTAGTGTTAGGCCAATATAGTTTTTTTAAATAGAAAATTAGTAAAATCTTTGTGTATGAATAAAATAAAAGGAATCAAAATCAATCTTAATAAAAATAACAGTGTTTTTTCAATTTAAACTTTCTTTTACTTTATTACCGTATTCTATTATTACACAGAAAAGTATTGTTGTTAAATTATTTGAAAAAAAAACAATAATTATTCATGTTTCTGAAATATTGAAAATGTAGCAGTAGTTTGTAATATATGAATATATGAAATTTTCAAAAAGTACTAACACTAGCAATCAAAATAATTTCCATTAAAAAGAGAGAAAATATATTGAACGAATATGTTCATCTATTAATAATATACATGTGTATCAGCATATTTGAATTGTATAATATTATACATTATACTACTTTATTGCTTCTACCTTTTATTTTTGTCATTATTGTGTGCGTAATTCACTTCACTCAAAAAAAATTATTTTTGTTTTTTTTTTATTATTTGCTGTATCTGTATTCTGTATGTTCTATATGCTCCATTCCAAAAATATTATTTTATTTTCAGTGTTAAGTGTTCACTTTTCACTTCACTGTTCAGGTTCACTGTTCAATCAATAGAACTTGATAGAAGTAGAGTAGGATAATTAACTCTACTTCTACGCCAGATAATAAAACATTGTTTTTTTTAAATTGAAAATTATTGATGAAAATGTTTTTGTATTTTTTGTAAATTTTACCAATTTAGATACAAAATTATGAATATTTTTTAAAAATAACACAATACCATAATAACGGTTTATTCATATAGCAAAATAAGATCCCTATACATTATACAAAAGACAAAATTTATATGAAAATAAGATCCCATTTTTAAATTTGCTCTCCCGGAGGACTCAATAACGCTAATACGGTATAATTTATACTAAATGGAACCCAACTAACGAATTATAACTAAATGGAAGTGAGTACGAGTATACTATACAAAAATACAAACATTTCATACAAATTTGTTGGTATGGTACTTCTTTTTCTGTTATATAAAAAAAAAAAGATTAGTGTTAGGCCAATATAAACATAAATAAAAATAAATAAAAAGTGATATAAACATAAGTACTGTAATTTCGGAATAAAGAATCTAATGAAAGAAAAAAGAAACTAGGATTTATTTTGCTTCCGTCATTTATGACGGGTTACAAAGCTTGTAGATATATAATTATTTGATTTTTGTTTGAACGCATTCACATGTAGAATTTCAAATATTTTTAAAGAAAAACATAAAGTATAATTTTTTTGTTTTTTTATTATAAGCCAGAGGAAATCCATCCTAAGAATATTATCATGTACTTGATGAAAGTGCCAGCACAACACCATAATTGTACAATAATTAAAATCCACCAAAAAATACAATAATTATTGTTACTGTTTTTGTAATGGTAATTTTGGGTATTTGTTTACTGTTTACGAGTTTGATTAGTTTTTTTTAAATTTTGGGACTTACTAATAAGACCGTTATACTGAAAATGTATTTTTCGATAGATCTTATAAGTTTTTTAATAAATACTTTTTGTTATGTAATACTGTACATAAACAACATTCTAATGGCACTTTAAAGTTGAAAGAAATAATAAGTAATAATTAGAGGATTTTGAACTTATTTTTCAAAAATTTAACTAGAGATAAGTATCCTGTTAAATTTTTGAAAAATAAGTTCAAAATCCTCTAATTACTACAAATAATCCTATAGTTCCCATAACTATAAGTCACCCTCATGTGTGCTCACATTTATTACGTATATGCGAATAATTGATCAACATTTTTTTTTAATATTCCCACAGATTTTTTCCCGATTTCAAATAGAAAAAAATGTTGGCATTTTAATTTCAAAAATAATTTAAAAAAATAAAAACAAAATATTAATTTTAGTTTGAACATAAATACATAGAAATTTTTTTAAATGTCCAATTTCATTCTATACAAGCTATTTCAGCTACTGCTACATAATAGAAAAAATACCTATGGCTTAAATATAGGTATATAAAGAATATTTTCAAATAAAGACTAATTGAATGGAATCACAACTCTATTATTAAATAATTTAAAATAGACTCATAATTTCAATTGAATTTTTGCTTAAAAATGCGTAACATGAATTATTGAAATAAAAAACCACAACAACAACAAAAATATAAGAAAAATATAATATGGCATTAATAAAAAAAAAAAAAATAAAAATTTGCACACTTATATCAGTGCTCTGGCGGTATATTTACTTTTTCAGTTCATTCTTGGAAACCAAAAATTAAACGTTTTTCACGCTGTGAATCTTATTACCAACTGTTATTAATGCGCGTATGATTTTTTTTTTGGATAAAAAATAAAACGATTTAAGTGCGTTGTTAATCAAATAAAACAATAAAAAATATATTTAATACCATATTTACAAGTTGTATATGGTATGGATACAATATAATATAATACAATATAATAATTTTGAACTATAAAACCACCATTTACGATGTGATTAGATGTTTAATAATTTTTAATAGTATTTTTTTTTTTTATTCTACAGCCTGATGTATAAGCTTCCATTTATCTATATGAAGCGTTATATAATTATTTTACAATAAGTACACATATCAGATATCTACTCGAGTATCGCTTTATATTTTATTATTTTGAATATAAATTGGAATAAATACAATAAATAGAAATATTTCAAATGTTTTGTAATGGTGGACTCATACGAGAATATAGAATTTGATAATGTTTATGTAAAAAGTATACCTACCTACCTGATGTAAAAATGCATACTTTTATATAGCGAGGAAAGCATCGACTTCGTCTCTTATACTGCGTCTCAAGGCTTCGGCTTCGGATTGTTATATGTCATATATTGAATATTTTCCATTAATCAGATGTGCAAATGCAAAGATAATAAATAAATTGATAGAATATCGCTTAGATTCTTAAATTTTAAGCGCGTATTTTAACCCTTTAATATCAAATGCACTTACCTACTTCTGCATAGGAAGTTTATTTTAAAGAACTTATTGTGAGCGACTTATATAGTTAATCTACTCCTAAAGTGATCCTTGTCCTAAAATCAGTTTGTAAAAAAAAGCAGAAAGTAAATACTTTTTAAAAGTTATTTAATATCAAAGGATATTTAATAAATCACTTTAAAAACACCTAGAAAGACTTTAAAAAGTGAAAGACGGTCAGAGTTTAAGAATTAATGTTGTTTTGTTCAGAACCCGTTACTAAAAAGGGTCTATTCCAAATACCTAATTGTTAACAATAACCAAGTATCGTATCATAGTTTTTACCCAAGTACAAAACAGGCAAAAACAGGGTTTCAATAAGTGATTAGTGCGGGTTTAGGGAGGCATTTGTATACGCTGTTGGATACAAAAAAAAAAATATCTCCTTTATACAGAGTTGATGCAGACCCACATATTTATGAAATTGGCAGATTTCGTATTTGGAGGAATTTTATAATTGGTTTGAAAATCAGAATTTTAGAGTATATTTATACGGCTTTTACAGAATATTTATATATATATTTATTCATGTTAGTTTATGTTATGATGATCAAATGTGCCAAACGGACCTTTTTAGTTATGATACAATCATTAACATCTTAACTTTATACAATTTTTTTTGACGAATGCGTTTTTGTTAAACAAGATTGCATTGCAAGCTTAGGTCAGCTGCGTAATTCCAATTCTCCTTCTACTCTTTTTTTGACGAATGCGTTTTTGATAAACAAGATTGCAATGCAAGTTTAGGTTAGCTGCGTTATCCCCATTAATTCCTTTCTAGATTGATTCACTGTGGAACTATTTTACTTGAAGTGATTGTGTATAAAATCACAGCCACATAAGATAAAAAGGGGAGCGGTACGTTATCTGTTTTTTTAATTTTGTTTTTAAAAATCTCGTGTTTTTTAAATCTTGTTTTTCAAAATTTCTTTTTTTAAAATTTCGTTTTTCCTAAAAATCTTGCTTTTTTCAAAAAATCTTGTTTTTTTCTTAAATGCTTTTGAAAAGATTCTAAGAATGTTGCTGCCGTCCCTAATAGCAGGATTCCAATAATATAGGACGGGACTAGTCTTAAAATGGCAGTCACTTCCCAAATTCAAAACTCCCAGATTTTTAAAAAGCCCCAAAACCAAAATCCCGAAACACAAAATCCCAAAAAAAAAAAGTTTTTATCTTAATCACATGTTTAGCTAAATAGAAGATAAAATCAATTTAGATCTAAATGCAATTTAATCTAAAGTCTATACTCGTTTAGTAAATCTTGTTTAAAATGAATGAACCTGGTATAGAAGGACTATTATTAGAATCTGCTAACGGAGATTAATGATTTGTTTGATTATAATGAAGGTAACGATTCGGGTGTTATAATAATTGAATAATATTCGGAATACACTTGAGTTATATTTATATTAGATAGATTAAAGATGTAATTTGTACTTTGATTCATGTTTTTAATTATATTAATTTACATTTAAGTTATATAGACTTGAACCAAATCGATCGCATTATAAAATCAATTCCAGTAGAATTTAATTCACCAAATTTAATAAAAAACAAACTCAAAATATTTTTACTACAGTGATAATAAATCTATCAAAAACTGTACTGTAGTAAAATTCATATGAAATATTATAAAATATACGTGTACACATTTTTTCAACATGATAAGACGAAGCGAGAATAAAGGATTGTTATACATTATATTAATATGATATCAATTGAATTATCAAATAACCAACAGTATAGTTATTATTAAAATTTAAATTATTTTGTTCTATTTTCATTTTTCAGTGAAACAAAATCCTTAAAAAAACCACAAACTTACCATTTTTATTTTTCTTTAAATCACCTTTGAATTATTTAATAATTTAAATTCAACAAAAAAAAAAATAAAGAAATCAAAACCAATATCTAAGCATAACTAAGTTGCAAATTTTTGCGGTAGCGAAATAGTTAAACATTCCAAATTGAGAATAGCAAATGAAAAATACAAGCAACTGCAGCAACTACAGCAGCTGTACAAAAAAATAAATTCTATCAAAATATAGGAATAACAATTATTTGATTTTTTTTGCGTCAACATTAAAATAATCAGTAAGTACTTATCTATATAGATACTGTATATAGTGTTGAATAATATTATGGTAATTGTTAACCACTACAACCAGCTCACGTACGCCATGAAAATAGGGACTCATTTGTTTTTTTTTGTTTGTTGTTTTCACTTTAATTTTTCTTTCAATCGTTTTCAATCTCGATACATTACTTGGTTTGGTGACTATCGACCATACTTTTTTCATTAAAAAGTCATTGGACTTGACTCACAAATATAGGCCAAATCGTAAAATATGATCTCATATTTTTTAAAGAAATTTTTGTTTTTATTTTTGTTTTGTTTTTAATGAGACTTTGTTACATATTTTAGAGTTCGCGAAATTATAGTTTCTACTGAAAAAATCAGTGATGATATTTTTGTATGCATTTTGTACCTATATGTTTATGTAGACAACATTATCTGGGAATGTATTCTATATCAGTGTATTTTATTGAATTTTAAACAGATTATTTTCAGTTCATTTTCAGATATAATATAATATGATAATTGTCTTGTTATAAATCTACATGTATGTCAGTTTACATATAATATATCTTATATTATATATATTACATACAGTAGTGTGCAATTAAATACGGACAGTATGAACTCCTAGAAAATTCTTAATTAACACGTTGAATTTTTCTCTGCGAATTTTTAGTTGTTGGTGCAACTTAGGTAATTATGCAACAATAAATGGTTTAGCTTTTGAAATGGAAATAAAAAACTAGTGAACCATTTCTTTTTCAAAATCGCTTTTGAAAAAGAAATGGTTCACTAGTGATAAATAATTGCATAATAATTATTGTAGATAAATCTTAAGAAATCTTGTAAAATAATTTCAAAATCTGGTAATTTTGAAAAAGCATGTGATGTGATGTTGGCCAGAGAATAGGACGTGGAAAATCATCTATTTGCGATCTCATTCCGTTTCTAAGGATCTAAGAGAAAGCGAAAAACTACAGTAGTGAAACATAATTTTTTTCATTCCAAATAGATTTAGAAAATCCACAAACGGCAAGCAAGAGGAACTGCAATATCAATTGTATCAACTGTTCCAAGAAGATTATTAGAAGCATGATTTTATTGCACTTCGACAAGTGCAGAAGCCCATTTCAGAGTCACCTTCAAAAGTCTCTCAAATTCAATAGGCTTATTAGGCCTGTTTACTCACGAGTTAGTATTTAAGCTCAATATCGAAGATGAGAGCCTACTCTTGCATAGAAAATTACATAAGTTACGTTTTACTTTCTAGCAGTACCTAACCACCCCAAAATTTAATGATATGGGGCTGCTGCAACAAGAGCGATTTAGGGGAGCTGGCATTTGTGAACTCAAGAATAAATACAGTTGTGTATCCAGATGTCATGAAGATCTTTGTTTGAAGTGCTCTCTTATGCTCACGAAAATTAGGCACATTTTTTTTTATTGTTCTTGACAGCATCTTATAAAGAATTTGCCTTTCGTGCTTATTAAGTACGATATTTCAATTTTCACAACGTTTTATATAAGTATATTGTTTTTCCAGGTATTTATTTACCGAATTTCGGGCTTATCAACTCATTAAATATGGAAAACTATACAGTAGTAGTTATAAGGAAATAATAAGGCTTGTTAAATAGCGTAGTTTATCCATTTTATTTAAGTTGTTAACAAATTATACTTTCGCTTAATATATTTTGTTTTGCTTAATTGTTGTCATTACAGGACAAGAACAATGTATTATAAAAAGGTATCAGTATAAGTATAAGTGTAAGTATAAGTGTATCTTAAAATTTTATATATCTTTCGGCATTAAGAGTAACGTAAGCCTTTTCTATAGTAACGTATTTTTTTTTATCACAGAAGCATAAATTGCTTATCAATTCAATTTGTGCTTCTGTGATGTTAACCAAAATCTATTCAATCACATAATAATCATAATATTCGTGTAATTTTTAGCTGGGCAACAATTTTCACAAGCTTGATCTTCAAATGACCTTAACAGAACCATCATATATATATGTAATCTTGTGCTGGCTTTGTTAGTTCCGAATTTCATTATGAATTTATTATTTATCATTATTTCAATTTATACTTGGTATGTACTATATTTTACTCGGGGCCCCTGTTGAGTAATTATATTTCAAGTTGAAGTCAAATTTAAAGTTTTAAAAAAAACAGTAATTTACGTACTGACATAGACTTCGCACGATATAGAAGAAACCACTCGTGCTTAATAAAAAGCTTTGTGGTTAGTAAGTTTTATTTAGGACACATATAAATACACGTCCCTCATATACTGCTTCGTTTCCGATATATTCCCTATAGTAAATGGCATTTAGTGGATAAAATTCATAAAACTAAAAAAATTTGTCATTAAAGAGGTATGTATATATATACCTACATAATACATAATTTTAATAAAAACTATATTATTACTACAAATAACCAAAATTTAGAAACAGTTACTTAAAAAGATAAAAATGAAGAATTCAAGTGATTTGTTTTTTTGTTGTTTTTATATTTTTTATTTTAGATGAATTTGTTTTTTTGTTTTTTTTTGCATATGTACATATATTCATTTGCAAGTATATAATGTAAATTATAAAAACTGAATTGTTTGCTTTTGTTTATTATTTTCATAAGATCTCACATATGCATAATGTATTTGCTGAATAATAAAATCATATGAGTACAAAATTTTCAACTGTGTGCGCATTTTTGTTTTATATATACATCTTATATATTATATCAGAAGTTCATGAAGGAGTAGGAGAATCGAAATAAAATGAAAAGGTGTCTATTGCGCAGGACCTTAAATGGTTGTCAATTATAATTATAGATTTTTGTATTGATTTATCTTAGACAACAACCACATACATAATAATTGAATTAAAAAATTAAATTTAAATTTTATCCTGGAAAAGAACAGAAGTAATTCCGTACTTTGGTGAATTTGATAAATGTATTTAATATTTGTATACTTATACATAATAAATGTGAAATATTTTCGCTACGTCTCCTTATGTCTATCATTTAAAAGAATGATAATTTGTTTTTTTACACTCTTACAGTAACTTAGGTTAGAATAACCTTTACGTGCTTTTTAATTAAGTACGGTACTGCAATTTAACACTACAATATCTACAATATTTTGAAACAAATGTTTTTAACAAATTACTGGCTTATCAACGCATTAAATGTGGAAAACTACTGCTATTGTCAGGAACTAAGCCTTTTTAAATAGAATAGTTTCGTTTTATTTAATTTGTTACCAGATTATACTCTCAATTATTTACAATGAAAATTGGTTGTGAAATAATTCAGATATTTATACCGTACTTTTCAATTTATAGATTATATATAATGATTTAAAGCTTATGTTTTTTTTTTTGTTTTTATATTCCTTGATTTTTAATATTTTAATTTGCCTAAATATTTTTATATTTTATTTTTTTAAAATATGCAGTTTATAATGTACTGCAAAAACAAAAAAAAAACAATATATTTTGCACGAGCTTTTGTAGCTCTTTTTGAGATAATAATCTGAATTGTATGATTTATTATTTATCAAAATTTTTAAAAACATATCGTCACCTCAATACTTGTCGTATGTTCAAAACGTCAAAACGCCATTGAATTTCAAACTTCAAACATCAATAACTGTTTTTTCTTTCATCAGATTTTTTCCAAATTTGCTTAGAATGAAAAAGAAATTTACTCGCTTTTCACACCATACCTATAAAGCTTTTTTAAAATCAATATATTTTAAATTATTTTAAAATTATGATAGTAAAATATTGTCGTATGTCGAGTTTTATTACAAATCTTTTAGGATTTCTTGGACATAAGACAAAATAAGAATGCATACAACAAAGTGTATTTTTCAGTTGGGTAAATGTTTTTGTTGTATGTGAATAGGATTTTCTAAGATCTTTTTTCAACTAAAAATATAATAACATACGATAACGATCTTGTTTTTATTTATTTATTTTTATACTATTATTTATACTATTTAGCTCAAACAGTTTACAATTTAGTATTACATTTAATATATTAATTAAAAATACAATTAAATTTACTTGGTATACATTCAAAACTAACAAAATTCAATATACAAAAATAGTAATATTATTTTTTTAATATAAATTAAAAAGTCAAGTTAACAAAATAATTAATTAATTTCATATAATTTTCGTCTTAAAGTATCTTTAGATACTGAAAAATTTATACTATTCTTATATTTATTAATTATTAACATTCTATTAATAGGTTCATATTCACCATAATTTGTTCTGTGTCATGTTAATGTAAAGAGATTTGAGTGGCGTAAACGAGTATTTGTGTTAAAGATAATTTTATTTAAAGTTGAAGGGGAAATAATACCGCCTTTAATAATTTCGAAAATAAATAAAACATCAGCTACTTCCCGCCTTTTCCACAGAGACTTAAGATGGAGAAGGTTTAGTCTATGCTCATATGGAGGGAGTCTTGTATGATCATCCCAAGGCAAACTACGTAGTGCAAACCTTCAAAATTTTTTTGAACAGCTTCTATTCTTTGTATATGTGAATTATAAAATGGAGACCAGACCTGACATGCATATTCAAGATGGGGTCTAACGAGGCATGTATACAATGATTTAAAAATGTAAGGATCGTTAAACTCCTTTGACTAACGTCTTATGAAGCCCAACATTGAACTAGCTTTATTAACGATGTTCTCGTAGTGGAGTTTAAATGATAGTTTATCATCGAAGTAAACTCCTAGGTCCTTAATTGAATGAACCTTTTCTAAGGTTTCGTTGTTTAGAGTATATCTAAAGCTAAATGGTTCGGTTCGACGTGTGTAACACATGAGCGCACATTTACTAATGTTTAGCAAAAGATTGTTATTAATGCACCAAGTATAAAATTTATCTAGATCATCTTGAAGCATATAAACGTCTTGCATCGTTGTTATTTTTTTGAAAATCTTCATATCATCAGCGTAAATTTTCAAATCGCTATTACAAATTATAGAAGCCACATCATTGATAGCAATAATAAATAACAGTGGTCCTAAATGACTCCCCTGGGGAACTCCAGAATTTGATATGAATGGTGATGAAAATGAAGAGCGGAATAAAACAGAATAGCTTCTATTAGTAAGATATGAGTTAACCCATTGTACAAATTTTGCAGGAAATCCTAGTTTTTTGAGTTTTAGTAAAATAATACTATGGGGTAAAACATCAAATGCTTTACTAAAATCGGTATAAATTACATCCGTTTGGAATCCCGCTTCTATATTGACTAAGAAGGTTGATGTCGATTCTACAAGGTTGGTCACTGTAGACTTCTTTTTCTAAAAACCGTGTTGATGGGTCATTAAAAAGTTAGTGCAATGATTGTAAATAGAATCAAAAATCATCAACTCAAAAACTTTAGGAATAGTGGAAAGTTTGGAAATTGGTCTATAATTATTTATCTCATTTTTTGCATTTTTCTTATGTGTAGGTTTGGGTGATAGGTGATAGGTGACAGGTGACAGGTTTGGGTGATAGGTGATAGAAGTATTAAATATGATAGAAAGTGGAGCAGCCAAGGCATCTGAGCAATTCTTTAGAACTAGTTCAGGAACGCCTGTAGGTTTATTTATGATAACATTTTATCGTACGTTAACGTAAATATTTACAGAACTTTGGAAGTAACTACTTGTTGTAATAAACATACAACAAAACAAAGCGCACATTTTCACAAAAATGAAAAGAAATTTATCGTATTAGATCTTTTACATACAACAATGACTTAGCACTGTGCAGATACGACAAAGTGAATATTTGATATCTTTGAAACTAAATGAAATTTTGGAAAACGAATTAGCGCATTCGAAAGAGCACCCCAAAAAACTTCCATATCAATTTTAAATAGAAAACCGAAAAAATCGGCATATGACCAATATTGAATCAGCTGAAGATATATAGTTAAAAAAGGAACTGAATTCAATAATTATTTAATTTGGTTTTCATATTTTTGCGGCCATAATTATTTTTAATTATTAATAATACATTACAAGTACCGAATGAAATTCTGTGGTATTATATTCGGGTACATAAATATAAAATAAAAATTAAGCACATTTTTACATTAAATATACTTATACTATTATTATATCAATATTATATTTTATTTAGGTGTTAAATAATTTGCTAATTGAAAGCCAAATTGCTAAAAACAATATTGATTTGCAATATATATTTTTTTTTCAGTTAAAACAAGGCTTTGACTATAAAAAAATTTGGTTTACAATTTATTTGTTTTATTTAAAAGCTTATTACAGTAATTGTTCATATTATTCATAGTAGTGTATAGACAACATGATAAACGATATTTTTAATGTCCTTGTTATCGCCAAATATATAAAGATTGATAATTTATGAATTGTAATTCTAAATATAGTATATATAGTTAAATGTATCGTAATCGTAATAATTTTTTAATTTAATTTTATTTATTTTTTTTCATATTAATAATAATAGAAGTAAATTAAATTTTACACGATTTTAAACACCTCACAGCATTTAACTGTATATATAACAGAGAAAACAAAAAAAAATCAATCATTTTTCACGATTTATTCACTATAATCGGTTCAAACAGATTAAGTATTTAAATTAAAAAAAATTGATGCTGAAAACCCAATAAATATATTAAATTTGATTCTTAATAATGGCTAGGTCTTCAAAATGTTAAAATAATAAAAAAAAATTTAATTTTGTTATAAAATTGGGTGTTTAAAAGGTGTTGAAATATAAGAAAATAAAAAAAAAAGTATTTAAATAGGTAATGAAAATTCTTGTGACCTGATTAAAACGAACAGATTTTCATTCTTTTTTTATTGTTTTTTTTCAAGTATCTTTTAATCCAATTAAATTACTTACTGGTCAATTCAATTATATTGTTTACTTTAAGTTGTAATAAAAATGACATTTTGAAAATTTAATGGGCTTGTTGTTAATAGCAAATATATATTAAAATTTTTAAGGTCGCTAATTTATTAATTTCAATATAAGAAAAAAAATTTAAAATGTTAACAAAAGATAAATTCTATTATTGTAAGGGAAAATTAAATTATTTCTTATAATAATAAAAAATTTGCATAATATTCATTAACTATTATTTTTGTGTTTTTACTTAAGTTATTAATGAAAAAAATAAAAATGAAAATAAATTCTTAGAACAATTCAATAGTTTTGAGATTACTCATGAATTCCTACATAAATTATTTGAGTAGATAATTTCTGTAGGTAGTAGAAATTAATTGAAATTTAAGTAATATGACTATTATGACAATAGTATTAATTATCACATTATTTTAAATGCAAACAATTAACATAATAAAAAAACTTTTTACGAGGATCCAGATTTGGCTCAGTATAACCGAAATAAGGGGATAACCACACATCCAATGCTTATTTCACTTCACTGACATTTTGTGTTTTTGGGGGGCGACAAATTGATAATTTTTTTAATTCTAAAGAGTCTCTATAATCTCTTTAGGGCGACAAATAGTCTGTATAATCTCTTTAGAATTAAAAAAATTATCAATTTGTCGCCTCCCAATTATTTTGTCGTATATCCAGAAAATCGTGTTTTGGGAAATTGAGTTTGAAGCTTGAGACGAAATAAAATAAAATTGACCCGAAAAAGCTATATTTTTTTTAATGTTTAAAATTTAGGACTTTAAGGATCTTTTACTTAAGACCATCTTGTATACGTCATTTTTATGAAGTTTTCATTCATCCTGTATGCACGTACGACAAAAAAATTTGTATATACGCCAAAATAAGTGTTTTATTTTTTAATCTAAAATATCTAAATTTATAAGAAAACAAAATAATTTTGAAATTCAATCTTTCTTTTATTAAGCAAAATATAAAGTTATTTTAAGAACTATACATCTATATTATAACATTAGGTAACTTAATATTTAATTTTTAAATATTTAGTTAACTTTTTACTTGAAAAATGTTATTAATAAACCTTAGGAACATAAAAAAAAATTCTATAAAACTAAAAGCCCAACTTCAATTTAAGTATAAAATATACTATAAAGTAGATAACGAATAAATAAAAGATAACAAATGAAAAAATTAATAAATCTAACTTAATCTAATTTTCAGAAATTTTATAATATTTATTATCAAATCTTATATTTTAAAAGTACGGCATAGTGACTTATAAATCAGTCATAAAGTATCACATAATAATTCTTGATTTAATGTTAAGTTTCATATAACGAAACTCACATCAATTTTCTGATCCCTATATATTCAAAAATTTATATACTGCACTCGTTCGCCCCCACCTCGAATATGCTTGTCCAATATGGATGCCTTATAATATGGTAAACATATTAAAAAAATATAGAGTCTGTTCAAAATAATAGGTTTTGTCTACGTAAATTCAACTGGCAACCTTAGATTACTGGATATCTAGCTAAATGTCAACTTAATAAGATTTTTACTCTTGAGGCTAGGCGAAATGCTGACTCCGTGATGTTTTCCAATGATATATGATCTGGCAGAATAAAATGTCCATTTATTTTTCGTCATTATACAGTGGTAGGTAAAATTAATTACACACTCAATAAATTTTAACATTTTTTTTTTGTTTTTCTTTTCTAAGGACGGAACTTACAAATGCGTTAAAAAAAACTTTGGGAATCAATTTCACAAAGTGTTCTTAATTTAAATTTAAATTTTCGGCTAAAAAAACCTCAAATCTCAGGTAGCAACAGGTTTCTTTTGCTATGTCACCCGGCAAAAGTAATTACACATCAGGCAAAACTAAAGAAATATTGCTAATTTTTAATTAATTTAAAAGAACATATTGTTAGTAGGAACATCTTCGTAAGTAAAATCTTTGATTAACTTTTACATAAGTGAATCACCATTACTGTGTGGTATTATAAAATCATTGCAGATTTAGTTATATATATTTAATCATAACTTGAACACCTATCTAAATTGAACCCAAGTTTCATATCCAAATTCTGCATAGTAATGAAGGTCTATGGCATTTTTTAAGGCTTGATGTTGCTTAATGTTAATTTCCTTTTAAAAATGATTCTGTTGTATGTTATTATTGGCAGTTTTCATAGTATTTAGAGCTGGAAGCTCCACTTTCAAAGTTCCTTTTGTCCACCTGAGTTATTATTTTCTTTTTAATTGATTTGTTAGAGCTTCTAAACGTCCCTTCTGTTTATGTCATTAAATATTATTGTCAACCATGTTTGTGTTCATATTCTTTTTAATATTTCTATCCTTTCAAATACCTTTAAAATAATCTACAGATTTAAATTCTTAACCATATTCTATAAATTTTTAAAAGTAAAATATTTAATATCGTAGATTAACAACTGTATTTTTAAGTCTTGTAAATTACTTGTTAAGTAAAAGAGTATAGAGTAAGGTGCAAAATTGATAACTGAGTTATATATTTAAAATTAAGAAATCAAATTAAATTGCTTTTAGGCATCACGTTAATCTCTATTAGTTTTGTAATATTCATAATAAAATATTTATTAAGTAAATCACTTGCATACTTATAATATAGTTAGGTTTTCAAAATAAATTTTATTTCATAAATATTTTGATGAATTGATTTTATGAAGATATAATCATTTGCTTCATAGCTACAATTTTTTTCTAAGTATAACACTATAATATATATATATATTGAAATATATTTTAAAAATTAAAATATGATTAATTACTTTACTTGTATATACCAGGACGAATTATAAATGCAATGGACATTATTATGTTTATCATCATTATCTTTAATAGTTTAATTATTGATTATGTTAGATCAAAATGTACCTTGTACATGCAACTGATCACGATATTTTACAAGTTTGATGAAAAAATTAAAAACTTGATTTTTAAATTTAATATCACGATGTGGTCTGATTGATCTGATTGAGGAGTACTAAATAAATATTTTATATTTTTATAAATACTAACTTTGATTAATTGGATGCTTTTAATTAAAATAAATTAAAAAACTATTGAAAAATAAATAAAAATTAGATAAAAACGAAATACCTTGAATAAACACGAAGTGTTTTCGTTTGATCTACAGGTTTACAGAAACATGCACTACTTTAATTATTTATTTAATTTTTATATTTAGCAATAAATATATAACAGAAAGATGGCAGTGAGGAGTATTAAGAGATCAAGATTACTAAAGAAAAAGTAGTATCTTAAGTTATCACAGATTGATATATGATTTTCATTTTTTTTTTTTTTTTTTTTTGTTTTCGAAAGATAGGAGGTAATCCCCGAAGGACATCAAGAGCTCCAGCCGCGTGTGCATCTTGATAGTGTAGGAATCGAACCCACTAAAGCCCACCTATCTTTTTCCGTTATAATCAATCTACGTAAGATCGACTAATGACTTTTTTTTTCGTAAATTTTCGGTCGCGTGTTTAGGAAATTATTATAGTGATAGTTTTCGTGGAGGATCGCTAACATCATAATAATTCCCGTGTAGGAACTTTATCACTATGATATTTTCCGTGAAGGAGATAGCCACAGCAATAGTTCCGCGTGGGAAGATTATTTAAATTTTTTCGCAAAGGAAAATTATTGAAATAATAATTTCCGTAAAGGAAACTATTATCGTAGAATTTTTCATTTTAGGTAGTGACTAGCTCGTGGGGTTTCGTTCTCTTGAGTCGACGGACACTGCTGTCGATTTGAAAAACTGCTCCCATTTCCGAGTTCATATGAGTTTGCAGTCTCTGCTCGTGTTTGACTGCATGTTTCTTGATCTCTTCCGTGACTGTTTCAATGTGCAAGTCACGGAGGAGATCTTTGTTACGTACGTACCACGGTGCATTTACTATACCACGGAGCACTTTATTTTGAAATTTTTGCAACATTTCGATGTTGGTTTTCTTTGCACAGCCCCATAATTGGATACCGTACGTCCACACAGGTTTTAATTTTTAATTTTACTATTTTGTTATTGATTGAGATAGGAATGGTTGCAATTTTTTTATAAGTAAAGTTTATATGAGTTGATTTGCTTTCATTAAGTTTTATGCGTCATCGTTGGGTCCATAATCTTATTTTATTCACTGCATTTTGACGTTTTGCTGTGGAGTTTTCGACAGATACGTCAACTGCAAGAATCGCAGTGTCGTCTGCAAAGGTAGTCATAAAAATGTTGTCAATTTGTGGGATATCTCTTGTATATAGCAGGTAAGGTATTGGACCAAGAACACTTCCCTGTGGGACTTCAGCAGATATTTCTTTTACTTCTGAATATTCTTTTGCATAACGTACACGAAAGCATCTATTGTTCATATATGATTTTAATATTTCATAGAATTGTCTTGGTAAATCACGATGTAATTTAAATTCAAGGCCTTGGTGCCACACTTTGTCGAAAGCCTGAGCAACATCTAAGAAGATTGCTGAGCAGACTTTTTTTCTTCGAACGCTTTTTCCACTATATTTGTGATCCGATGCACTTGATTAATTGTAGAATGTTTGTTTCTGAATCCAAATTGATGGTTCGTTGATTTTTGATATAATAGGTAATAACGATATTGGTCGATATGATGTTACCTCTGAAGTCGGTTTTCCTTGCTTCGGTATTACTATTACTTCTGCAATTTTCGATTGTCTCGAAACATATGTGAGCTTAAAATATGCATTAAATATATGTTGTAGCTTTAACAAAGCTAGATCTGGTAGTTCCCGCATGATTTGTCCATTGATGAGATTGTAACCTGGTGCTTTTTTGACGCTCAGGTTGTGTCTGCATATTTGTTTAATATCTCTTAGAGTGACATGCGAAATTTCCGCTTCATCTATTTTAACTTCGAGAGTTATATTTTCATTTGCAAGATTTTGTGTTGGTGCTGTGAAGACCTCTGCCAAGTGGTCAGCAAAAATCTTAGCTTTTTCTTTTGGGTTACCGACCCAGCTACCAGCTTTTGTTTTCAATGGTGGATTTTGCACCTGTGGTCTATTTATTCGTTTAGATGCTTTCCAAAGCCAGTAGTCAGTATAAGCATCGGCTGATAAATTATTTAAGAATTTGCTAAATAAATTATTTTTTATACTTCTGATTTGCTGTTTTAGTGGATTATTTAAGCGATTGAATATAACTTTATCATCTGGGTACCTCGTTGATTGCCATTTTCGTTGTTCCCTTCTTTTCTGCATAACCAGTGCTCTTAGTCCTTTCTGGAGGATAGCTCACTCTCGAATGATGTTTCGAGTCAAAACATGGTGTGCTCTCCTTTGCTGCTTGCTGCACGTCTACAATGAATTGCTCGACTTCTGCATCAATTTCGTTTCTTGATTCCACGGATCCTAGAGTAATGAATTGCTCAAGTTTTTCTCCAAACATATTCCAATCAGTTTTCTTGTTTGTAAGTCTTGGGAGGCAATTTTTGTGTTAAACTTTTTCGCTTAGAGCCATGATCACTGGAGTGTGGTCAGACGATAGATCATCATTGCTCACGGCATATATGTGGTTTCTATTTATTCCCTTTGTTATAAAAAAATCAATCAAATCAGGTATTTTCGCTGGGTCAGTAGGACAATAGGTTCGGGCACCGGAAAAAATAAATTCACACTTATGATTTCTTTAAGCTTGATATAGCACTCTTCCTTTTGTTGTGGTTAATCTTGAACCCCAGTGGGTATGTTTCGCATTGAAATCTCCTCCGATGATAAAATTATTTCTAAGTATTTTAAAGAGATTTATGAAGTCGACTCTAGTAGGTGAGTGTCTTGGTAGCAATAGATAGCCGAGATTTTGAAGTCCTTATTTTTGACCTTAATGTTAATTGTTGTAACTTGCATCATTGCATTTTCTATTTTCTGCTCCTCATGGTGTTGAATGTTGCCTTTTATCAGTATTGCTGTTCCTCCTCTTGCTTTGTCATCTGGATGGGAAATATGATAACAAACGTAATTAGGAATTTTAATACTAAATTTCTTTGTGAAGTGTGGTTCGTCAATTCGTCTTGGTTTGTTAGTCTCTGTAGGATAAGACTTAATATATCCTTGACTGAGCAATCATCTTCCTTACGGAAGTTTTTCACAATTTGGGCATACGATTTAGCATTTACATTACGTACAGCATTTATAACTGTAGGTTTTTTATTCGTGTCAAGGAATTTTTCATTTTTATAAGTATTCATCTTTTGAATTTGGGGTAGTTTTGCTTTTGCAATTGGGCATCCTCTGTAGTTTGCCGGATGATTACCACGACAATTAATACTTTTGGCTTTTCCTCCCAACTTCAAAATGCAGTTTTTTGTGAAATGCTTACCTCCACACTTAACGCAAAAGTCTCTATTACAATAACTCTGTGTGATTTTCATGAGAATTTTTGTCTGTAAAGTTGGAAATAAAATATGCTTATTTATTTTAATTTTTGTATTGTAAGTGATATTACCTAATTATAAAAAGCTATTTAAGTGATCGTTATTTCTTTGTTAAATATACAAGTCTGAATCTTAAAATATAAGTAAAAAAGAAGCAGGAGTATCGCAAGGCAGTGTTTGGGTCCAGTTTTATATCTCCTGTGTACAGCCGATATTCCAATACCAAGGAAACAGAATACATTACTAGCAACATTTGCAGATAATACTGTTCTACTTGATTCACATGACTGCTTAAAAACAGCTACTAAACAGGTACAAAAAAACTATAAATAAAACAATGACTTGGTTCAAAACTTGGAATATCAATGAGAAGACAAAACTATTAAGTTATACATACAACAAGACATAACATTGAAGACAAAACTATTAAGTTATATATACAACAAGAGCTCGATTCAATCCTGAAACAATAATGATAATAATAAAGAAATAAAAATCGAAAAACAAACTAGGGATACACATTGACAATAAACTGACATGGAAGAACCACATAATTTACATAACTTAACTAAATATGGTTTAAATATCAGACAACTACAATGGCTTCTGGGATTTGAATTTTAAATTGACAACGAACAACAAGCTGCTACTTTACAAACCAATTATAAAACCGATATGCACAAATGGAGCAGAAATACCTCATGGCGAAAAAATACCTCAAGCAATACCAACATTAATTTGATACAAAGAGCACAATCAATAAATAATTAGAACGATAGCGATAGCGATATGCTAGAAATGATGATATAAACCGTGATTTAAAAATACTGACCATAAATGAAGAAATTAAAAAGACAAGTTTAAAATATCAACAAAAAATATCAACCCATTCTAACAATGAAATTAACACTCTACCAGAACAAGAATAAATAAGACATAGACGCCTGAATAAATACAGACCACATTATTTAATAAATAGATTTTAAGTTTAAAAAAAAAAAAAATAATAATGTAAATAAATGAATTTTAGAAAAAGTTACTATAGCAAAATGATTGTATATTTATAGGGAGGGGTACGTTATCTTGTTTTTTTAAAATATTGTTTTTAAGAATCAAGATTTTAAAAAAACAAGATTTCAAAAAAATCAGATTTCAAAAAACAAGTTTTTAAAAAAGCAAGATTTTAAAAAAACAAGATTACGTAGTAGACCCATATTTATACTCTACCCAAAATGTAAGGAAAGTTACTAGGTGTCTTATATTAAGACAGATGTAAATAAAAATGGGGAAAAAAAAATTTGTATTAAATTTACAATACATAACACTTTGTCATTAAATAATTACCAATTAATTTTCACAAAATGAAATTTATACATTAATCGTAAAGTGTATATGAAATGTGTAAAGATATCTAATATTGAATTCTGAATAATTCGATTGAATTCAGATTACATAAACTTGTAAGCTGTAATATATTGTTATGTCCGTCTTAAGATTTTGATCCCAAAATCAGTACAATAAATTACTTGTTCAAAACTCGAATTCTAGATGGGTAGACCTATATATCAGTACAAGTATTGAAGCTATTTCGTTTTTTTCATTTTTATATTGCTTGATTTTAATATTTGGCAGTTTCTCATTAATTTCAAAAATTAATTTAAACCTTAATTTCATTTAAATTACGAATGAATAAATGTATTTTTGTTTTTTCAAATGTTCTTTGTTCAATTAAAAAATTACAAAAAAATTAACATAACTTAATGGTAAATAAACTAATGTGTAGGTATACAGGTATAAGTTCTCAAAATTTTAGATTTTTTTTTTTTTTATTTTTTTATAGACCCTAGCCTAAGCTGTTTGGTCTCATAGTTTTTTTTTTTAATTTAGTCAAATCATAATCAATTAAGTTTAACACTTGTTTAAATCAATTCAAAAAAAAAATTGTTTTTAAATACTAAAATTAAATACCAAATTAAGAACTTATGCTTAAGTTAATATTTTACTTAAGAAAGAAAAGAAAAGAACAAAAAATGCAATAATTACTAAAAACTAAATGTGCTACAATCTATTTTACAAAAAAAAAATTTATATTACTTAATTTCCTAAAATATATTTTAGGGTTTGCTTTTTAAAATAACAAATATTATTAATAATTTTATATTCTTTTGGCAATTCATTATACAATGTCAGAAAATTATAAACACAGTTTTTTTGTTTATCAGTTTTGAACAGTGTTAAATAAAAATTGGTCTTATTTCTAGTATTATAATAATTATGTATATTAACCATTCTATTCAAAATGAAATAATGCTTTATTAAATTATTTACAATTCTAAAAGCGAGGTGTATAATTCCCGCTTACAGATATTTTCAAAACTTATATGTTGATCTGAATACAAAAACATGGTTGGGAATAGTCTTGGATAATAGTGTATAGTTTTAATAGTATTTTGTGTAGTATATTATATCAATTCTGTTTAACGGGCTTTGTGGGGATTTCAACCAGATCGGATTAAGATATTAAAAATAAATGATACATAGCCGTCTTAAGATTAAAATGTAGGGGCTTATTTTCTTATCAATATGATCAATATGCTCGTTTCACTTTATTTTGCTATCTAATATTAATCCTAAATAATTAAAGTTTTTGGCTATTTCTATTCCATTTATCAATTATAGTGAAATCATATTGAATGTAATTTTTCAGATCTGCCTCATACTTTTCGAATATTTCAGCACCGCGTCGTCAGCAAATTTCTGTATTGACCCTTTAAGAGGTAATCCTGAATATCATCAATGTACAATTTGAAGAGAATAGGCCTCAGAATTAACCCTGAACCCCTCCTTTTTTAATTGTTTTCGATTTGCTTAAAAAAGATAACCTGGTTTTCACTGAAATTCAGAGAGAATAGCCTATGGAGTAAAATTTCATGGTCCACACAAACAAAAGCTTTTTGAAGATCGATAAACACAAAAGCTACATATTTTCCACTATCAGATTTAGTAACAAAATCTGTTAGACTAAGACATGCAGAGATAGTGTTGGAGTTCTTTTCTCAGTTCTTGGCATGTTCATCATGTAAGATGTGATTGTTTTTAACAAATATGTCTAATCTATTTTTCATAACTATTTAAAAAATTTTAGAGAACGCACTTAAAATTGAAATCGGGCGGTAGTTTGATCTCTCTGTATAGAAGAGCCATTGTGAAATATAGGTATTAGGATAGCAGTTTTTAGGCATTGTGGAAATGTAGAAATGTGAAAAGAAGTATTCATAAATTTAACTAAGAATGGAAGTAGTCGTTCTGAATATTTTTTTATAAATTTAGTAGATATTTTATCGTATCCATTGGCAGCCATAGATTTTAAGGTATTTATTGCGGAGTTAAATTAAAGAGAAAATGAATATTTCTTGATATTTGATTCAAGTACTCATAGTCTATTGAGTTTTTAGAAATATTGAGTTCCTCCGTAAAATTGCTGAAAAAGTTATTCATTGTATCAGCTATATGTCGTCTTCAGTAGTAATAGTAAGGTTGTTACATTCCAGCATTTTAATGTGATTAGAGGTATTCAGAGTATGTTTGTTAAACATGACGTTTTTGTAGACGTCCTACAGTTTTTTACTGATATATGGATCTCGAGAAATTTCATTTGAATAAAAATTCTTTTTGGCCAGCATAATAAGGTTTTTTATTTCTGCGTTACAGTCTTCAAAAAGTTTTTTGACGTGGGCATTCTCTGGTTACTTTTTAGTATATTTGAAATACGATTCACGAATTTTAATTTCTTTTATTATTTCTTATTATTTCTTTTGTCATATATTGATTTTTGTTTTTTGTTACATATTCTAATAGTTTCAGTGTTTTCTTCATTTTCTATTAAAAGATTAAGGTCAGATACTAAGTTTTAGTTTTTTGTTTTCCCTATAATTATTTCCTTATAATTTTTTTATTATTAGATCTTCTAAAAAAAGTAAATTTTTTTATGCCAAAATAATGGGCAGGGTGCCCATTAGGGTAAACTGCCCATTTAGGGTATAATTTAAGCAATTTAAAAAATTAAAAAAAGAAAGAAGGATAAAATATTATAAAAGAAATAGAGTACATAAAATTTACAAACAGCTTGAGAATTATTTATTTAACCGTCTTTTGAAAACTTCCAAGTTATATGTTTGTGGGAACACATAAGATGGTATAATTTTCCATGGTTTAGAAGTTAGGTTGGTGTAAAAACTTTCATATTTTACAGTTCTGGTTTGAAAAGGCTCTATAACAAATTTGTTAGAAAGGGCTGCCCTGCGAGTATTACGGTGAATAGGTTGTATTTTGTATTTTTTATTGTATCAACCAACATTATGAAAAGAAAAAATGTAAATAATTCACTCTATTAATATTTTAACTGTTTATCATAATTAAGGAGCCAAAGACCATGTAGCTACTGCTTCTTTAATTTCTAAACATATTTACTTAGATTTAATCTTATAACATATGTAAAATAAATAAATAAATAAAAATACATATATTTTTTATTTTGTTAGAGCAATTCCACAAGAAATATTTATAAATTAAGATGGCTGTTCCTACATTACAGTGATAACTTAATGATGTTATTTGCTGCGTAAAATCTCCATCATGAAAATTTTGACAGCTCGCTTTTGCACCTTATCAGAGTACTGTAAACGCCCCAATTATTTGAGTTATATTCAAGTAAAGAATGTAAATGCCTTGTATATTAATAAGAGGTTGGAAGATGTAAAGTGTTTCCTACTTCCGCTTAAAAATCATAAAAAAAATGTCAGCACCCTTCGCGATAGAGAAAATGTGATCGTATCACGAAAGTTTGCTGTTTATTTCCATTTCAAGAGTTCGTTGAGTTTCAAAGTGTTCGATATTTACATTTTCGAACGAATAGAATAATTGGTATTGATAGATTTTGCATATAATAACGCAACTTTGGGCTTTGAAGGTCCCTGTTTAGAAACCAATATATTATAAATTATATGATGTACTTTTTAATGTCTTATCGTAATTTTTTATTAAAATATCAAAGCAAGAGTCTTAAAACGATCGCAATTAAAATTTAATAAATTAAAAATTTCTTAATTACAATTTTCGTTTCAATATCAATTAAATAACTAACTATGATTGCCTATTATAACTTGATATAAACATAAATTTTAATAAATTTGTCGATTTAGGTGAGCTTGAGCACCTGATTTTAATTTAAAAAAAAATATAAAGTAAATGGCCTATATTTTATATTAAATTTGAATTTATATTTATGCTATAAATATAACAACAAATAATCGTGAATTTACAAGTAAAAAAAAATGATAGCATAAAATCATTGGAGAAAAATTGGAATTATGTCAGCAACATCATGTTATATCAATCTTTTTTTGTAATTTTTTTTTCTTTTGTTTTATTTTTTATTGTAATCTTCCATGGCTATCAAATATGAATGAAAACTGTATTGATTCTAAGAGTAAATTTGTATGCAATAATTTCAACAGTTAAAAATTTTATTTTAATACAATGAGTGGAAGGAGAATTGTAACGATAAAAAAATAAAAAAAAATTATTCTAACCAATTCTAAGACATAAAAATATCTTTTAAAGTTTTCATTAAAAAATTAAAAAACCGAAACCAAATCTCTCTTCGAACCCTTAGAAAAAACATATTATGGCCTAACTAACACATTCTGTTGACAAGCTCAACGGTGCGTTCATAAAATCATGCCCATCTAGAAGATCCAAAACATTCCACGAAGATTCGTTTTATATTTTAATATTAAAATATTCCACTAAATACAATTCCATTTGAATCAGAAGTTATCACTCAAATTTGAACAGTTAACTATTGGACATTATTTTCGTTTACTCCTCTCAATACCAAAATGACTTTTGTATTGTTATGGTTATAAACGAAATAATAAAATTGTAAACATTTTATTTTTACCTTTACTGTCAAAACCAAAACAACAACAAAAATTATTTGTTTGATCGCGTGAAATACAATAGAATGAAACAAATAGGAAAAATCAATTTTGTTGTTCCTCCGATGGCTTGTTACTTTTTTTTCTTTTCTTTTATTCAATTTCAATTAATCTCAGTTCAATAGGTAAAACGTGACCTAGTGATGATGATTTTTTAATATGGTCAAGATCTTCTGCACCACCACCATTTAAAAAAAAAAAAAAACATGCATTGTCGGCGGTACATACTGTGAGGTTGCATTATTTCAGTGGTAGAAGGATAATAATGATAATAATATTTTTAAATATTAAAACTGTGATAAGTTCGATACCATGTTATAGTAGGATAAATTTTAATTAAACTAGTTAATTATGAATACATAGTATAAAAAAATATAAGTAATAATAATATATTATTATTTTATGATTGAACAATAAATGTAAAATTGGTGATGTTTCAGTTCTATATACATACATAGATATTTATATTTGTAATGTTTCAGATTTGATTTTTTATTTCTGATATATTGCTTCTTAAGACCAAAAATTGATGAAACCTGTTTAGTATACTTAAATGATGCAATACTGATTAAATAGATTATAGAACAATGGTGTTGGAGAAGAAACAAACACCTAACATTAAAAATAGGAAATAACACAAAAAGATAACATTTTAGGAAGTTATAGACACAACAAATTACAGATTCACTTTCAATAACCTTTAGGTTAAAATATATAAATTTCTTTAATTGAAGTTGCTTTATTATAAGTTAAAAAAAACCTTTAAATTCATGATTTTTTATTTCTGGTCTAAAAAATAATTTTTGATTTGTATTTGGTGCAAAAAAAAACTAAAATAAATTTAATATTTTGATTTCATGTGTCTGGAGACTCCGGGGACATTTTTTACTATGTTGCATTTATGCAACAAAGGCAATAAAATAATATATTAAATGGAATCAAAAGATAAAATTATTTTTGTAATATAATAATTGAAACAAAGAAACATTTTACATTTGGAACAGGATATAAAAGTGTTATACCCATTACAATCAGGAATTTTACACCGCGTATATTTCTCATTCCACTGAGGCCAATGGTCAATGTGATCTGCCTAATGTCCTGCGAGAGTCCAACTCTTTTTTTATGTTTTCTCTTTTTCGCTTTAAGCTTCATTTGAGTTTCTGATGGTCTGCCTCTGGTTTCTTTTTGTGGTTCAAAGGTACATAAAGGTTTTAGTACCTTCAATACGGAAAATCTTTTGTGTAAGCTTCTAGTCTCGTTGTAATTTTTGTAAAGAATCCTAGTATTTATAAGGGACAAATCGAGTAAGTGGTAAAAAATTCTGAAATACCATTCATTTTTTAGATTTCAGTGACATTTTATTTTGGCCAATATGACTATCTAATAAGTCAACTCCCCTATCTGTTTATCATACATATGTATTATATTTGGACAAGATACTTCGATATATTTTTTTGCTTCCTATCGTATTTTTTTATCGTAGAAATAGGATTAATGGCTGATATGGTGGAAAGCATGAGTATGATAATTTTAATATCTTTCCAAATTATTGATGTTATATCGACATTATCAATCTGACGTAAGAAGTATTCCATTTTTAATTCTTTATCAGAGGGGAATTTGCAGTTCGGTATTCGATTTCTCCTTAAAGCTGGCCTTTGATTTAAGAACACCATTAGAAGAAGAGATTCATAGTAATTATCAGAATACAATTTGTAGTTTTGGTATATAGGCACATTTCTCATAAGTCTTATCCCAACATTTGAACTTGCCCCAAAGTCAGGCTCATTTATTAATCTAAATCCTGAATCGTTTTCCATGGCAGTAAAATAGCCACAAAGATTGTAAAATTTATTTTCCCTATTATGAGGCTTATTTAGATTGTAAAGTCTAAGACTATATGACGAATTCTCGTCGCACAAAATAGTTCATTTATATATTTTAATTATTTTTGACTATTCACACAATTTTGCAGATATGCAACGAACTTTAAAATTATTTGTTGCCGTATTTACTCAATGTTTCACATATGTATTTTACAGAAACTAGTTAAACTAAGTCTTATTTGTCAATAGAAATTTGATGAAATACTTATTTTATAAAATTCTTGTTTTTTTCTTGTAGATTTGATTAGGGGATTTCCCCTACAATTTGAAATAAAAATTTTCAAAATAACGATTATTTTTTCATTCCACATTACATAAATTTAAATAATTTACCATAAAATACCCAATTTGTAAATTTTGTAAATAAGTTTTAACATAATCTGATACATAATCCTTTTTTAACTAAACGTAAATAATAACGATGTCGAGCAAAAGTTACGTGACTTTTAAATTGATGTTGCACATATGCAAAAGTATGCATTTAAGGGTTAAAATAAGTTTTTTTTATGTTTTTAGACCTTCAAATTATTTGTTTCAAATATTTTGTGATGAATTATTTTGATAGAGCATATAGTATAGAAACAAAGCATAATGTATTATTTATATTATAAAATTCTGTGCAACTGCGTTTCAAAATGTTGCAAATATAAATAGCTATCTCTTTACTATTGGAAATTTTTTTTCGTCGAATCTTAGAAAATTATTTCTATTATTTTATATTATAGACTTATTCTTAGAAAATTATTTCAACACTAATACTGGATTATTAAAATTTGGTTCATTTTTTAAATTAATATGTGCAATTTTGTGCAGTTATATTTTCGTAGTCATTCATTTTTTATATATACGGTATTTCAAAGGAGATAATTTTTTTATAATTTGTTTTGTCTTTACCATTTTGTAAATATAAACGTTACATCAAATATTAAATACTGTTAAACATTTTTCTTAAAGCTATAAAAATAAAAAATTATTTTTTAAATTATTAAATTAAATGAGAAACAAAAATAAAAACAAAAATATTATATTAATATCAAAATATTTAGATAATAAACATTAATAATTCAAAAAAATAAAAAAAAAAATTAAACAGTCGTTCATTTCTATAATTATTTTTATATTATTACTTTTGTTGTTAAATTATTAACCAGGATTTCTAGAAATGGAAAATTAATAAAATCATTTTTTGTTTCATTTGTTTTGTTTGTGGTTTTTTTTTATAAAGAAAAACTTCATAACTAAACAAACTAGCTACCATTAAATATTGCGGTTGACTTTTTATACCATTGCATTCATGCGAAATGGTTATTAATAATATTTTTCTAATATAGAAAGAATCGTGCTCGAGATTGATAAACTTTTAATGATATTTGAAATAGAAAAATATTTAATATATATACATATTTATATATATATATATATATATATAATATATACATATATGTAAAAATAACAAAAATTATTGAATTAATAACCACTTTTTAACTAATGAAAGGGAATTAATAATTCGAATTTAACACGAATCAGGAAGCAAAACAAAAAGAACATGGGTTCATTTTCTTTATTTTTGTTTTTGTTTTTTATGTTATTAAAAGCTTCATTTTCATTTTTCTTTTATATTTAATTTATTAAGAATTTGAAAATTGTGGAAATTATTAATAACACAAAATAGAAATAAAATATAAGATTTAAATGTATAGATAATGTTACTATTGAAAAATGACAATTGAAAGTATCAAAATAATTATTATATAGCTAGGTATATATACTTATGTACTATATTGTATAATTTTAATTGAAAAAAGTAATAATTTCATAATAGCATTTAAATCAGCTACTCAATTAATTACAGTTCTAACTGTTATTAAATACAATCTGATTAAAGACACAGGCGCTCTACTTAAAAAAATTTAATGAAATCTGTTCAAATTCAAACGGTCTAAGTATGGCCGATACGGTAACAGTATTTGTTTAAATTTTCATAATTCCTCTTAAAATCATTTGAAAAAAAAAAATTACCTTATCAATATTTATTTATTTATTTATTTATTTACGCTTTATATAAACATATTTACAATACAAGTGTATATAAGCAAGCAAGCAAAATATAATTTTAAGCTTAATCTTATTCTAGATCAGTGATAGACAACCCCCTACCCCCGGGTCTTTATCTGCCAAATAGTTTACTAAGGAGTTTTTTTTGTTTTTGAAAAAGTTTGTTTTCTAAATTTTATATTTTTTATTGTAAGAATATTACACTGAAAACCCAATTGGATACCATAACTTATATTCAAAAGTTTAAGGAAGAAAACGAAATATTTTTTAGCAGAAACCACAAAAAATTGATATTTGTATTGTTTTCCAAAAATGTATGTGCTCAATTAACTCATTCTTAAAAAAATAAGAGATATCGATAAATTTGCGTGGCAATCCCTTATCTTTTATAATCAACTAGTTTTGTAACCCGCCATAAATGACAGAAGCAAAATAAATTCTAGCATTTCTTCCTTCATTAGAGCTTTCATTTTCAGTAAGTTATAAAGATAATTTCAATTTAAATTAATATAGAAATACTAAATTCAAAAAATATTTTTAATGAAAACAAAATCTAATTATATAATATAAACTTACAATAATTTTATATTTTTACAATGATAGTAGCGTTCTACTGTTTCTCAGATTCAAATCCAAATTGTAAAATGGAAATAATTAAGGCATAATAAAAGTAAAAAGTTCTATGGCGCCATCTAAATTTAACACTTGAATGACATGGCAATCATTATGAAATGATGGGCAAATGACACATATAACAGATGGCATATACATGTATGTAATGTATAAGCAATAAAAACAGATACTATGTTTATGACAATTAAATGATGTTACAATTTGTATATACATATATTGTAATTTGTATATGTTTTGGAGTATTCCGTCGAACTTACAAACATCCAGATAAATGCAGAAAATTATGTAAAATAATTCTTTCTATAAGTTCTAAGAGATTTAAGCAAAGCTGAATTTTTGTCAAAACTATGGTTCAAATCGGATGCAGTTTATATGGAATTTCACAGTAATTTTTTATTTTAATATTAAAAAAAAATTATAATACATAAAATTATTAAAAATATTTGATAAGTAAGTAATTAAAATTTTTAATAAAATTGTATGATATAAAAATTTACTTACATATAAGTTTTTTAATTTCTAGAAAACTCTCAAAACTATCTATAATTATAAATGACAAGCATTTAAGGTCCTGCGCAGTAGACACCTTTTTATTTTATTTCGATTCTCCTATTCCATCTAAAATAAAAAATATAAAAACAACAAAAAAACAAATCACTTGAATTCTTCATTTTTATCTTTTTAAGTAACTGTTTCTAAATTTTGGTTATTTGTAGTAATAATATAGTTTTTATTAAAATTATGTATTATGTAGGTATATATATACGTACCTCTTTAATAACAAAACTTTTTATTTTTAGTAATTTTATCACTAAATGCCACTTACTATAGGGAATATATCGGAAACGAAGCAGTATATTTATGTGTCCTAAATAAAACTTACTAACCAGAAAACTTTTTATTAAACACGAGTGGTTTCTGCTATATCGTGCGAAGTCTATGTCAGTACGTAAATTACTGTTTTTTTAAAAACTTTAAATTTGACTTCAACTTGAAATATAATTACTCAAAAGGGCCCCTAGTTAATATTTGAATTGAGAACGCGTTTGTTTTACTTTATGGTAAATCAATTAAAATAAACTTAAGAAATTAAGTGAGTATGTACTTATAGTTTGACATAAATTAATATAAAAAAATATAAAATTATTAAAAAATTTACAGCAACATTAGGGATGGAACCAAAAGCCAAAAAATTAAAAAGTCTCTCTAGTTCATGTTTTTTTTTTTTCAAAACACAAAACTCTAATAATCTTGAATAATAACAATACTGCGAACAACCCAGCTGATAAAAATTTAACAACGTGAAAGAAAAATTTTGCTACTTGAATAACAAAATATCATCAAGTTTAGATAAAATACTGAAGATAGTTTTAAAAAGTTTATCAGATAAAATTTTTAAATAGTATTGTATTATAATACAAAGTTTAAGGCATTGTTAAACATATCCTACTTTCCAAATATTGGAAAACAGGCAAACTAATCGCGATAGAAAAAAAACCGGGAAAATAAGCACAGATCTTAACAACTATAGATCTATAACTTTAATGCTTAACATAAGTAAGGTCTACAAAACACTCAAAAACGATATGTTAAACACTGAAGTAGAAAAAAACCAAATAGTTCCATGTAACCAATTCGGTTTTAGACACCAATATTCAACTATTCATGCATAACTAAAGTTACGTCAGATATTTGCTGGCACTAAAATGGGAAAAGATGTGTAGGAGCTTGCTTAGTATATCTAGATAAAGCTTTCGATACAGTGTGGTTAAATGGTCTGATTTATAAACTATATATAATAATAATATACAAACTACTTTATCATATAATTAAAGTTATAACCGACATGATCTGCAATAAGTCCTTTATAACATCAAGTGGTTAAATTAACTCTGCATTAACTTTTAAAATTGCTAATGGATTGAAAGAAGGAACCGTAAACTCGTCCATACTATTTAATATATACGTCAGTGAATTATTAGATAAACTAAACCAATTTAATTATTTTGCATATATAATGTTGTCTATGATGACATATTTTTGTATATGGGTAATAATAAAATAAATAATTGCCAAACAAACCTTGAGAACATCATTGATTACTATAAATTTTGGAAATTAAAAATTAAATTTAATAAATGTAATGTCATTGTATTCCGAAATACGGTAAACAAAGTAAACCGAGACATTCGTCATAATTGGAAACAATTTTCGTTACGAGCGCCAGACGGAATTAGATTTCATAACCAAAAAAATGTTAAATACCTGGGGGTTACCTTACATCAAAACTTAAGATTTGGTGATCATATCAAGTCAGATGAATTTAGGGCTGCAAAACATATTTTTTACTCTGACTTACTTTCAAACAAAGTTAAACCTTCCTCTTATACGTAATTAATTAGACCAATATTGACTTATGGATCGCCTTGGTATAATATTAACGCATCGCTAATGGAAAAGCTAAGGATTTTCGAAAGAAAATGCCTTAGACTGTGCCTAAATAAGAATCGAAAACCAAATACTATTACTCAAATAAATTTATTTCTAATCTATCTAAAATTAATAGAATTGACATTTTTATAATTAAACTAAATAGAGAGCATTTCAATAGAATTATAAATACTGAAAATTGAATACATGAAATCTACACTCCAGAGTGGGTTCATACCACCGGAAACATTTTACTTCCTTGATTCCAAGGGGTACATTTATTCCAAATGAAAATGACGAAAACCTATAATTTGACATAAATTTAACTATAAAAGATCAGATTTGATATAATAGGTTGATAAGAGAATATTGGCTTTCGTTATTCTCTCATCAGTCTTTAGTTTTGAGATTCTAGTATTAAGTTAGTTTGTAGTTTTTTAAAATAATTATAAATTAGTTAATTTGATAGTTATAAATGTTTTTAAAAATTTTAAATTGGAATTAATACATTCATATATGTATAAAAATAATTAAGCATTTAATTAAACATTATTATTACAATTGAAAGTAAGTTTTTGAGTATCCTACAGGGATCATTAAAACAATTAGTTTGTTTCTTTTTAAGTTTATTTTTGAAACCTGTAGCAATCTTTAAAATAATAAAAATAAATTATAAAAAAAATAAAAAAAATTTTCAACTTCATGGGAGGAAACATATGGATGTATAAAAATAGGTGCAAGTGCTCTGTGCACCTTATGTAACGAATCTCTAACTGCAAAAACATATAATATTGAACGTCGCATTACTAAACAAAGAACAAAATATCATTCAGTGACAGGTATGAAGATGAAAAATTAGAATATTTGAATAAACGTGAATTCCAATATGGTCAACGAAAGAATTCATTTCAATAGTTCTTAGTTAAGCATCAGCCATCTACAAAATCGAGTTTTATTGTTTCCCTTAATATAGCCAAGTACGGAACGCATTTTAAAGATGATGAAGTTTTTAAAAAATACATTTTTAGAATGTGCAGATTCACTTTTTAATGACTTCAAAATAAAAATGATATTTTGAAACGTGTAAAAGAAATACCTTTGTTGTATAAAACTAATGATCGTTATTAAACTTTGTTGTAATAAACCAATGTTTTCATTTATTGTATTCTATCGGGATAGAATGGATGAAAAAGTTTTAAATAAAAATTATTTTAAATTTTTGAATATTGATAAATTTTTGCTTGAATTAATTGATTTTAAAAGCCCAAGTATCTGGCAAGTAAAATTTAAAGAATTAAAAACAGAACTTGAGAAAACTGAAGCGAATAATCTTAATCTAACAGCAAATTGTTAGTCAACATTTCCTCAAAGATTTTCGTGCATAAAAAAAGGTGGTTTGCTCTGTTATTGGCTTTTGGTTCCAGGTATAGTTGTCGAAGTCAATAATGATTAATATTTTAAACTTTTTTATAACATATCATAATAAAAAATTAATAAAAAATACTGAGTCAATTTTTACTTAGCTAACCGATAGAGAAGCAGAAATATTGTAATTTATCCGCTCTCCAAAAAGGTTGTCTACCACTTAAAAAGGTTGTCTATCACTGTTCTAGATCTTAATATAAAAATTGATAATTATTTAATTTTACAGTTTATTACAAAAGAATGTTAGAAAATTATAAATTACTAACTCTACGATATTACTAACTCTTACATAAGTGCAGCTTTTTTTTTAATTGAGCTGTGCTTAACGTAAGATTAATGTATGCTCATTTATTTACATAAACTGTAACATATCTCTAATATACGAAGAATCAATTTCATTATTTAAAACTTTAATAATAAATATGATATCAGCAACCTGCCTTCTAGATTCTAATGATTTAAGATTCAATAACTTTAATCGGCTCCTACAGGGTGGCAGAATAACTGGATTGGACCAGTGTGAACTACGCAGCGTTAATCTTAAAAATTTCTTTGTGTAGCTTCAATTCTCTTTCAAACGAAAGATCACAGGTTCGATTACCGACGAATGCAAAAAAAAAATACTTTCTGAATTTTTTGACCTGGTCGAGTACCTTTTGTCATTGAGATAAAATAAAGTAAACAAAACATAAATTTATGCAAACAAAATTCAGTGCTAGATTTTGGGCAGCAAAAATAAATTTGAAATTTAGAATTTTTAATAAATTTGATAAAACGCAATTTATATCATATTGTTCAATCTAAAGGCCTGTAATTCACAAACGCATAATGCAATAGGTGCATTAATCTCGTCATGTGTTCATAAATGATTTATACATTTGTTTACAGTTCATAAACTACATTGTAACAATCATTTGACACAAAATTCATTAGCAAAACAAAGTCAGCTACGCACTATCAAATTTCATACTGCAGAAAAATTTTTCTCTTCTCACTTTTGTGGTTTGTAGAGATAGATTTGCTTAAATTTTTAAAATGGCTGAGGGTGAACCGCAAGAGATTATCAAATAAATTGCTTCATTTTTATTGTAGGTATTATTTATTTATTTTAAATTTGAAACAAAATTAATTTGAAATTGTAAACAAATTTAAAACCAATGAAAACTACATTTTCAAAAATGCACGTTCATAAATGTCAATAAATTATTGTAGCGTGATCACACTGATCACCGGCATAAACTAAAATCATATGATTACAACCTAGTCATATGTACTGTAATTGTCACGTCATACTGCGTTTATGAAAAAGTCAATATTCTAAATCAGTTCAATAATTAAGACAATTCAAAACTAAAATTTATTATATGAATAGTATGCCAACTTATTAGAAATAATACACAAAGTTCAAAGTTATTGTATATAAGAATATACAAGTTATGAACCTATAATGTTCTAATAGCACTCTATGACCACTTATGATACAAATTATTTGATTCTTTTCCTTTCATCGCAACTCTTTATTTACTGTCTCTAAACGTGGTATTCTAATACTTACTATCTGCTAATTTTTAAAATTACTACCAATTTAAATACAATTCCTTGAAAATATAATTGATTATAGATTGTATATATAGACTGCTAGCTGTGTTTATTCAATTTTAAAATTTTAAATTTCAACATTTTCAAATTCATCAGATTTACTTATTTTATTATGTTTTTTTTTTTATAAAAAAAAATCATTGTTTTTGCTCACTTATCTTTGTAACACTTTTATAAAAAACTATTATAAAAAAAAAAAATAAAATATAATAAACTGACGGGCGTAATTGTTTCTTCGACTTATTTTCTTCTATAACACAAAAATTAAACTTTTATTGAATTTCAGCTGTAAAAGATATACAAATTTTTTATGGTAGCTTTATTTTGTGTGTAAATAACTTAAAGGTTAACTAGATATACAATGTAATGCCGATGAATGAAAATATTTAATTTGAACTACTCTAATGTACAAACCTTTAAAATATCGTCTGAGTTCAAAAATTTGAAACAAAGAATTTTTTTGAAATTTTGACCCTGGTATATTCAATTGTAAGTCATAAAAAAATCGTAAAAATTATAAATTTAACAATTTTTTATTACTGTTTAAGTAAAAATAAGAATGTTGGATAGAATATTTACATTAAGACTGCGGTAGTATATGTAAAGCGTGAATTAGAAGCACGTGCAAGCAACAAGCTCTTACACGCGTGTTTAGGATGTAACAAATTTATCACCGAAAATCAATCTTTTGCTGAGGTTGGAGCACTAGCAATCACTAGTTTATCTATATTTATTCAAATTAGAGTTAAAAATATAATTGAAAGTACGGAACTGATATTTTTTTGTGTATAGTTAATTTATACTTTCGATTTGAATAGAAAATACGAAACTAGCAGTCAGTTTCAATTCTTCAATAAATTTTATCTGTCATCGCTCACCAATGCAAGCAAATACATTGTAAGAGAAATGCCAATCGCATCATAATTCGTAAATTAAGGGATTTATGATAAATTGATCGCAAGTTGATATCGGTGGAATTCGGTGAAATTAGTTCGAAATACTTTAAAATCTTTGGGAACGGAATTTAACAATAAATATAAAAATTTCATACTTCAATATTTTTTTAAATTTAGTTCTTAATCTCATAATATCATATCTCTCCAACAGACGTTTCAAAGTTAAATTCAAAGATCACTTGACTAAGGAATTTGAAATAAATGCCGGAGTGTCACAAGGTAGCGTTCTTGGTCCGCTTTTGTACTTAATCTATACATCTGACTTGTCGGAAAGTGGTCACCTAATAACCTCCACATTTGCAGATGACACTGCAATTTTAAGCTCTCACACAAACCCTCAGGTTGCATCCAGAGATTTGCAAGAACACGTGCATGAAATTGAAAACTGGTTGAAGAAGTGCAAAATGAAAATAAATGAAAACAAATGTATCCATGTAACATTTACACTCAAAAAAAGGTCCTGTCCACAGATAAACGTAAATGGATTACCTGTACTGCAAGCAAATGACGTTAAATATCTCGGAGTACATCTTGATAGAAGGCTGACTTGGAAAAAACATATTTCAAGTAAAAGAGATCAACTTAAAATAAAGCTAAAGACTTTATACTGGTTAATTGGTAAACACTCAAAACTAAAATTGGATTATAAATTACTGATATATAATTCCTTCCTAAAACCCATCTGGTAATATGGGTGCCAACTATGGAGAAGTACTTCGAACTCAAATATGGAGATAATACAAAGAATGCAATCAAAAGTTCTAAGAGTTATAACAAATGCCCCTTGGTATGTGAAAAATAAAAACTTGCACAAAGACTTAAACATACCAACAGTAAAAGAAGAACTTGAAAAGGTCACAAAGAACTATGCGACCAGACTGTCGGGTCATCCAAATTCATTGGCAAGAAACCTACTGAACATCCCAACTATCAGCAGACTAAAAAAGAGCAGAAAAATAATTTGCCTTACCTTTAAAGTAAGACAATCCGTACACCAACCTTTATTTTAATACATCCCTTAAGGATTCTATTTTTTTTATCGTTTTTGTTGTAATTTTCAAATACAAAGGAAGATTCAATAAATTCATAGACTGAAAAAAAAAAGATTTTACAGCAAATATTTTGTCAAGCTACTCACTTGCTGAATTTACAAAATTTTATGTCTCTGGATACGAATTAAATATGAAAATTGGCTGTTTATTAAAATTACAAACCTTGTTTAAAGTAACTTATTCTCAGTTTTACTGTTTTTCAACGTTTGTTGATTGTGTAGTTATTTTCAATTTCATAACTAAAACAAAGTTTACAGAACTGAACGTCATCAACTAGCTTACAATTAGTTATAATTGCTTAGAAGATTAGAGTATTGCATATTAAATGAAGTTTAACCAAAATAGCAGAGTGTGATTTACCAACATTTTACTAAACATTTAAGTAAAGTCCTTCATCAACAAAGAACTTTTTGAAAACTGAATGAACCTTTCTGTGATACTCCACGGGAATCACTTGGGTCAACTTTTTTTTATTATTGCAACCAATAACGCCTCACAATTGCGCTGGTATCAGCTAAGTTAAATTGTTTTGCTGATGACTCCAAAATTAGCAAAACCATTATGTCTAATTCAACCCTAGGCTAGGATTTACTGATCCCTAAATTACAAAAGAGTTTACAGATCCCTATATTATAAAACAATTATACATCATACATATTAGACCGACACATGAATATGCTTCGCAAGTTTGGTCTCATATCGTAATGTTGATATTTCAGATATTGAAGCAGTTTAGCGTAAATTTTTACGCTTTACGATATATGACCCTTTTCAACTTCATCCTTACGAAGATAAGTTGCTTTCGATAGACCTAAAATCTCCAACAACGTCAATTGGTGGCTAACACTACAGATAATACTATTTTATAATCACTATAACAATATGGATGACGCGACGTTATGCTCTACCTCTACTATACATATATAACTTTCCAGATTTATAAACTTAATATACTGTGCAATAATTTTAAAAAAAATTCTTTGTGACAGTATGCCAAATTTTGCGTAAAGCAAAATAAATTAAAAATTGAATATTAAGAAAGTTTTATAAGAATAAGAATGAAATTTTAATTAAAACAACACACTGTCATTATTTATATAAAAGACCAGAGTATGTTTGTAAACGACGCTTTTTGACATTTTTGTTTTTACTAAACAAAAAATATTTTTCCTTTCAATTATTTTTATATGATTTTTTGATTATTAAATTTTTTCCTTTCAATTAAATTGTGAAAAAAAAAGAAAAATGGATAAAAAATAATATGGATGGAAAATAAATTATTAATTTGTTTTAAATTATAACAAAAAAGTGTTTCTAGAAATTCTTGGGGCCACTGAGTGGTTATGTTGGAAAAAAAGTTCGGTATCTTTTTACTCGGGACCCGTTTTTAAACGGGCTGACTTACTAGTTTTATTAATATTTCAATAAGAAGTTATAAATTTAAAAATATATACATATATAGGTAAGGTATAAGGAAAAAAAAATTTAAATTTTATAAACAAATTGCCTTAAGAAAAAAATTTAATTTTAATTAAAATTTACTCAGAAATAATTATTTTTTTAAAAAAATGTACATACATGTAATGCCTATCATACAGTTTGAAATATTTCAATTGTTTTTATTTAAAAACATGAAACAATAATCTTAATTTTTCTAAGATATTAACATTAATAATGTATAAGGTATGAATATTAGATATACAGAGTGTTGGAAGAATAATACACTATAAATCAAGATATTATTTTGGAAGTTGTGACAACTTAAAATTCTACCAACATAAAATTGTCTCTTTATTTTCTTGTATTGTGTGTAGTATTATGTACTGAAATATTGAAGTATCAACTCAGTCTTAGAAATGGACGTCAGTGACTCCTATAGAACATACACAGGGAGTCATAAAAATGGTTGTGTGAAAAAAATAACTTTTAACTATAGTTTTGTTTATTATTTTCTTATTGTTTTATTTCTATTATACGAGAGCTTATTTGAGTTACCAAGGCTGTGGTTGTAGCGATCAGTAAATTGAATACGTACAATTTTTATTTCAATTTTAACCCCGCGATATTTACGAAATTTAAATTATAGGAATTGTAAAAAAATTTTTAAAACAAAACACATTGAATTCCAAATTTGAACATTACTTTTTCACTGTAAAGTGTTAACATTTTGTAAGTAGTAAAATTAAAATTTCGTGGTAATAAGATTTTTAAAAAAATTTTAACGAATTCATTTTACTGATCTGGGGCGCCAGCAGCTAAGTCTAATATTAATACATTTCAAAGATTTCAGAAAACAAGTTAAACTTTCGGCTACTCTGGCCTTTAAGTTTTTAGTTTACACAAATATGTTAATCTTATTTTAATTTATACAACAGACTCCGTGGTTTGATTTGGCGGCTTTATTTTCTAACTCGGATACTTTCCCTCGAAGTTGTGTGTATCCATAACTTGCTTTTATACAAAACTTTTCCGAGACATATGTGAACAATATGCGTTCAATAATTATAAACCGTAGTTAAATTTTCAAACATGTTGCAAGTTTAAAACGTCATGTAGAATTATATTCAGTCATAAAGTTCAAGGCTTATATTTAATTACTACATTTCTGAGGTTTCAGTCAGTAATTTTATATGCATAAAGGAAGGACAAATTGATTTTTACGGGACTATTGCACTTGTAAGTTGTGTCATAGTGCAAGAGAAAATTGAAAAATCTACGCAAGTGCTTTTGATTCAGGAAATACAATTAAAAGTCTTACAGGACATATGGGAGGTCTAAAATACCTGCATCCCAAATCGTACAATACCACTTTTAATTCTCACGTATTATTATTGAAACACCCTGTATATAATATTGCATATTACATACATATCTATATATTATCTTCAACAATTTTCATTTAAATGAATGTAACTCAATTTGTATAACAATGGCAAATTGTTCCAATTAATTGACAGCGATATCGACAGATTTACATCGAATAAGAATAGATTATGGTTTTTAAAATTTATAATATCATTTATGAACATATTAGTAACCTGTCCAGTACATTGATTGTTTCTCAATAAAATTTAAAATCATATATATACATACCTATAGTTACTAATATTATAAAATTAAAGAAGGGGGGCTAAAAAACATATATGCATATAAACATATATACATAGATAAATTTAGCTATAAATTTTTATGTTATTGACAGCAGAACTTCAGTACCACTTTACCTATCTATTTATGTATATATATATATATATTATAGGCTTTGTTATTGGTTGCGATTTTGTTGAGTCTCCAAGGCACTCTATATTTATATCTGAAATAATAATAATAACAATTCTCATAAAATATTTTTAACCTGTATAATTTAAATTTGTAATTTTTTATCTTCCATTTTTTTTTTTTTTTTTTTTGTATTGTTTCATTATTCTTTCAGGTGGAAAAAAAACATACAAAAAATATGCTAGAGTGGCTAGAATTGTGAACATAAAAAGATTTGTGAGATCAGATGAACTTGTACGACATTTTGAAAATAACAAAAATAGTGTAAATAAACAACCAACAATTTCTTGGTCAATATTTCCATATGTAAATAAATGTATATATTATGTACATGTTTATATGCATAGACTGTGTAAAAAAATGCGATCTCAGTTCTTTAATATCCATTTGACCATCTTGCATATTAAATGACATTTTGTAGTATGAAAATAAAATAAAAATATAAAGAAAAGAAATAATAGCCAAAAGCTAGGATATAACATACATAGAATTTTATTGCATGAGTAACAGTAGGAAAAGAAATTTTGTTATATTTGTTTGCTGTTGTTGGGGTTTTGATTAAAGAAAATTATTTTTTTTCAACAACAAAAACAAACTCTTATCACTTAGATTCAATCTTATAAAAAAAATAGTAAATAAAAACTTTGTAAAAGAAATAATTTTAAGTTCATCAGCGATAGAAAAAATTCTCTTTTCGTCGTATATCTGAAAAAAATTGGACATAAGTATAAATATATACCGAAATCCATATTAACCCTAATTTGTTGCGCAAAAAAAAAACTTGGACTTTTTTCTTTATTTCATACTTAAGTCGACCTTACAAATCGTTAAATTTTTCTCTTGAAAATAATTTTTAAAATATGTGATGATATACATTTTTTTTTGTTTTGTTTTTTTAATTATATAAGTTAAATTTTGACCATTATTTTTTCTTAGCATAGGCAACAGCATAACATTTTCGTTACCTAATGTATTTGTTCCTTTCTCTAATCTCCTTGTTGTTACGTCCGTGCGGTCACCGATGTACAAACTGTACATTCTGGTTCTTAAATTTCCTTTTGCCTACAACGGAGACACCATGGGAAGATAAAAAAGATAATAGTTTTGTAATTACGGTACCAATGGAAAAAGTGTCAGTATTGCCCCCTGTGCTGATATGTTGTCCAAAACATGTTTATTCTAATTCTTTTCCTATAAGATTGTTTTAATGACTTTAAAAAATACTTCTAATTTGAAAAAGCTTCATATTTTATTGATTTTATGATGTCTTGCTATTTGGTTCTTGTATCAAATACATAGTTTTAATATATGGGTTTAGAGCTTGGATATGTTTTCCTATAAATGATTTATTTGAAAGATGGGTACAACAATTTGTACTTTTTAATGCTTTTTATTTTGTAAACGGTAATTTTTGCGGTAATCTTAACCTATAAATTTTTGAGTTCCTATCATTGCTTTTCGTTTTAATTTACCGAGGTGGAAAGTTTTATAGCCATTAATATCGTATTAATATATTAGAAATAATGTTTAGTCAGTCAGTCTAAACAATAATTAAGAATAGTCATAGGTGTAAATACAATAGTATAAGCTCTAAAAATTTAAAATGGGTAAAAAATTATGAATATGTATTATGGCAGTAAATAAATAAATAAATTATGTATAACATTCAAATAATAATAGTTATTATTGATAATCTTAGAGTTGTTGATGAAAGTAACATAATACAGACTTTGTGTAATACGTGGGTGATGGTTAATCGAAAGCTTTTATATTCTTATACAAAAATACAAAATGATAACTTTTAAAGTTTGCAAATTACGATTACAGAGAACTCGACCTTAGTTCAAAGTAAGTTCAAGTCCTAGGTAAGGGTTAATACTATTGAGTTTCAATATTTTTTTGTTCAGTTTGATTTCAACTATTTTACATTATATTCAAAATTTTAGTAACGCAATGGAATTTTAATATGTTCCAATGTAATTTTTACATAAAAATTCCGAAATTATTAAAATACGCGTAGGAATTTTTTTATTAATTTTAAATTCTATATTAAAAAATATCAGAAATTTTAATTTGAAAAAAAAGTAAAATTGTTTTGTTTTTTAATTTATTTTAATTTTCTTTACTTTGGTCTAGCTCAGTTTGAAATAAAGTAACGGCATAATCTTATACACAACAGTTTTACGTCTCATTGATAAATCCGTTTTATGAATTAAGAATTCACATTGCTCTAATATAGCTCTGGAAAATCAGAAGGATTTTAAAATAGGAAATATTTACTTGTTTACAAGATTCGGTATGACAATGTATTACATTGAAAACTGAGTAAATGAAAAATAAAAAAAAAAATTAGTAATTTAGATAAAATATTTCCTGTCGTTTGATTTTAAAATTATTGCGCAAATGTGCATTGCTATGATATAGATATATAAAAATAATAATTTGCTTATTAGATACATCAAAAAAACGATATTCTTACAATTTCTATTAGTATCACCACCATACAGTATTTTTATAATTGAACAATTTGTGGAATTTGATAGATTTTAAAATGTATAATAATCAACTTAAGATATTTCTTGGTGTCACATATTTCGAAAGAGATAGAAAATAACTTTTTCTACATATTCAGTATTTAATTTTTTATTACCACTCGCTAATCCTGTTGTGAAATAGCAACAACCTAGTGTAATAATATTTAATCATGATATACAGACTAATTGTCGTTTTCGGAAGTGTGAAATTTTATTCCAGTATCATGTAGGCTTATAAAAAAACTTAACTGAGATACCAATATCTTCTGAATTAACTTAGGTGAAATTCCATTATTATTATTATTATTATACTTCTAATACATGTTAAAATGTCATTATACTCGTACTTGTCATTTCCTAAATTATTATTTTGCAATTTTTTTTCAATTTTTATTGTTTAAATTAACAATCAACCTTCACAATTAAAATGTCAATAGATACATATTTAAATTAGTTGAAGTTATAGAAATTATTTTTAAAATTCTTCAACATCAAATCTTGATTAGTATGGATGAGAATAACAATGAGAACAATTCAATTTTAAAGATGAAATTTTTATTCTTATTAAACACGTGTTAATAATAGTTTATAATGCATTCAGGTGTAAATATTCAAATAATTTCTGATTTTAGATTTTTTATATTATAAATTCCACTTTAATTAATAGAAATAATAGCTTTATTATTTTAATTGAAAATTAAATATTTAATCAAAAAAAAAATAACATAAAACAAAACGAAATTTCTTTTGTTGTACTTTATTAAGGCACATTCACTAATACCTTTTATATACAGCTGTAAATAATATACTTACTCCCCCGCATTAGATGTCAAAAGTGAAAAATGAATATTCGTTTAATATATGTATATGCCATAGAGCGCAAAGTGATTTCAATTTAGAATATCTAATTTTAAATTTCTATATTATTAATGTTTATCTCATATAAGTAGTATTACATAAATATCTGTACATTGATTGAAATAGAGAATTTACAAGCATGACTAATAGAAAAATTTCTAATTGAATTTAGTAATGATATGATTTTATATTTGTATCCTTTGACAGACAATGACATAATAGAATGTAATTTAAGTGTATTTGCATTAAGAATAAAATTTCTGAATAAAGATAAGACATCTCAGATTGTATATTTGTATTTGTATTGGTATTGTGACTTTCTTAACAGTATAGCTAATTCTATTTTTAAAATTTTTAAAATATTTACACAAATCTATTCTTTACAAATTCTGTTAAATTTCTCTTAAATGCATTAAAATTTTTCAAAATTTTCAACTCTTGAGGTAATTCATTATACATTTTCAAACTATTATATACAATATAGTTTAATTCGCAAGGTTTCCAACATTACGCCTATTGAAGTATGTCTACTGCATTTAATAATAATTCTCATACCCTTGTTGTGAAGATTTTATAATCTTTGAATTTGCTCATTTGGTGAAAATGCAATAACAGTAGAGCGGTACTCAAAGTGCGGCTTTATCGTTGAAAATTTTTATAGCACTACTAAAGCATAACTGATGATTACGTATCTTAGATAAAAAATATGTCTTTTTAGCAATCTTTTTGCACATAAGATCTAAATGGCTTTTGAGGTTCAGTTTGTTATCTATAATTGAAAGGCCCAAAGATTTAATTTACCTACTTCTTCTAGCGACTTACCATCAATGATTACATTATTTACTGATTTTCCATTTATAATCATAACTTTTGATTTTTTAATGTTCAGCATTAGTTTATTTTGCTTACTTTGCAGCATAAGTTTATTGATACAATATTCAACTGAATCTGCCTTAATATATAGCAAAGCATCATTGGCAAATAATAATGATTGAACGAATATAAAGAACAAATACAAGCACTCCTAATATCCCTGCGGAACTCCCAGCGAAGCAAGTTTACTTTCAGATATTAAATTATTTATTTTTGTACGTTGTGTTGGATTTGTTAAGTACGAATTAGCTGGTTAATAGCTGGTTAGCTTGCCTTAATTCCGCGAACTCCGTAACTACTAAGTTTTATTTTTAAAATGTCCCGGTCAATCGTCTCAAAAGCACGTTGTAAATCAAGAAATATCGCTTTATACATTTCTTTTCACTGACTGCTATTCTCCAATTCGCAGTAATTAAATTTAATAGTGCTTCACAACTGTGTTGTTTACGGAAGCTAGACTGGTGCTCAAAAATTATATTATATTTATCACTATAATCTGTCAGTTAATTAAATACTATCTTTTCCAGAATTTTTGCTTCAGTAGTTATCATATTTACTGGTCTAAAGACAGAACATAAACTAGAATTTCTTACCTTTTCGGCTGGAACTACTACTGCCTCTCCATGAATTTGGATCCACTTCTTAGTGATTTATTAATTAACTCGACTAGAAAGCCCCTTATATATTCAAAACTATACAAATTAATTTGACTATTTGCTAGATGTATATCTTTTTTTATTCATTGACTTAATTATTTCTTTTAGCTTAACCTTATTTATTAATTCAAACTTGAATTCATGGTTATACATTCTTATTTTATTATGAAATTCTTATTTACTACTTATGCTATCCACAAAAAATTATTGGCTATTTAATAACTGTTGGTGTATTTTTCAGTACCAAATTTAATTTCTTTTATATCATTAATTTTGTTATCTTTTAAAATATAGGTTTTTATAAATTTCCACATGCAGTTTTGGTCATTTGCGCTATTAATTTTATCTAAAAAAAAATGGTTTTTTTGCTAAATCTAAATTGAACACTTTTTATTGTCATTGTAAATCTAATATAATAATTCAACTGGATGTGATTTTTCAGAACCCCTTTAATCGAAATCTGCGTCTATTAAAAAATATGTTCAAAGAATTTGGGATTGCACCAAGTGACATTTTAATGTGACTTTCTTATTTTCCATAGCCAAAATAACTTAAATCAAACTATAGGCTCATATAGCTATTTCTTCCATTATTTCAAAAATGATGGAAATCTTAATCAATCAAAAGCTGAAGAAATATCTTGATAGAAGAGGTATAATTCATGATAGTCAATACGACTTTCGAGCTCAAAGTTCCACCAGTGATCTCATGACATGTCTCTGCGAAAAGCTCAACACCAGACTTCATCAATCTGGTGAAGCTTTTGATCGAGTTTGGTTCAACCTTGGTTCAACCTTTTCTAAATGGATTGAAAGTTTTCTTTTGAACCGATCTATCATTGACGCTTCTTTTTCCGACCAACTTCAAATCAATGCTGGTGTTCTACAAAGCTCTTTTCACCCACCTCATTTCTCATTTTCATTAATGACCTTCTCAAATTAACTTTCAATCCAATTCATAGTTTTGCTGATGACAGCACTCTAGTATAGCATCATAATATTTTCTAAAACAAACCAATGGTACAGCTTCCGCAGTCACCTCCAAAAGCATTTCAGGTATAAAGGTTCCAGGCTCTCCGGTTTCAAAATGTAGATATTCAGCAACTCAAAGGCCTGAATATTTTCGGAATGAGAGTGAACCAAAATAAGCTTTGGAAGGAATATATTTTCGATATTGCAAAAAGCGCCGCCAAATATTTTTTGGACAAAGTTCAAAATCGCGCCATTCCTCTTATAGGCGACATAAATGTGATCTCATCCCTTATACTACTTATTCATCGTCGTATTGTTGGAGCACTTATTCTATTTTATAGAATCTACTTGGCGTTGGCACTCTCTCCGAGGAATTAAAGTCACTTCTTCCTCCTCTCAAGCAATTCCATTGCATAACACGATATTTACCAAAAATTAAAAAAAATATAAGTAGACAATGTCTATGCCATGTCTTGTAGATATTATTGTAAATATCAAGCCGCTGAAATAGTTAAGATGTTAATCGTTCAGTCTCGAAATTATAAAAATAAAAATTTTGATCATTTTAATGTGCTTGTATTTTATTTATCCCATATTTTTTTACTTTTTTATAGTGACCAAATTTATTTGTACTTTTGTATTACCTATGTGCCACAGAATGTTCACAACTCATATTTAAATATTTGACAACCCCTTGATTGAAATGTAAAATATACAATTATTGTATATTAGTTACTACTTCTATTTTTTTTTTGGCTTGTTGATATTTAATTTTAAATGTTTCCAGTATTTGCCACCGATTTGTATACTTTTTTTTTTGTTTTGTGGAATGGATAACTATTTTAAATGTTTTAAGTATCCACCACCGTTTCGCATATTTTTATTTTTGTCTTAAGAGCTTGCTAAAATTTTAATTTTTTTGTGGTGTAATTTACTATTTAACTATTCTTGCTTTTTTACTCCCCACGTCGTATTCACTCCCCACGTTTTGTGTATTATATATAAATAAATAATTTTTATATTTTTTCAGCTAGCATTGAACTTTAAATATGATTTTGTCTCTCAGATGTCAGTATTTCAGTTATAAAATCGCTACTGCAGTGTTAGTTATTGTGTGTGTGAGATGGTTAAAATGTAACATCCATTTACTTCACTCATTTAATTTAACAAGGTTAATTATTTTATGAAATCTGATGGATGTTTGGTTAAATAAAAAACAATTATAACAAATTATTCAAGCAAATTAGATGTTGCAGAAGAAAAACATTGAGTACTTATGCTTATACAGTAAAAAAATTGAGTATGAAAATTCCTATAGTTTTTTTTTATTGTTTTCGGTTAGTCTTAAAATTAAAATGTGTTTGGAATATATTCTACACAGTAATTCTTTTATATTATAACATATCTTTATCTTAGTTTTCTATACTCATTTATCAGAATTTTTTTATATTGAGACACATTCGAGTCAATTCTTTTAAGCTACAATTCGATTAATTTATAGTTATCATGTCAGAATATAAACGGATGGCGTTTTGCTATCTTATAATCGGAATAATAATATTATTATATTAACTTAAATTTAATCCATATAAAATTTTAATAAAATTTAATACATAATAATGCCACAATTGAGAACAAGAACAGACAACGATGGCAATAGATAAGAACCATTAAATATTGTAGTAAAATCCAAATACGACTAGAATTCGCATTAATTCCATACCATTCAGTGATTATTATTTCAAAACTTCATATGAAATATTAAAATTAAATAAATTAATAGTAAAAGCTTTTAAAAATAAGAAAAATAAATTTAAAAATAAAAATATTTATTTATTTTTTTAATTTCATATCACATAAAGATACAATATAAACAAATTTATGAGAACTGTGACAGTAAACAAATTGCGAAAATACTTTAATAAAGGTAGTCGTAATGAATATGGCGGTAATGATAATATCTAACATGCATATAAGCCATTAAGAATATTAAATAGTTCATTCTGTTCAGTTAAATATTCCCATTTAAATCTAAATAAGTCAAGTATTTAATTCTGTTTATTGCAATTTTAATTCTGAAATTATTTTGAAGCTATATGAAAGGCTTTAATTAGCTGGTTGTTTGTTTGTTTACCTTGTGTTATTTCGGTTAATTGCAGTTGAGTTATTACATATCATGACTATAATCGATAAAAAAAATAAAAATTCAAATTGATAAATAAAATTAACAAAAAATTTGTTCGACAAAACTTTTATCCATCGCATCGCCATTAAAACTATTGAATTTTTAATGAGAATATTATATACGTTAATCACTTACTATACTTAAATCTTTTATTTATCCGCCGAACATTAAAGAAAAAACACATCAAACAGCAACTCTACGAAAATACCTTTTGAAATAGCTTTAGTTGTTAAACGTGTTATTCGTTCTTATATAATAGATGTTACGTTTTAAAGCCTTTTCAAGAATATGAATACTATATAGTTTGAGAGGAACTTAAGTTAAATTCGAAAACCAATTGTAGAAATCATTGGAGATTCAAATTGGAAAAATCAATTAAACGCTTTTGTACAGATTCTAGAGTAATCTATTTTAAGTGTATAAACAATCCACCTCTATTTTATCCTTTTCATTTTATCGATGGCCCACATCTCCTAAAGAAAAAGGCCAAAAAGCTTTTGCATATACATCTTTATATGTATGGATAATAAATTTCAATTCAATTCATTTTATCTTTTTTTTTGAGTTTTTGATTGTATTTAATTCTGTGTTGAAAAGCAAATTTTCAGAACTTGGCGGAAGCAGGAATAACTAACGAATGTTTGAAACTTGTTGTTAAGCTCTTTAAAAAATTGTACCTTTGTGTCTTTAGAAAATATTGCAAAAATCAAGGTTTTTCGAAGTTTTACAAATATAATGGATGTAATATCGTCGGTTGAAGGCTTTAAGACTCCATAAATCAATTTCTCTTTTTTGAATTAGGAACGGATCTTTAACTTTTCCGTTATTCTGTATTTTTTTGACCCAACCGTTTTTTGTTACTTTTTTTTTCTTTATTTCAATCTTATAAACTAATGATGTAACTTATATGTAACTTATATGTAAAAATAAAACTAAATGTATATTATTTAGCTATTTAAACTTATTATACTTAATAACTAATTTTATTTAGTTAATTAAGTAAAAAAAAAATTTAACAAAAATAAAAGTATTTGTGAAATTTTAATTTGTACAATTTAGATTGCAAACTAAAAGTAAATAGCATTAAAGATATTGTATTTGAAATTTGAAATTTATATTATATAAGAAACATTGCCTGAAATTAATTAAATTATTTTTTGACTTAGCCGCAGACAGCTTCGCATTTTGAATTAAAAGTTATAAATTTACCTACTAAATAAAAAAAAATTAAAAAAAAAACGTTTATGCAACGTTTCTTCAAATTCTCTAGCCCAACGTTTAATAAAACCGAGCATAGAATTGGCTTTGTTTAAAATATCTGAATAATGGAGATGGAATGAATGTTTAGTATCGAAGAGTATGCCTAGGTCTTTAATTGATGTAACCTTTGGAATACTTTGGCTATTAATAGAATATACATAAGAAATTGGGCATAATCGTCGTATAAAAGTAATATAAGCACATTTATTGACATTAAGCTGTAGATTATTATAGGAACACTAACTATAGAAACGATTCAGATCAGCTTGTACGCTAATGCATCCTCTAAATTAACAACTTTTTATAAATTCTCATGTCATCGGCGTAAATTTTAATGTGACTATTAATAATTAATAAAGATGAAACACCATTAATAGAAATAATGAAGAGTAAAGGACCGAGATGACTACCTTGAGGCACACCTGTGGGAGCTTCGAACTCAGTGGAAATTGACGATCTAAACGAAACACTATAACTACGACCAGAAAGGTAAGAATGAACCCAATTAATAAAGTAACTAGAAAATCCTAATTTATTTAATTTAAAGATGATAATGTTATGTGGAAGCAAATCAAAAGCTTTGCTGAAATCTGTATATATTACATCCGTTTGAAACCCATCTTCCATGTTATTAATGTTCCAGGTAGATGTTGACTCAACAAGATTAGTAACAGTAGATTTAAGCTTTACAAAGACATGTTGAAAAGATGATAAGAAACAAGTACAATGATCATAAATAGAATCAAATACAATAAGTTCAAATAGTTTAGGTATAGAAGAAAGTTTAGCAATTGGACGATAATTACTTACATTATTTTTTAGATTTTTTTTGTGAACTGGTCTAATTAGGGCAGTTTTCCAGATTGAAGGAAAGATACCAGAAGTTAAAGAAGAATTGAATAATACAGAGAGAAGACCACATAGTGAAGAAGAACATTTATTTAAGAATAGGTTAGGGACACCGTCAGTACCAGGACTAGGATTATTATCAAGCTTTTTAATAAATAATTGTGGTACTCAATTAGATCGATATGAATGTTACTCAATGTAGTTTTAGAAAAATTCGATAAATGGCCAAAATTATCTTCGTTTAATGAGAAAGCAGCCGTAGAATAACTAATAGAGAAGAAATCACGGAAAAATTCAGAAATGACATTAGGATCACCACTACTAAAGTTTTTATAATTCATACACAAAGGATATTGGTCATTTTTCTTTTCGAGTTAACGAATTTCCAAAAAAGTTTCGGATTAGTTTTAATATTATCAGACATATCTTTTACAAAATTTGGAATATAAATTATCCGACATCATCTTAAATTCATTAAATAGATTTAAGAAAGCATTATAATCAATGTTATTATTGCTGTTAATAAATTTACGCCAAGCTTTATTTTTCTTATTTTTTAACTTTTTAAGGTTTTTGGTAAACCAAGGTGGACTAGATTTATCACTATTGTCAATAACTAATGGAACATATTGTGAAATAGCAAATTGAATAGTTTTATAGAAATGATTAACTGCGACATTTAAATTAGAAAAGGTCATAAATGAAAAATCATAAGAACTTAGATAGTTATTAATAGCATCGAAATTAGCTTTAAGAAAATTAAAACGATAAGAAAGTGCTTAATCAACTTTGGAAGATGAGATAAGAATGCAAAAAGAAAAACAAATAGGAGGATGATAATCATCAATTTCAACCAGTTCAAATGAAAAATTAATGATATTAAGATTATCTCAATTTGTCGTAAATAGCAGATCTAATTGCCTACCGCGGTTATTACAAATTGAAGATATCTGTTGAAAATTAAAGGAATTAAAGGAGTCGATTACAAAGTACTCTGTATTACTAACTAAATCAAGTGGAATTAAGTAGTCTTCCTCGTCATGCGGAACCCATTTCATATTAGGTAGATTAAAATCTCCGCAAAGAATTATGTCATCATTTGTATTAAGTTTACTAACTAATAAATAAATTTCTGATATATATTTGGTACACACATCAATACTAAACGCCGGAGGAATATAAAGATTAATAATAACTAAATTTTTTAATTGTAATTCAATTTTAACAGCAATTATTTCTAAAATATCGCAGAAAACAACTGCGAAGAACAAAGAGTATTTTAACAGCTATCAATACACCTCCACCTTTTGGAACATTATAAGATAGAGAACAATCATATCTATTTTTACTACAAACTGTGTATGAAGAAGGAAAAATTTCAAGGCTATTTATTGAAGAAGTAAGCCAAGTTTCAGTTAAAACAAATAGATCAGAATCTAATAAAGCAGAATTTTGGAAAACTTTTTTAGTTTTTGTACGTAGACCTCTTACATTTTGATAATAAACAGATAATTTAAAAAGATCAATTTAAGAAGAAATAGATTGCGTAAGACCTATATTAATTAGATTTATTCTCTCTTGAAAGGGGAAAATATATATAATATATAATAATGGACTTTATTGATCTGAGTGTGTCGGTGTACTGTCGGCAGCCACTAATACCTACCATGCTTAATAAAGAAAAAATAATATAACGTGAAATTTGGGCTGAGGTACATAATTGAAGAACTGGCCACGATATTTGTAATGTTTTAATTAAGATACTTGAGCAAATATTAGTTCATAATCCCGATAGATAAATTTACTTTATGGTTTGATTCTTGTGCGCCCCAAAATAAAAATCACATCAACACAACTTAAATCAAATTGTTTATGCAGAATAATAATATATCCACAATGTATCAAAACTTTTCAGAACCAACCCACTATCTTTTACCCAAGATGTGGATGTTGTTTATGGAATTATTGATTTGTATTTAAAAATATCGAGATTTATAGTTTGCTTACTTTGGTTGAACTACTGGTGAATATGAAAAGCACGAAGGTGTAGCTTATGGTTCTGCAGATGTTATTAACAGATTTTAAGTCAACGTTGATCTGAATTATAACAAAAATGCCTTTATAAATTATAAATTAAAAGATGTGTGGATTTGAAATTTTGTAATTATTGCAATAGTGAAGTTAGTTCTATTTACTTATTTTTTGGAACATTGGAAGTAACATACACGTGCTATTGTATCTGATTTAATTGGTTTTAAATTTCGTAAAACTAATCTTGTTTTCATAAACGCAGAAAAAAATGCGTCGCTACTATGCAGATTACTTTTTCTGATGTGACGAAATTATCTGCAGATGAGCAAAAAAAATCTACGCAGATTTTTGTGTTCAGAAACATCAGAAAAAGTTTTTAACTTTACTGTATTTAGTTGCATTAAAAAGAAAACCATTACAAACTTTTAAAATTTCGTTTAGCACCTTGGCCCACAAAATACTTTTTTTCCTCTTCCCGGAACGCGATTTCCATCTGAAGCTTCACCGAAATTAAGACTTTCACTTCTGCGTCTTAACCAAATATGTGGAGAACATACGTAAAATATATGTCACATTATTTTAATATTTATTTCAAAATCTGCAAATCTGCAAATGTTCTGCGTTTATAAAAACAAGATAAATCTTTCCTCAATAGCATTTGAACTACACTTTATTTTTATGGGCTACCAAACTATAATTTCTGAATACTAATATCAGGTGTCATATGGAAGGCAGCATACTGTAATAGTCGGCTTTTTTAATTTTTATCATTAATATTCAAATTAACATTCTTATAAATCAAAATCAATTAAGTTTAGTACCATTAAAAAAATATACCTATATAATTAAATTTCAATTGAAACTCTTATTAAGAAATTTACCATTTTCAGTAATGAATACATACTTCTTTTTAGCAAATCTTTCCATAGGTATACCACATAGTGATGAAATTTTTGAATAAAATATCGTTAAACATTATTATACCAGATAAGAATCATTTAATTAGAAAATCTTGTAATCACATATTCCCTATGATCAAAATACCATGAATTTTTCTTTATTTTCAAATAAATAAAATATCCATTTTAAGTTAAATTTTTATCTTTTTTAATTAATCCAGTAAACTATACAAGATCGAATAAAATTTCCTTTTTCACACTGCTAACAATTTCATATATCCATTTCTATATAATTATCTTAATTGAAAAATCTGCATTTTTTCACAAAACTATATAAGAAACTTAAATGTCTTAATTGCATCTTACAATAGGTAACGATTTTAAACCAGATATGCCAACAGTTAAAAATTGATTCTATACAAATATGGAAAAATTAATCACGTGTGTTGACAGCTACTTTGACAAGACTAAAAAAACTATAATTTTAAATGTTTAGAATTATCAATATAACTTTACTTAAAATAATTTAAATGTATTTATTCAATTTGTGTTATGTCTTAATATGTAATTTACATGCAATAAAAGCGGAAAAAATTGAGTGTAAGAAATGTGTAAATTAATTTTGGAGTTATAACTATATACCTATAGTCGGTTAACAATTTGCAATTATTTTTTTTTTTTTTGTAAACAAATTATACAGATGAGCATATCGAAACAAATTATAGTAGGCATGTGAACTGATGAAAATAATTAATTTGAAAAATAAATTATTCAAATTTGGAATAGTTTAATAAAATTTGGTTAACGTAATTTGGCCACTAATTATCATTATAACCCTCTGTCTATCTGTATATAGGACTAAAAACACTCGCAGAATGACATCAGAATTACCAGCTTCTTTTTTGATGACATCAGAATTACCAGATTGCATTTTTGTAAATAATCAATCATAATCACGTTTTCCAGTTTTTAATTATTTAAACATTTTGGGAAATAAGCTTTATTTTGAGAAATACAAAGAATGGAAAATTATTATATTTTTGTAAACTTTAATATACAAATAGCTATAAATAAAAATACAATAATGAAATTTTGTCAAAATGGTCACTTGATTTCGATTTTAGAACTTTAGATTATATGCTATTTATTATTACAGACAATTAAATTGTGAATGAATGAGAAGTTGAAAAATTCGATGTGAATAAAATATAAGCCACGTGATGAACATTATACAACATTTTTAAAATGTATTATTTGATTCCTTATGATTTCCTCTGTGAGCTTTATAATGAAGTAGACGTACTCACAAAAATTTAAGTCAAGATACTACAATGGCTCTGGAAACATCTAGACCGCGAACAAGCGAAAATGCTCGAGTCAAGAGAATCTTCAAATCCAGACCCGAAGGTACAAGACCTCGGGGCAGACCTAACCTTCATTAGAGAGACGAAATATCTTCAACTGGGGAGAAACAGCCTTTGACCGACAAAAATGGAGGACGCTGATGAGACAGATCCAGGAATAACATGTGTAATGTAATTAATTATTTATGCTTTGTAATTTATCAATTTATTAAAAATTTTTGGGAAAATAATATTGTTTGCGAAACATAAATGTAAAAAGCATGAATATTAGAAATAAAAAATATTCAAAATATATAAGACTGCTCATCATATGTTTTGTATGAAGTTCCTTCTTTACAGGGATTCCTTGTTACAAAACAAAAGCGACGAAAATGTTTTTTTTACAAATTGATTAAATAAGATTTTACTTAAAATAATTAGTTAAGATACTAAGGGCGTTTCCAAACCTCTCGCACTTGCACTTGATAGTCGCACTAAACCTGTCAAATCGCACTAAATTTAATAAATTTAATTTTGCGATATCTAGTGTACTTGAGATTACACCAAAATTTTGACAACAAATCAAGTGCGATTTGACAGGTTTAGTACAAGTATCAAGTGCAAGTGCAAGAGGTTCGGAAACGCCCTAACTATTAACGACGTAACTTTTGCCTGTTCAGCATTAAAGAAATATTTCTTTCCTTTTCATTCAAATATTCAACTCAAAAAATACGTTTTCTATTTGCAATTAATTCTTTTTAGTATACCTAATCCATCGTCCAATTTAGCTTAATATTTTTGTTCATTTTTGTCAACTCTGTTGTTACTTCCGTGAAACATCATTGAAGTACAATTTTCCAATCTGGTTTAAAACTTTCTTTTGCATACAGTGGAAGCACCATGAGGAGTCATCTTCAGAAGATGGTAGTTTTGCAATTCGAGAACGAATCGGGTTGATATATTCAATATAATTTTTTACTTCTGGTGCTTTTCTTATATAAGAAAGATGTTTAGCAAAACAAGTGAAATTTCAAAGGTGGTAAGGCAAGATCTTCCACCATGGCAACAATAGGAATATTTTTTTTCTGCTTCTCTATATTTTGCTTTACAAAATAAACATTAAGTTGAACTTGATGATATTTATGCATTGATCAATTAAAAGCAATTCGAGGTGGGTATTTCAAAGACACAAACCCAGGGAAATTTAACTTTACTACTTTATTTAAATTTCAATTATTTTGATAAGTCTAAAAAAAATTCTAATTTGAAAATGATTTTGATTTTTCTATTATTTAGATGATCGATCTTATTTGTTTTTTGTATTAAATTTATAGTTTTCCTATATGGGTCTAGAACTTGGATATGTTTTTCTATCACGATTTATTTGAAAGATAGTCGGGCACAAAAACTAGTAGATAATTGGTAATTTTTTCCGGTAATATTTTAAAAAAGCTTCTAATTTAACTATTTGGGTTCCTTTCACTGCTTTTTGCTTTCATTCCACGACGTGGAAAATGTTACAGTCATTATTAGCATCTATAATTATAATTGACAAGCATTTAAGGACCTGCGCAGTTAATTTTATTTCGCTTCTTCTTAATGAACTCTTAATATGTAAATGAGTTGTATATACGATCGAAATGCGCATACGGGTCAAAAAAATTTCTATTTGGTTTTAAAATATTCAAACTTTTAAATAAAATATAGCCATTTTGTGTCATTCAACACCTTATTATTTTAATACATTATTAAAGGAAATTTATTCTATTAATTGTTTTAAGTAACTGTCTCAAATCACTGTTTTCTATATTTTGGTCATTTCCATTTGTAGTAATCATATAGTTTTGGTTAAAAATATATATGATGTATTATCTTTAATTACAAAAATATTTTATTTTTAGTGATTTTATCCATTAAATGCCACTTAGTATAGGAATATGTCGAAACGAAATAGTATATGACGGAGCAGTATTTATGTTTCCTAAATAAAACTTACTAACCTCTAAATTTTTATGAATTCTACTATAACGTGAAAAGTGTATGTCAGTACGTAAATTGCTCTTCTGTTAAAAACTTTAAATTTGGCTTCAACTTAAATTATAGTTACTCAGCAGGGGCCCCTAGTATTAATATATTCGATTATTGAGAAACACTTTAGTTATTAACTAAATAATTACTTTTTATTTATAGCTTCTTACTTAAATCATTGATTCTATAACTTATCTTTCGTTTATTTTTCTATGAAATTGTTTCATTTTACAAAAGACTAACAATATTTCGTTCACTAATATAGTATCAGCAATATCATCACCGATTATAAACGAAATCTAAATAAAAGATTATGATTTTGAATTAATTGAAATGATTTAAAATATTATAACTACTTCCTATTCTGTCAAATTTACAAACTTAAATAGATATCGAAACACTGCAAAAGTGCCAAAAATACTTAATAAGCAAAAAAAGAAAAACAAAAAAATATTTTTTTAACAAATATACCAATTAATTCTAGCTGCCACCAAAATGTAGAAATGTTTCAATTCAATTAGTAACTGGTATAATTTATGTCAATAAATTAACATCAAATTGTATAACTGTTATATGTGTTGTACCTAAATTTGTAATGAAAAGCTAAATAAAAACAAAATCTGTAAGCAATCAAAGTTGATTGTGTTCACATACGTACATTATGTCTGTCAGTCAATCTAGTTTTTTTTTTTTGTTTTTTTTTTGTTTTCAGGTTTTGTTTTTTTTTAATATTTTTTTTTTTTATAAAGAAATCCAAAATTGGAAGCATCACATCATCTCACATCACAATCAACATGTCACGAAAACCGTGTGAATGAGTTAATTAAAGGCTTGAATTATTTTCAAAATCATTAAGAAGTTAATTATGGTTTAACACTTTATTTATATATTTTGTATTTATGTACATATACACATAATATGTATTATATACTTGAACATACATAATGATCACAAGTTATTTTTTAACAAATTAATACTAATAGCGTATGAGAATATATATAGAGATCGTGGTCGCGGTATTTCTTTAATTTTGAAGAAATAACATTTTTTTATAAAGATTAATAATTGTTTTAGTTTCCTTCATATATAGAATTGTATTTATGATACCTTTGATATACATACATACATATAATTTCGAAAATATTAAGATTAATCATGTGCACTTTAATTCAATTTTTTCTGTCAATAGTTATTTCCTTATATTTTTTTTACGCTATACATCTGTAGTGATATTTAGGCTTGATTTGTTGTTGCATTGCTAGATATTATTTATTCGATTCTTTCCAATTAAATACAAATATTTGATAAGGGTGATTAATTTCCCGCTAATCTATTTATTATTACATAATTTATTGAGAGTTTTTAGATTATTGCGTTTTAGTAAGGGAAGGAATGAACATCTCTGCAGTAAGTTGTAGATTCGAAATTTGTTTAGATATTTCTATCTTTATTTAATCAAACGAATATTTCGTATAGAGTCACTCAATACAAGATTCAATACAATCAGTACGAGATTCTCAATAGTTAATATCTCTAACTCAAATAGCAATATTAAATATTTTATATGGCCAAGCACAGTTGATTGAGTTTTTCTATTATTCATAATGAACCTTGGAAAATCTGACAAATGTGAAGTGTATAAAGGTGGGTCTTAACTGGGCAACATTATAAGATTCTAAATATCATGTTGGCTCTAAAAATGGAGATAACATGAAATTACATTATTTTTAATAGTAAATATCATTTTATGGGGATATTTTCCAAAAATTGGGGATATTTTCAAAAAAAAATTGTCGGGTCCGGGTTGCCGGTTGCCGGACCACCCTTTTTTGAGAATTTTTGAGTAAATATACATATATAAAAATAAAATATATTTTTTCAACAGATGATTTTGACAATTTGATAATTTTTTTTTTGTATAAAATAAATTTCCCAAATAGAAAGTTAGGAAATTCTTTGCAGCGTAATAATACCAATAAGCTGACTCCCTTTTTAGAGCCAAAAATATATTTAATATCTTATAAGGTTGGCCAGCTGAACAACACCTTAACTCAGTAATAAAACACTGAAAAGTAATTGTCAATTTGGTGAAATAATTTGTCTAATATGTAAAAAATTCTTAAGAAAAGCTTTAATATTGGCCGTTCGACGATAGAATCAAAATAAAATATGGATATACGATATTAGATTTTATTAAGTTTTTGGTTTAGGGTATGTGTAGCTAATTAGAGTTACTTGTTTGTTTTTTGCCTATTTATATATGAATTGAACAGAAACAGAGAATTAATTTTAAATCTTCCATTTCTAATATTTTATATCTTTCAAAATACCATGTTTACTTGTAAACAATACGTAGTTGGTGTTCTCACCATCAATAATTATAGTTTGTGATTTATTGTTTTTTATATAGTAGATACTCACTATCCTTCCTTATATTTATTTATTTCCACCGGCGAATCTGTATTAACATAGGGAAGTATAGTGTATAGGCAAATTTCCTCGTCGGTTGATAATAAAAAATTGTCGAGCTCCAGTTGGTTAACTGTTTATGATTTTATAGATTTTTATTATCATGTGATTAGTATTGATATATTATGTTAGGGTAACTAATAATAAATTAAAAAAAAGATTTTCGGTAAATAATATCGGCATTGTAAGTTATATAATTAAAAAAATACTTATATGAGAAAATTTTGTATTTCTTTTTCCTGTCACAATTCCTGATGTTGCACTATCATAACAAATTAGTCTAGCAATAGTCTAGAATCAAAAATACAAAATATGAAATTTGTAATGAAACAGTAGGTAATAGTTACTAATTTGACCTTAAGGTACGGTCGGACTAATGTTAAAATTAAAAATTCAGAAATGTAATAAAGAAAACACAAATACTATAAAAATTCCCAAAAATTATAGAAATTTTGTTATAAGTTGAACTGAACAGGAATATTCTCAAGTAATGGAACGATTATCGAAATAAAGAATCATTTTTGAACTGATATGATAACAATTTTTGTTTTACGCTACAATTTCTATTTATCCCATTTATCATGTTTTTGTGGCACATTAATATAATATTTTTAATTATAGGAGGTAAAGAGGAGCAAAGTTAAATTAAAAATTTGTTCCTCCTTCTAAATTGAATATTATTTAAGTACACGAAATTTTCTTAAAAATATTTTTCTGTCATATTTTTTATGTTATTTTTTAATTTGCTAACATTAAGTTTAAACATTTTAATAATTAGCACCAGCCTTTTTTAGGAATTCTATTCTAATCGGCTTCAACTATCTTACCATCATCAAAAGTCTTCTAAAAATTTAATTCAATTCTAATTTTGTTTACAAAATATATTTTAAAGAAAATGTTGGCATTAAGTATAAAATTGTTCTATATTAGAATTGTTGGCGTTAAATTATTTATTTTCTGATTACAAAACTGGTGATTATAACACAGAAAATAGCACTAACAAACCACTGAATTAAAAATTTCAAAATTTTAAATATAAGAATTGATATCATGGGAACGGACAAATATAAAATCAGAAAATAGTTTATTGATAAAATGTCCATGGTCTTTATATCACGAATATTAAATAAATGGAAAAGAAATCAAAACACAAACCTAGAAGAAAAAAAGTTATTTATTTATTTTTTTATTCTCCTTTCTTGATTACCATATATACAATTAATTTAATTCAACACTAATCCCTATGGAATATTAACATATTTTTATGTTCAACATAATTTTTTAAATGATCTCCTGTCGAGATCTCAATTTAAAAGTTGTTAACCAGTTAGTTTAAAACACGGTGTTTTTCTTTGTAATTTATGCACGTTGTAAGTTACCTGTTGACTAGTATATATACTATTTTAGTTGTTATATATTAAATGAAAAAAAATGTTAACCTATATTTTTTTAAATAATGTTAACTATGTAAAATAATAATATACCGGTTATGATTAGATTAAATCATAGTAAAATATTATTACTTTCGTAAAGGACCTTGAATATGACACAAGTTTGATTTCAAAATTATTTTATTTAATTAAATTTTAGTTAATAATATTAAAATTTTAAAAAATAGTATTTCACCGTTCTAAAAAATTATGATCTTTATTAATTACATTTATTAAAAAAATATTTTATTTAATTAGTGAAAATTTTTCAAGTCTTTTTTAATCCTTGAAATCCACAATTACAATATTCTCAAATCTATCAAATCTACAAAATCCTCAAAATAAAAATCCACAAATTTGGACGTTTTATTTAATTCGGGATTTTGTCATATTTTGTTTTTTGATTTCGTGCGGCTTTTATTATATTCACGTCTTGGTGACTTGGGATTTGAAATTTAATCTAAGATTTGATAAAATTTTGACGATTTCGTATTTGGTGATTTTGCATTTGGTGATTTTGTATTTGGAGATTTTGTAATTATGTAAACATAATTCAGATTACATTAATACCCTTAAATGATTGTAGGATCTTAGAAAAAAAATAGCCCACCGATGTAATACATTTTTTGTTTTATCAATTATTCTTTGAAATCAATTAAAATTTATTTATTACTAAAAATTAAAAAAGAGTCTAGATAATAAAAAAAAACTTTGAAAGCAGCAATAATTGTAAGCATGAAAATGAGATTAGAGAGTAGACAAATATAAGAGTATACATATAAACGCTCCAATATAAATAAAAAAATATTAAAAAAACAAAAATTGGTAAAAATATACTATAAATCATAATATATGTATATATAATAACTATAATGTACAAACTAAATATAAATTTCTAAAAATGAATAATTTTAAAAAATTTCAAATTCCTACTAATTGAAATATTTTGCAAAAATCTTAAATCCTTTTTCCAATTAAATATTGTTATTTTTCCATTTTGTACAACTATAATAACTCATTTTATAATCGAATCACACTTATCAAATACAGCTAGTAAAATCTCTAAATTAAAAAACAAAAAAAATATAAACAAAAACATAAATAAGATAAGAAAGACAAAAAAAAAAATATTGTAACAGCTTTTCTCTGTCAAAACCTTATCTTAATCTGTATATATTTTCTTTATATTGCATACATTTTTGCTACCATGTATAGTCTGTTGTATATTACTACCATGACAGTGGCAATTATCAGGAACTGCAAGTATGAATAAAAAAAAAAAAAAATTCTTATCAATAACAATCGCTCCTACAACAACATAACATTTCAGATTGAAGTCAAATACGTCAAAAATTTAACTGTAAATTGACTTCCAATTATTAATACTATAAAATTGTCTATTAGTATTGTCAGTGTATGAAATTGATCTAAAATTCTTCGCATAATTTATTTAATATATATAATATATATATACAGCTAAGATATATATATATATATCTATAATAAATAACCAATAAACACAAATGCATAAAAATATAATGACAGATAAAATGTTGTCAGGTTTGAAATTAGATTATTGCACTTATCTCTCTCTTTCTTTCAATATTCTATAGTTGAATTACTGTTATTTATAATTGTGAGACAATTAATAAAGGTGCATAACATCACGCTAAGGTAAGTAGTGTAATTCTTTTTTTTTTATTTTTCTTATTAATTTTTTATCATGGATTACTTGTTATTATTTTGTAGATTTGTAATCAAAGCCGCCTACCATTTTTATGATCTCATTAATTAGTCTCAAGCTGAGATAGACTTTATATAATCGGCGGTGTATTATAACGCAATAGTTTGATATTGATGGAAGTAATTGATTATAGGCTTTTGGAATTTTAGTAGCAATTTTTGCTGTTTTGATTTTGTTTGTTTGTTTAATATTTTTTTCTTGAAATTTGTTGACATATTTTTAACGACAGTGTAATAGATTTGTCAGTAATAGCTGGAAAACTTCTATTGCTATTATTTTTTTCATATTATATGTAATAAAAAATTAGTTTTTCGATTCTAATATCACTGATTTTTAAAGTTGGCCGATTCACGTTTTCCAATAACGTGTTACATTTACATTTACCAGTTTGCAGCTAAGATACATATTTGCCGCCTGGTATATTTCTACCTTTATGAAGTTAAGAATTGGATTCAAAATAATCCAAACAAAATATTACATTGTATTCCCTTTTTCCATCAGAAAATGTATAACAATATGCAAGCTCGTCAATTAGGAGGGATTTTATAGTTGGATTCAAAATTAGGGTTATACGCTTTTTCTAGAGTGTATCAAATTAAAATTACCAATTGTCTTAGGTTAAGTATCGTTGTTAAATGTCTTTTGGTTAAGTGTCTATTTTCCTAAATATTCATTTATTAAATTCCCATTTGCTAACTTACTAAGTGGGCCGTATGGGAGGGGTGGCATAACTCGGCAAAATTTTCAACATTTTTTCCCATTTTTGCAATTATAGTATTTTTTTCAATATTGTTTTTTCAAATTTTGTTTTTTAACATTTATAATTCGACAACAAATCGATCTACACCAGATTGAACAGATTGTGTGATTCAGCTATATTATGGCTGTCATCACAGAGACATAAATTTACTTAGGTTAATTCTCTATTCAAATTCATGTTAAAATATACAACTCGTAACATTATTACAAGTTGTATATAGGGTTACTGTTAATAGCTATTAATAACATTCTTAAATGTCGCAATGAGACTCATCATTAGTTTTTGAAGCGAACAATTAAGTCCAGCTTTTGCTCTTCACAGTTTAGCCTTAGTATTTCTACATTTAATGTTAGAGTCAAGTTCATTGATGGAATATGTTCGAATACATCGTTTGTAGTTACTAAAGGTTCTGAATCTGAAAGGTTCTTTGCAGATAAATGTAGTGCCCGAGTGTATGTATATGACGTGCATTGACAATATTTTCAAGTGTATTCTAATAAAATATTTAATAAAAAACTTATTAAAAAATATCTCGAAATGAATAATTTAGTACACATGTGATTAAAAATTAAAATTTCCTATTGTATTCCGAGATAACTAATTTAATTTTAAATTTTTCTTTTTTTAATTTAGAAATTATCTCATAGATTACATAAAAATTAATGTGTCGATATCGAATATTACGTTTTTTTTTTTTCTAAACAAACTAATATGTAGACACTGTAATGTCTTGTCTTTTTGTTGTTTTTATTTTGTTTTGTATTTTGCAGTGACAGAATATTAAACAATATAAAATGTCAATTGTGAATGTACTTATTTGTTAGTGTACAATTGACATATTCAGTTTTTTGACAAATTTTTAAGATTCAATGAAAAACATATAGGTTTAGGTATTTTTATAGTGAGATTAAATTTTCTAAGAGAAGATTAAAATTATTTTACAAATCAAAGGTGTATCACGACATTCATTACGAAACAAGTTAATTGTGAAATACTTTCATTAAGGTGAATTAAAGAGTTTTAACGAAAAAGTAAATATTTTAATTAAATTTTAATCTTAGGATCGTTTATTTTAATTGTTCTTTCATATTTTAGTTTATCTCACATTCCTTATTTATTGTATTAAATAGACATATAGAAGTAAGTCAGCAAGTTCAAACGAAAAAAAGAGGAATAGATTCTATGGTATTTGAATATTGTTCAGGGTAAATAAAAATAAAGTATGAATCAGAATGAAGTGAAGTATAATATGAATTAATAATAAGTATTGCTAACGTCAGAAAATTTTAATTTTTTTTTGAGTTAATAAAACATTAAGAAGAGGATAAAATTGGAGGAAACCCTTTGATATGCTGAATTATGGTCATATACACCAGCTCAAATATTCAGCTATGTTATGAAGCCGGGTATAGTAATATATCATATATAAAATATATCTATTTACTTATCGAATCTAAATATAGAAATTCGTATATAACCAAATATAGAAGAAAAAATTAAAATCCTTCGAAAAAACAGTAGAAACAGTTTTAATATTTATTAAAGCTACGTAAAATCTTATCTACAAAGACTTCTTGAAAGGCACAATTGAAAGGCAGATTAGAAAGGCTACCTTTGAAAGGTAGATGGATCATAAAACTGTTATTATATATTCATTTTGCTGGCTGCTCTATAGTACAACGTCCATTAGAGATTCAAGTTGTATTCATTACATTGATTTATACGAGAAAGTAATAGCAAGCTCTAAACTGTAATGGTGTATAAATAGCTTCAAAACATTTAAGTCACCAGGAATGAATAAACAGAAGCGCATTAGCAAACAGAAGCGCCTCTATAAGCCTATTTAAACAATTTCAGACCTATAAATCTTTCTATTTTATTCAGTGATTGATATCTACCTATATACGATATATTATAGATAATGAGCAAGGCTCAACGTCACAGCAAATGCGTACAATAAAATGGAAATCGGTTGATACTGCTTAGCATTATTTTATTCATATACTATTAATATACTATTATAATTCTTATCACATAAGGTATACAGTGTGGCAACGTTTCTGGGAATAGAAAGAGACATAGAAGAAAATTTCCAAACCTAGATGTTAGGTTCAGCAACAGCAGAAATTGTTAATAAAATGTGTGCAAACAGGGTTGTCAATGTTACTGTTTATGAACAAAAGGTTATCGGTACTCTACAGAGGCAGTATTCTCCACAATGAAACTTGTTGGTAAATGAAGAAATGATTGTGGAAGAGTCAAACTACGTAGTGATTGCTTCTGCGATTGATATTTCTAGAGTTGTCTCTGAAAAGTTCCTGATCACATAAAGATAACTTATACAAAATGCTGTAAAAAAGCTCGTTATTTTGAGCACAACAAAATCTAATCCATCTATCCACAAGGAAATAACACTCCGACAATTAATCCCATTTTACAAGGTATTATTTTATTTATTTATTTACTCTTCTTAAAGACATGGCTTGACAATACAAGATAAGGAAACAATTTTTTATGTCTCATTCAAATATCTTAAAGAAAAAAAATATTTATAAGAAAAAATTACTCTGTATAAATCCAAAATGTGGAATATAACACTTAGTTACTATAATAATTTAAGTAATATTTAAAAATTGAATAACTCAAGATCTATATAAAATCTTATATAAAAGAAATAAAATAAAATTATTATCATTATTATAATTAATATGCTATTCATAGTTTATGACAATCAACATAAAATTCAAAATGAAAAATGAAATCCTTAACCGTTATTATCATTCCAAATTCAAATTATTGTTATTGTGTCACTGGCAAACATGCTTGAAATTTTGTACTTGCTTCAAATGTCTTTTGTAGAGCCCTTAGAGATGAGAAAGCAGATGGAACTTTCTATATTATAACTCATACAAAAGCCTTCTTTCTTGAATCACTGGGTGACTTTGTATATACTGAAAAAAAACTAGGTAATATTGACAAAAATCTTAGTTAAAATAACAAAAACTAGGTATATATAGCATCAACAAAAATGATGAGTAAATATGCCAATTTTCATTCTGTAAATATGGCAAGCAGTGTTGTCTTTATAACAATTTAAATCTGTAGGAATGACAAAACTAAATTTTTTAATATGACGAAATGAATTTTCACTAAAAATGTTTGTCAATGATAAAATAATATGTTGAAATGAATATAATATTTTGTTGATTGGAGAGAACAATATCATTTGTCAATTTAAATGAAGTTGTTATTAAATCAACAATTTTGTTTTGTCAAAATGACACATGCAGTTGTCGAATTAACAGAATCACTTTCTTAATAGGTTATTTTATGCATTCAAATAAATAACTTACAGATTAATATATCATCAAAAAATGTTAAAACCAAAATAAAAGCCACTCCATAGAGTATTTCTAACTCAAAAGTAACTTGTTTGATATTTTAATTTTATTATAATATTTGTTACTGCTCACAAATTATAACTTTTGTACTGATATAGGTACTGAAATCCACGATCTCACTGCTTTATAAAAAAAAAAGTAAAATTGATTTAGCGAATAGATTTTTTATGTGACGAAAGTTCTAGTGGTATCATAATGAATCCGTATAGTCTAAGTGTGTCGGTGCACATCGACAGCCACTAAAAATCACCCTACCTATCAAATTTAATATTGAAATAATTTAAAAAATAAAGGTTCTCCTTTATAAAAGGAAAACTGTACAATATGTTTTTATTCAAACATGTTAATTAACTTGGAAATTTTCAACTAGGATTAAAATGACAGAAAATTTGAGAAAAACACCTCCAGCAATAAAAGTTAATTAACTGCATATATGTACCTCAATAGATTTTATATAAAAAATTATACGAATCAATCTATAATGTAATTTAACAAGATTGCTGTAAAAGTTTTCTATGAATATTTCTAAAAGAAATTTTCTTAATCTATCTATTTATCTTTCAGACTTAAAATACGTTGTAAAGACCAACGCCTTACCTTATTTACTTTTACTAAGATTTTACTTAAACAAAAAATGTTGTTATAATATTTACTTTTAAATATTGTCTAATACATATTATCATTATTATATTCACCCACTATAATTAAAATTATTTCGTGGAAAATTAGACATAAAAGTTAATTAGACATCGATTAAAATAGTTGAAAAATAAAAATAAATAAGTCATTAAACTTTCGAAAATTATAATGCTATTAGGTCTTAACCTAATAGCAATAAGGAGAGCATTAACTGAATATACATATACCGAAATTAAATTAAAAATAATATTTAAATATTTCATTAGATTAGAATTTCTAGTAATTTATGTAAATTTAACATTTAAAGTAATTATTGAGCATATCAAACAATTTTAAAAAGAAAATTCCACAAAATTTCGTTTTTTGTCTAGTAAAATAAAAAAAAAAAAACAAAAAAAAAATTTCTAATTCACATTCATAATAAACTAACGTAATCACAATTTACAGAGTGTGCACTTATATTCAAAAATACATTTTTGTCAAAATTATTTTATCAAACACGTTTCAAACCAAACTACAAAAACAAAAACAACTGAATCATCTTCCGGAAGAGGTTTTACAAATATTTATACTATAAAATAATAATAATAAAGTTACTAATTGTAGTTAGTTTTTTAGGGCATCTCAAATATTAGTGAGAGTACACTAAGAGGTGCACTGAGTAAGCTAAATAAACATGAAATTTTAAAAACATAGAAATGAGCGGTAAAGATCAATCAAAAAACAATATATGCTATGATGATGAAAATTTTATTAAAGAACAAATTTTGTCCTTTCCTAGCGTCGTTTATTGTAAGAAAAAAGTAAATATATGTACCTCGAATCCGCTCTCAACATTAGAGAAATTGTCAAGGGGCAAAAAAAAAATTATTTCGGCAATACAAACTAACTTTCCACGTTCCAAGAAAAGATTGTTGTAAGATACATAATATATATAACATGGGGAATTGTTAGATAGTGAAAGAGAACAATTTTGACATTGACAGAAAAAGAAAAGAACCTCCCAGTAATTTAACGAAATCTCAAAAGAAAATGATTTAAAAAAATAATATACCTATAATTAACTAATGGCGCTTGAATTTGATTTACAAGTCATTTTGAGTACACTTAATTGGAGCTACGAGCCCATTTTTCTACGGCAGCAGTATATGATTTAGGTGATACTTTAGTTGAATGTTTTACCTAGGAGGAGACAATAGGAAAAGAGGAAGCATTGATATTTCTACTAGCATTTAGATATATATTTTTGTTTATTATTATTAATGGGCAATTCTATATAAGCGCTACCTTTTAAAATCTATTGAACTTCCACGTTTATCTCAGAATTGTAGGTTTATGTCCTTGATGTCAATTTCAGAATCAGACAATGTGTATTCCTGAAAATATTTATGTCTTTTGCGAGCTATTGTGTTGCAAACAAATAGAATATAAGAGAAGGATTCCTATTTTTCTAAGCAAAATATGCATCTATATCTGTGCTCAATCTACCAATCTTAAGCAAATGCTTGTTAAATGGGCTATTGCCTGTGGTAAACCATGTCAATATTGTGACATATATTATGTAGTATCCTGAAGTAGAAACTGTATTTATGATTACTGATCATAAATGTGAAGAAAAACAAAAGAATACAAAATTTGTGTATAAAATGTGTTTATAGTTTAGTTACAAAACACTCAAAGGTTGAAACAATAAATTAAATGTTTGAATCACGACATAGCTTGATGGAATACAACTGACTACATTAAAAAATGTTCAACACAAAACAATTTCCGGTGTATACTCCAAAAAAAGTGGGTTCAGCAAATAAGAAATAGAAACTCCTTTTCCCGGAAATTCAATTTCCATATAGCGTTTCTTAGCGCTAACACACACAGATTTCATAGATTATAATTCAAAGAAAGTTTTTTTTATAGGAGACGAAAAAAAACACATTGCCTTTTAAAAACATTGTTTGGAACATGTTGTAATCGAAGGACACTCCTGATAGATTCCAATTCAAAACTGATTATGACCAAGACTTTAGATAACAGTTTAAAGTAAAGGAGAGATCATAGGGCTCCGAAATAAGGTACATATGATCTGGATACCGATTCATGGTGGCTAGACTGGAAATGAGAAGACTGACGAACTAGCCAGATTATCGGCGGGCAACATTTATGGACCGGAGTCGGCAGTTGATATATCTATTGGTAATATTAAACTATCGATAGAAAACACCCTGAAGAGGGAAACAAACATTCTTTGGGAGCGTATAGAAGGCCACAGAGTCTAAATATATGCACCAAGAATAAGCACCAAAATAACCAAATTCCTGCTAAATTTCAATAGAGCAGACTGTAGGAAGATGGTGGGCATTCTTACTGGTCATAACCACATTAATAAGCAGATGTGTAGACTAACACTAACCTATAAGCACTGTCTGGAGGAGGAAGAAACCTCAACACATGTTGTAGGCCTAGCCTACATGACTAGCTCCTTCAAGTAAACGCACTACATAATCTTAGAAAACTTCTGTTGAGGGGTGAACTAGGAGGTTGAGGGCATAAAGCGTTAAAAGCCTATATTCCGGTCCTGACATATTAGGGCCACCTCCGTAAGGAAAAAAGGAGAGATTGTGTTTTGAAATTATAACAAACGTAAGCCCACTCTAGTTCAGTAAGAAATGCGGTAGCTGTATACCAGATATTTATTAAAACCAGATTTTTAATAGCTTAAAAATTGAAGCCATTTCAAAGGCATCATAATTAACTTTATAAAATGAATTGTTATATTTTGTTTATTTCTCGTTATTAGAGATAGAAATGTGAATTGTTGTTTTTGATTATTTTTATTTAAAATTTTTTGGAATAAAATTTATTTCGTATAATTTTTATATGTACTTTTTACTACATTTTTTAAATAGTATTCAAATATTATATGCAGATTCGCAAAAAATTTGCATTCGAATGAAATTTGTATTTTATTATGCAAAATTATGAGAAATTTGCATTTTATTATGCAAAAAATTTAAACTCGAAATTTTTAGGAGCTCTGACAAATTTAGATACTAGAACAAACTGGAATTACAATACTTATACCAAATATTTTTCACACTTCAAAAATAAATTAATACAAAACTATTAATAAAGAAATCTATACCAAAAAAATTATAGTCACCAAAAAAGTGGAAAGTATAAAACTCGATTTTATAAGAAAAGTTAAAGTTTGTTTTTGTTCTTCTGAAAATTGTCAAGTTTACACATTTGCTAGTTTGTTAATTGAGAGGCGAATATATTTAAGCCAGTTTATTTTTAGAACATTTTCACTAAAGGAAATTGTTTAAGGAGAAATTTTAAATAATTAGGAGTGTAACTTCTAGTATCTACAAGAATTAAAATATTTTTTTTTTCAAAAATTAAAATAATACTATGACGACTACACTCTGCAATCATTTGAAGAAGGAAACAAACCGTGAAGGGATACGGGGACCATCATTCCAAATAAAATCAGATTAAATATGACTTGATGAATTATGTTTTTTTTGTGTATGTAAGAGTCATTTAATATAAGTATAGAACAGGAAAAATCAATTGATGTAAACCTTAAATAACGATGAATTTAAGTTTTTGCTTAATTTTCACCTACTGAAATTTTATTTGTTCAATAAAAATAACACCAAATAGGTATGTCACACTCTGTATAGACATACAGTACATTATTTTGAAAATAGAATTGCATCAAATTAAATTACCTCACCTCTTTGTAAAAATGTTCATATGTAAATGTGTTTATATAGTATAATCTAGTAAAATGCAATTACATTATTTACAAATATTTTGTGAAATCTTTAAAATAATAGCAAATAAAATCTCTGTTAAGTAACTAAATATATGTATGTATGTACATATTTAACAAAATTATATGCAATACCATTATATGGATATGAATGTAGCGTTAATAAAATGGTAGTGTGTTTTCTTCAGGAATGTGCTAAATTTTTTAAAAAAGATAAATCACAAAATTTGCCTTAATTGCTTCAAACGCACTTTTCATATGATTTTTTTTTGTTTTTTTTTTTTATATACATACCTACCTTAAAGATATGCAATTTAAATTAGATAAAATTCATGTTCAAAATAAACGATATTTAAACTTCAATTATAATTTGAATCTTATAGAATCTGCATTGATATGAGCATGTATGCACTCATAAGAATAGATAATTTATGTACTCATGTATAATATTTTAAATATATATATATATGTGTGTATGTCGCTGCCTGAAACTAAAATGTAGATTTTGATTAAAAAAATACGATTAAAAAAAAAATGAAAAATTGTTGAATTGAATTATTGTTAATTCGATTTTTAACTAGCTTTCAGCGTCTCCAATCGAACTAAGATAAATGACTATCGCATTTTATTTAAATAAAATAATATTTCATTTTAGAAAATTTTAATGATTTCGATTTTTCATTTAAAATATGAAAATATTATACAGTCAGTTTTTTTCATAGAATTTTCTTAAAATTTGAACGGGAAAATTTAACACTTCATATTTTGTTAATTTAAATGAGAATGACTAATTTTTTTTTCATATTGATTCATTGTTTCAATTTTTGTTTATAATACTTTTTTGATACTAACTACCAATTTTTTTTTAAAGGCTTAAAAAATATAAATTAAATTTTTAATAGTTCCGTCAAGTAAAAATCTTAAAAATTATTGTTAAAAATAAACATGGAAACTGTATTGTACAGCAATTACAATCAAAAAAGAAATGAGGGAAATATCATTTATAGGCTTTATATAGGTTTGTGCTAATAATTCAAGTTAAAATATTTTTTTTTTGTTAACAAGACAGAGTCCTGATTTGACATATTAGATTATATAATTTTGATTTGTTTTTAATATTCAATCATTTAAATTTGAAAAACTACATCTATTGTAGGGTAATTTCGCTTTCATGCTTGGAATAGCTTCACATAAGGACAAACTAATATTCATCCAATCCTCGAAATCCTTTGGTAAAAATTTCGTACTTAATTTTATTTCGAATATTGTTTCCTATCATTTTAATTTATTCTTATCACTATACAATTTGTTTTTATTGATTTATCTTAAACAACAACCGCATACGTAATAATATATTTAAAAAAAATAAAATATTTGTATGTTAAAAGTGCTTAGCAAATCCTGAATTGAAATTTCTAATTGAAAATTAAAAACATTTGAAAAATTTTTAGTTTCGCGACGTCTCTTTTTAAATATCTTCCATTTAAGAGAATAATAATGAAAATCGGTTTTGAAATGGTTCATATATTTGTACCGGCGTACTTTTTTCAATTTACAAGTTAACTAAAATTATGATAATGAAATCAAATATGCCTTAAGTTTAGTCTGGTTACTAAATTTGGACGTAATACAGAGCTATCAGTACAGAGTAAAATTTAGATATAAGAACATATTAACACTTATATATACGGTTAAAGTACCATGGTCCTTACGTAAAAAAGATTTCCACCGTAACTTACACATTGAAACAGTCACGGATCAACAACAACGCCCTTCGTTCCCCACGTGCATGTCACTGCTTAAAATGTAAGATTCTACGATAATGGTTTCCTACACGGAAATTATGATCTCAATAATTTTTCTAGATTGAGGAAAATAAATTTATTCAAATTATCTCCCTATGCGGAAAAAATTTGTATTACTATTTTCTGATAGAAAATATTTCAGCAATAGGTCAAAAAATATTTATGTTAACAAAATGACAGCAGCCATCCATACAGATTCCCAAGTTTATGTTTTTAGTCCAAAACATACTACAAGTAGAAGATCACCTTTTCATCATCAGATTGAAGCATGAACAACCATTTCATCGGTAGAAGATAAAGACTTAAGTAGTAATTTTAGTAATTTTTTATCGAATGATTTTTTATAAAATTGAATGTGGTGTAAATGATTTATAATATTTTGATTGACATCATTAATAAAAGTTCTATTTATAAGTAATACATATTTTTTTCAATTCATATTTTTATTTACAGGATCCCTTGAAAAATATTTCATACAGTAAATATGTATTTTAAATAATGAATAAACTGTCATAGACAATAAAATTTGAATCATTTTTCATACTATCAATATTATGTATATTTTGCAACCTGTTTCATTAATATCTTAAATTTGTTCATTCATATGATGAACTTATTCATTATAATTTATTATGAATTCATTAAAGAATATTTGCATTATTTTTTACGGTTCAATGTGTTGGTTGGAATGACATTTGATGAACTCATATTGATTATATTGAAGATACATATATTGAGACCCTCGGTTGAATCGGTTGAAAATTGATGAATTTTTCATCAATTATATGTACTTTTTCGTTATATTGATGCTACAAATTTTTTCAGTGTGCTTTTGACTATATTTGAGATTGACAATTGCACCGTTTTTCATACACTACTTTTAAATTAATACGACTTGATCAATTTTTTTTGTCCAATTATGAATCTTTATATTAAGTAGCTTGTTTAGACATAATCATAGTTTTGTTAATATTACTGTATTATAAATCAATAAGAATATGTTGTCAGGAAATTTCACTATTAAACTACAATTTCTATTTCATATTATAATCTCCAATTGAAATATAACTCGCATTATTATTATTGTGTCTTGCATTTAATAACCAGGATTTAGCATAATACATTTATTACATATTTCTTTAAAATTTGTATTAAAACGGTAATAATTAAAAATAACAAAATAAAAAAAATATTAAAATTGAAATTTGGGAATACCATTGACTTGAGTCATTAGTCATTATTCATTATACTATCAGAGGTAGCAACTAACCCAATATTTTCAAATTGCATTACTTTTACACACAATTAATCCACATTTAATGATTTGATAGTCAGAAATTTGATAAATAAACACTCGAAAAACATTGTAGTAAAATATTTAGTGAAAACTTGCAGTACCGTATTGAATTAAGCACGAAAAGGTAATTTTACCTAAGTTATTCTCAAGAATATGAAAAAAAAAAATGTAATGAATGAAAATAATCCCTTATTTTTGCATATAATGTATTAAAATTCATTTTTTATTATTTATTAAAAAGTAATGCATTATATTCAAAAATACTGCATTACACATTCAATTACATACTGCATTATATATTATATTCAAAAATACAATTACTTTTGAATTAAAAAAAGTGTTTAAACAACATATTGATTGAAGCAATGTTGAAGCCACAATAGCATCATTTATACTTGGTGATAGATTAAAATATCTGTCTACTAAGCATTTTTAAATTTATTTGATTTCGTTTTCTAAAATAGATAAGTCTTTTGATAACAACTTTTTTTTATTTATTTTATCCAGTATTATACTTAGTGTTGGTAATAAATAGTAAATAACTCAAAAGTAATTGAAATAATTTGAATTATTTTTGATAATGCATTTTAAGCATGTAATTCATTATTTTTTAATATAATGCATTAGTTAAACATTTGAAATAATTATTTTAATGCATTGTAAAAGAAATTAATGTAATGTATTTAAATAATAATTACGAACAAAAATGCATTAAAAAATAATGCAAAATTCCCATCTCTGACAACTAGTAATTAGCAACAGAATTATTGTACATTTATTTGCTAATTTTTTTCAGTAAAATAATATACATATATACCGGGTGTTCCAGAGGACGCGTATCAGCTTTTTAAGGGCGGAAGAAGCCATTATTTTAAAATTTAGAAAAAAGTTTGTTAACTAAATCGAGGTTGCTCTATCGATTGGTGATATTTTAAGCTTTCGGAAAAGATCGCAAATCGGTTTTTTAAGATCAAAAATCGCCGAAATTGACCGAAATCGAGATTTTTAAATAGGAAGAGGTATTTTTTAATTCAAATTCAGATTCTACGATAAAAAATAAGAAAATTATGTATGATTTTTTTTTGTTTTCTTAGTATTTTTCTTCAAAATTAATAACAATAAAACAAAAATGCTCAATATTTACCTTGGGTAAACTAAAATTAATGATAATCATTTTTATAAATTAATTTGCTTTTCATGTTATCATATTTTTTATCTCAGTTTTGGGTTCCTACAAAAATTAAACAAAAAAAAAAAAATAAAAAAAAAATTTAAAAAAAAAAAAAAAATTCGGGGGGCACACCCGGTATATACTCGTACATAAATTTAATAATATCAATAAATACAATCACACAAAATATTTTGAATCTATATTTGATCTTAAAATTATAGAAATATTCCGAACTGAATCAGAAACATTTTTAATTCATATTCCATAGGGCGATGATACTCGGATTTTCTATAAAAAAAAAACAAAACTATCCTTCATAACCATACTGAATTGTGGCATAGTTGTTTTGCCTTAAATAAACACTCAAATATTAAAAAAATACTGGAAAAAAATATGAATTCTACTATGGCTTTTAAAATTTATATAAAATCAAAAATAGCAATAAATATGAAATTCATAATTACAACCTTATATTATATTTCTATACATATACATATAATACGTTCCTTTTTTACTTGGCTGATTTGAAATGAAGGGTTGATACCTTATGTCTTGCTCAAAAATAAAATTTGACTGGATTTTTAGATGTTATCTGTATTAAAATAAAAATTCTTTCCGTTATTGTAAACTTAGATAGCCTAGGTGTAGCCAAAAGTTATATATAGCTTGTGATCAGAAATGTTGCTGAAATTGTGGAAATTAGGTAATAGTTCATTAGCGTAATTTGTAGTGCACTTCAAGGAGGCAACTATCCTCACACCCTATAGTTTCAATTTTATAAAGTATATAACTACTGTCTATGCTCTATATGATCTAACTGCAATTCTATATGATCACACTATAAGTAGATCATAAACTAAGTTAACTTTTTAATAGTCAAAATGGTCAAAATATAGTCAAAAGCATTTAATGAACCTTATGTTCTTAAATGCTTACAAATTTCTATTTTACGCTCTAGGTAATTTTTTTCTTTTAGCTCTCATTTCAATTGTTTTGATGACTTTAAAAATACTTTTAACTATAAAGCTTGACATTGTATTGATTTTACGATGTTTTGTTATTATCAGCAGATGATATTGAAATGATCTGATTTGGTTATTGTACTAAATTTACAGTTTCAAAATATGGGTTTAGAATTTAGATATGTAAACGAGGGGACTAAATACTTCGCCTAACAAAAAGCCTTAAAAATTTTTAGTTTTGCTTAGTACTTCTTTTCCTCTTCCGACCTTACAAAATTTTAAAAAATTTTTTTTTTACTACCTAGGATTTTTAGTACTATATTAAATTATTTAGTTAATCATATTATATACCCTCTATGATGTACATTTATATGACGTATTACTGTTATTATTGATTGCAATGACTTGAAAGGTACAAAAAATCGATAATATTTAATATAATCTGTATAGTTCGAAATGTTCTAAACATTATTGTCTTGTACAACTAGTTACAAATTAAGGTTGTAATATATCCTACGAAAAACTTCAAACAGTTCAAAAATTTAATATGTTCTTTCACACAATCACATTTCAAATGCTTCAAGTTTTTTTCTATTAATTTTTATTTTGTAAGTACATAATTGTACTATATTATAGGTGTACAGAAACAGTACACGTACTATATTTTATAATACTGACGAAAACATAAACAAATTTTTACAAGAAAAAAAGGGATGGAGCTTCTTATTTAAACAGGGATGGAGCTCCAATTATATATATATAACCAAGATGAGCTCTTTTAGCGTATTACTAGAAGCACCAGCCCATAAAAGCTTTATAGACACAGAAGTAGAAGTAGCCCTTAGAGCGACTAAGACAATCTCTGCGTTTTTTCTAATATTAAATATATGATCATTCCAGATAATTTAATTCAGTTCAAAGTGTCTACCTAATATGCTTAAGTTTTGAAACCGCCGAAATTTATCTACCGGAAACGAAAGATCAGGATCAAAAATGGAAATTTTTATAGAGAACATACACCTCTGAGTTTTCGAAGTATTCAGCTGAACTCTCTTTTTTAAGCCCCACATTACTATTTCGACCAAATCATGGCTAATGAAACTGGCAATGATGTCTCGTTTGGTTGATACGCAGTGATATATGTAGCTTCAGATTTTTTATGAAAACCGTAGGATGCCACTAGAGTGCTATCATCTGCAAGTCCATCACTAGAGTGCTATTGCTGTGAGTTGGATCAAAAGTGGCTTAAAGGAGGTCATTTATAAATACAAGGAATAGCGTAGGTGAGAAAAATGATCCTTGCGGAACACCAGTGTTTATTTGGAATTGATTGGAGCTAAATTCATCAATTAAACCTTGAATTGTACGATTCGGAATGAAACAATACATTTGAGAGAAGAGTAACCTAGATTAATGGTTTGACATTTTGCTAATAATGCATTATGTTATGCCATAGTTGATGACACAATATTTGCTACACCTGAATATGTCATTTGATTGATGTTTGACCCGTGACATCTAAATCAGTTCTTCCCATAGTGAACAATATCTTTACTGTTTAAATATTTGGTTTGCTATTGTTTATTAAGATATCCATCACTTTAGGGAAGATCGATATTATAGCTATATGTCTGTAACTGTAGTTAGAGGGACCGTTTTTGTCGCACAATGGTTTAGAAATGGTGAAAAAACTATTTGTCTTAACTCCAAAACAGGAATGTCATAAATTATGTAAGCTTTAAGTATTGAACCTTGTTCATTAGCAACTGCCCCAAGTCTTGTATTATCGACCTATCCAAAGTTTGTAATATAATAGTTGTACAATTTAAAATAAAAACGAGCTTTTATTTATTTATTTATTTATTTTAATCTGCTGAGTTTTGCTCATCATCAATTGTTTTTAAGATTAAAACAAATTTATTATTTTTTTTATTGTTTCTTTAATCTGAACAACTGTCTTAGCCTTTATCAAAGATATTGAGTACAATATTTGAGAGTTGTTGCCATATATCTAAGGGAAAAGTCTGAAAGGTTTAACTAAATTTATACTGTTAGAACTTCTCAATTTATCTGTATACCTGAACACAAGAAACAACATGCCATTTCTTCAAATCCCAATTATATCCTTTCCATATAATTTCAATTCTATTCATTCAACAACTCTAATTGTATCTAATTCTAATTTTATTTTTTGAATTACCAATCGAAATACGAAACTGATTGAATTTTTTGTGTTGATATAATAAATATAGCTATACCATTGTTAAATAAAACAGTTGAAATACTAATTGATTTCAATTCAATGAAATAAATTTGAATTTTATTTATATAGCTATCTAATTAATTAATCTTTATATGCATATCCTTTAGGCGCTCACAATAACTATTAATTTTTCCTTAAAAATTTGCATAATTAAATCAATTTTTTATTTTAGTTTAAAATTAATAAAATTGTCGCGTCGAAAACTTTTTCATTTTAAGAATTTATTTAACTTTAATCGTAATATAATTTATAAGATATAAATTTTATGTTAATACATACCGCAATATTGTTATAATTTTTTTTTTTTTTGTAAATTTATTTATGAATTTATAGAAGAAAAAAAAATATTTTTAAATAATTTATTCAAAATAATATTAAATATTATTGTCGGGGTGAGAAAAAGAACGAATAATTTTTATTTGAAAATATAACTAGGAAATTATTAATAAATAGTGAATCTGGCCTTCTCTAAGATAACGTTAAAAAGAAAGAAATGCAAATTTAATTCCATAACAGAATATCAAAATATTTTTTTATTTAACTTCCGTCATTTTATAAAATTTTTGAAATATTTTTCGGTAAGAAAACTTATATTTTACTGTTTGTTTTTATGTTTACGAATTGTAAACATAATTTAAATACTATTATTTAAATTTAATATAGCTATTTATGTATTAGATGAGAATTAATTTATTAAGTACCTATTCCTCTCTAGATTGCATAATGTAGAAATGAAATATTGTCAATGAATTAAAAAAAAGGTAGATATCTTGATTTGTATACCTAAACTAGATGATTTGATTTGTATAATTAAACTAGAAGAAACCCCCAGGTACATACCCGGCCAAGCAAAAGAAAGGAATTTTTCTGTGAAACGGCACAATAAAATGATTTTTAATACAATTATACATTTGATATGTTGAAAGTATCTGACAACAATAGAATAGTAATATTAATAGCAAACCACAAAAAAATAAAAAATGTTCAAAATTTTAAGTTAATATTAATATTAAAATAAAATAAAAAATATCAGATAGCATTAAATTTTTTTTGTGAGATTTAATTTGTTTTTATTATTTGTTATTTCTCGAGGGAAGGTGAAAGCCTCGACAAATACGAAGCAGACCGCGCACGTAGGAACTTAGCTATGTGGAACTCTAACCCACTAAAATCACCGAAACCCTTTACCATAACTGATATTATTAACCGATTAATTGATTGTCACGTTAATTGGGAAAATGTGTGTCGGAATGTTATTGAAAAATAGTTTCCGATAATTTTATTAAACCCTTAATCATACTTATGGGTTAGTACCGTTTCCCAATTATTATGAGTAAGTTTTAAAATTCATCATTTAGAAAACAATTTGATAAAATGAAGTATTATAGACCTGGTTTGCCACATTATCATATTGTCAACCTCCTGGTATGCAACATTGCCAGTAGTTTTCCACTGTCTTGGTCCTGCTAGAATTTTAATTTTTAGAGCAGTGGATTGTGTAGAGCTGACTATGAGTGAATGTAGGTTGAGGGAGATAAATTCTGACTCTTTGAAATTTTAGCCTTGTTATTCATTGATTGATATTGCATATGCCAGACTTACTGGAAATTGATGTCTAATAAATTCTTATAAAATAATTTTCATCCTATATCTGATTTGTTTTTTTTTTATAAATAAAAGACTTAATTTTATAAAGATTAATTTAAAACTTTGAGCAATTTTTATTTTTTGTGGTTTTCTATTAATATTATTATTCTATACATTGTTTTCAGATACTTTTGACAAATGCTCAAAATTTTCTTGACTTGACTATTCAGGTGCTCAAAATAAAAAAAATATACCTACAAAATTTTTGGCAAAAAGATTCGGAACAAAACAGATCAATTTAGAACTATTTTAAAAAATCTACTCAAACGATCAGAGCATTTTTGGACAAAAAAGTTAAATTAACGGAAACTACTGAACGCAAACAATTTTTTTACTCTAGATTGTTCTAGATCGTTCTTAAACAGTTTATTGAATAAACCTAATATTTTACTGAAATATTAACAATTTAGTGAATGAATATATTTTATTTTTTTATTGAGGTACCTTAAATTTTAGCTTTCTATTTGCCGACAAATGGATTTTTATGCAGATTTTAATAAATTCTATATATTTGTTCTTATAAAAAAAAATAATTGTCATAAAATAATTGTTTTAATAAAATTCAATCATTCCATTTTCCAAGTACTTCAAATTACTTCGAAATAATTTTAAATTATCCTTGGTAGGTAAATACGATATTTTATTTTTGAATTGATTTTACTTAGAAAACAACCGTATACGTAAATAATAATTTATTTAAAAAAAAAATTTTTTTGTATGGTAAAATTTAAAAGGTCTTACACGGGGTGAAATTTTAAATTGAAATTTCTAATTAAAAATTAAAAAAATTTAAAAAAATATGCAATTTTGCTTAGTTTCAGTTTAAATATCTATCATTTTAAAAAATAATAATGAATATCTGTTGTTAGATGGTTCAGATTTGAACCGTACTTTTTCAATCTATATTTTAAACATACTTGAATTATGTATTTTCAAATGACTATGACCAATTACATTAAAGAAATTACCAAACGTATGACTATTCATATTCATACAGAACTATCTGGAACGATTACTGAATAAACCTAATATTTTACTGTAGTATGTATTTTAATTGTAGTATGTACTTTAAATTTTAGTTTGTTTATTGGCCGTCAGATGGTTTTTTATGTAGATTGTAATAAATATATAATTATGCACCTAGTTTTTTTTTTAAATAAATTGTCAGTTTTATCATAAAGTTATAATAATAATAATGATATCCATATACAATGTATGTATGTAAAATATTTTAATAACTCTTTCAAAATGTTTTACATTTAAAAAACAAACTTAATATAAATATAATTTAAACGAAATGAAAAGTTTATCTTATTGCTTATTTAAATAAAAAAAACAAAACCTATTAAAACTTTTTTTTTTATTATTTACTTTTTAGTCATAAATTAAGATGTTTCTTTTTTATTAAAACTAAATATTATAAAACCTGTAAAATAAATTTGAATAAAATTTAAACATAGGTTCGATATACATAACATTTCACCAATATACTAATAATAAGACTTCCTAACCAAAATACAGTACAAATTATATTTTATATTTATTGTACCTACATTTTAGCTGTTTGAGTATACATATATAGGTAGGATAAATGCTAATTGGTATAATATATTATATTATATGCATACATCTACATGATACATCATAGTGTCAAAACCAAGTCAAAACTGTCAACTGTGAATACGTTCCATGTATGGACAAGCAATAAGTATACATAATTTGTATACTTAGACTAAACGGTTTCGTATTTTGTCGAAATCATTGAGAAGAGAATAATAATTAAAAATTATTTTTTTTTATTAAAAAAATATTTTTTTTTATTAATTATATTATATTATAAAAATTAATATTATGATAATACATAATAATAAAAAAAAATATTTTTTTAATATAAAAAAAAAATTTAATTAATAGAGAATCGAACTCACTAAAATTTGTGGTATTAAAACCTATATTAATAATATTATCCTACTAATTAATTTTTCCTACTAAAAGTGCATAAAACCAAATGCGATAAATAAAAAAATAAATAAAAAGAACTTGACTCAAAAGAGAATCGACAAAAATTTCTGATATTAAATGATGATTTAACCAACTCAGCTAATATCTTATAAAAATTGTTTACCCAAAATATACACATAAAATAAAAATTGATTTTGATCGCCACGACCTGCATCATCACTGATTATTGAATGAAAAAAAAACGAAGCACACGAAAAACCACGAAAAGTGTGCCTTCAAAATCGTACTCTTGTGTACTATAATCTAGATAAAATAAAAATTGATTTTGATCGACACTGCCTGCATTATCGCCGATTGATTGAATGAAAAAAAACGAAGCACATGAAAAACCACGAAAAGTGTGCCTGCACTAATCGTGCTCTTGTATATTATAATATAGATTTAAAAATAAAACTCTACTTGATTACTAAAGATGTATCTTATTCTTTTTTTCATATATTTCCAAATCTGAAGACCCTTACACAGAGAAGGGCATACACTATATAAGATTTTGGTTGATCATTGACTTTCATAAAAAAATACATTAAAAAATATTTCATGTCTTCTTCGATTCGAGTTGTGATGTGCGATATCCAAAAAGCATATCGATATATCGATCGATACGTACCAAAAGACAATATATCGATACATACAAAAATCAGAACCAAATATATCGATATATCGATTTGAATCGGGAGAATAAAAGTTCTAGATTTTGAGTTGAGGATTGAGATATAGATATGCGATTTCCTGAAAAAGCCAGTAGTGAAATAAAACCAACAAATTGGTTTTTCATGAATTAATATTTAAAAAAAATTATTTATTTATTTATTATTTAAATATATTTAACTGAACATAAATGCCCAGCCAAATAATTTGGCTCTTTTCCACTGAGGATATGGGCCATTTTTAAATTAGTTATTTTTTTCTTTTTATAGAATTACAAATTTAAATTATTTTAAAATTAAATGTAATTAAGGTAAATAAGTTTAAAAATAATTTATAAATTAAAAACAGAGTTTATGATAAGAATTACAGATGAAATATGAAAATAAAAAAAATACAAATTATATATAATAATATTTTAACTAGATTTACCATTGGTAAGTTGCTAACACAAGCATATTACATAATATTATTACATTCAAACTTCAAACAATACTAAATAAGATTATTTTTATTTTAAAGATTATTTTTAAGATTATATTTTATCCAAGGCAATAATGAAAAATTTAAAACGGATACGAAACGAATGATTCAAAATTTGTGTTTTCCTATTTCTTTGCTAAATTCCTACTTGCTTGATGTTTGTATATCAGTTTGTATAACCTAAAATTTGAAACCGTTTAAAAATTAACAACATTTATGGCGTAAAAGTATACTACAGTACAAACTACAACACAATGTTCATTTATTTTGCTGTCAAAGTGTCTAAATTTTTTTAAAGTGCAAAAAAAATTTCTATATATATATTTATATTTTATATTGCGATTCAATCAAATAATATCGATGTACTCAAATATCGCTAGCAAAAATATCGAGTTAAAAAATCGATATAATGTAAGCAAAATATCGATAATATTGAGAACTCGATACATATCGTACATCACTAATTCGAGTACGGTAATTTTTATGCAATATTAACTAAATTAATAAACGATATAACAAAAGATTAACAGTATTTCTTTTTTTTTTGGGAATAACGAACGAATGAGAAAACTTTAACTGTTATTATCAAATATCAAATAACAACAATTCTCAAAGCATCACCAGTCTTTTTGACTATTAAGTAAAACTGTTATACTACTCTTTCTCTTGTTCTTAGTAAAGTAATCAATGACCCGTAATATTAAGTAAGTAGTAGTAAGTATTATCAAAAATATAAATTTTAAAATTGTTATATGAGTAGTTTTTAAGCAAAAAAAAAGTTTTGTAAGCACCTAGCAAATAAAGAAGTTAAACATTTAATTAAAGTTATCATTTAAAACCGCCATAAACCAAATACAAACATTATCTATATATTTATTGAGTTCAGATCCAGAAAAAACTAGAAAAAATCACACAGTAAGCTATAATTTCAACTCCAATACTTTGACAACTTATTGATGCTATATTCGTTTTCGATATGTATGTTTGTATGAAAGTATATATCCGTATATGTTTCGCCAAGTGACGCTGGTGGCAGAATAAATAACTTAAGATGAAAGGATTAATGTAAGCATAGTATTGCCAATAAGCACATGTGATAGATCACAAAAACAAATCCCAAAATTTTAATTTTCTGATCTCTGTAGCCCCTTGTTAGTTTTATTCCTGAAGTGAATCAAGTCATTACTTTTTTTACGAGAAATTTTGACCGGATAGCTCTGACAAGTGTCTTAAATCTTAAAAAGATTACATTATAGTATACTACTGAGACTAACTAACAACTTTTGTTTTTTAGCTTTAATATTTAGTAATTCGGCCTAGCTTTTTAAAGCATTTTAATTTATGGATATAATTATTTACATAATGTATACCTTTGATTTTTATGACTTTTCTACTAACGGACTATATCATGTATCTGGTTTAGTTTATGTTAATATTTTTTCTAATCAAAGGTGGCCGTACGTGTTTTACTAGATGATGCTATATTTCATAATCAAAATTTTCATCTAGTACCTAACAGATGTCTGGTATGCTTACTGTAAGTATTAATCTCAATCAATATCTCAATAATTTCAATCAAATCAATAATACTTAACAACACAGAGTATTTAGATGCATAAAATGTTAAACAACTTTTATAATATCTATCAAGTTTTTTTCAATACAATTATAAAATAAAATTTAGATCATAATAGAAATAAATCTTAATATTAGATAATATCAAATCATATAATCGAAAAAACTTTTGAACTTAATCAATTTTTTTTTTTTAATTCTCGAGGCTATCGTTTATGCAATTCGTTGTTATTTTTCATTCAAACAAGGCAACAGTATAAGTATAAAACTCTAGTTATAATTTATTTATATGGTAGGTACTTTTGGTATAAATTCAACCAATTTGTAATTAACTTAATACTTTACTGGTTTAAGGACAATTCAAAAATGGAAAAAAAAACAACAAGAAATAAAAACAAACTGAAATAAAAATATAAAGTTATAGAAAAAAAAGGAAAAACTACCATTTTCTGAAATGACATAAATAAATTTTTCAGTGTATTCCAATTTTAATAATTCTAAATAAATATTAATTGTAAACACCCCCCTATAGAAATGAAAAATATTATCTCCAGAGGAGATATTTATGTAAAACAGATTTTAGAATTTCTGGGACATTTGAGTTTAACTGAGTAACTGTTAAATTAGTTATTTACTGAAAATAAATTTTATAAATAGACAACGAGGCCAAAAGTGTTTTTGTTTTTTTTTTAATGTCATAAATTTTTTTATATGTAATTTTTTATTAAATAATATTATTTTCCTGCTATGATTTTCTATTTTTTGCAATTAAAATTTGAAATATATTTTAATTTTTTTTTTTATTTATATTAATTAATTGTAATTGAAAGTAATTTTTGTTGTCATCATATAAATAAAAAAAAACATTTACCCATAGTATATATATGTTTTTATTTAAGAGTTAGGTAACCATGTATTCTCTAATTGTACATTCAGAAGTTATTTTAATCTAATGCTTATTACGAAATAAATGAAAAATTTTAAAGCTTTCATAATTAATTAAATTAGTTAATTAATAAATGTTATTAATAAATTAAAGTGTGAATAATTGTGAAGTATTATAGTATAACGTAAAAGAGCTATATAGAAATATTTTTGTTAAAATAATTTATATATATACATATATATTTATTTTTTCATGGTAGAATTATTAGATATGTGAAATAGATCATTCCAGTTGTTTCTGGAAAACCAATCAGCTTTTAATTATGCCTTTTCGATAATGGTTAAACTATATTAAACAAATTATTTATTAAAAAAATGTTTTCAAAACTCTTACAAATGTCTTAAGAATACTTAAGATAACTTTAAAATGCTTTTCGTGAAAATTACAATTAAAATCTTTAACTATATATTCATAATATAGAATAGAATATAGAATCATAAAAAATAAAAATTTGAAATAAAAAATTTTCTTCAAGTTATTCTTTGCATTTTTATGAAAATTTTGTTACACTAAAATTAATCAGTGAAAATAAAATGAAAAACCCTCTAATTTTTCGAAGTCCCGTTTTTTAACCAAAAAATGATCAGAGTCGATGTTAGTCCCTCTGTATGGCCGTATGTCCAGCACGCATGATGAGTGGCGTGCGTCAATCATAAGGCGATCAATTTGATTGGTTGTACGGCCATCTGGAGATAGCCAGGTGGCTTTATGAATATCTCTATGGGGAAATTTGGTGCTGCTTATAACCGTATTATGCGCCGCTGCAAAACTGATCAATCGGTAACCATTATCGGTGGTGTGTTGATGGAGACTATGTTTACCGATTGTTCTGCCGAAAATTTGCTCTCTACCGAGTTTAGCGTTGAAATCCCCTAGCACAACTTTTGCATCATGTTGCGGGCAAGCTTCGTATTGCAAAACCGCATCCAAATATGTGGTGTTTTTCGTGACAGCTATAGTATATATCGCATTTTTGTTTCCTTATTATTCCGGTTCCTGTCCAACGCAATTCCTGTAACGCAGTAATGTCAGCTTTATACTGCGTGAGGACATTTTCCAATATGTTAGATGCACCTGGGCTGTATAGTGTTCGAACGTTCCAGGTGCAAATTCTAAAATCAAAATCCTTACGAGTTCCGGGTCTGTTTCCAATTAATCCATCCATATCCGAGGCTTGTTTTAAGTCTTTCATAACTATGTTTTTTTTATGGGTTAGGTAGTTAACCTAACGCTAACCTTCAATCTGAAGGGTTGTTTTTGAGCACTTACAATTTTGGCCTATCGTATAAGCGGATGCTGTATAGGATAGTTTCCGGAGGTCACCACGTGGAGGTAATGTAAGCACTTGCTCAGGAACTTGACAGTTGCGCATCTGGGTCAGCGACCGGTCAGATGTTACCCTGTCAATCCCAAGCCAGACCATCTTATTGAAATAAGATATTTCAACATTTTATTGAAATAAGATATTTCAATTCAAGTATAAAATTGTGTCTCTTGTACGCCTGAAAAATATGGATAGTTTCAGTCAACGCCACCAGGAAACTTCAAGCGTACATTTATAGATGTATCCTATACATTCGTTGGCGATAAATAAACAAAACACTGTGGCGAACAATAAATGAAAAAAAAAAACATCCTGAAATAATATTTCGAATGGAATCAGGGTACAAGTCGCTTTTAATCATAGTCTTAGCCGAATCAAGTACCCAAGAAAGAACGTGACCGCAATAATTTATTGCCGAATATAGAAGACGATGAAAGGATATTTTATTCGCATAATGCTCTACTGATGGAGTAGCAGGATAGTGATATTTAACAATTGTGATCTTGTTTTATATTAGTTCATCTTTCTTAAATAATTTCTTAATATTATTTTTCTTTCTCTCCATAGTTTTTTAGTATTTTTTTTCAATTAAAGTTTCATTATAATTTTTTTTCAATTTGTGTATTGTCTAAAATCTTGTAAATTATTTCAAGACTATTTGTTTTTGTATCAAATAGTTCCATAATAGTTGAGATATATGCACCTATATTTTTATTTTTATTTTAATTAAAATTAAATTTTAATAGCATTATAAATGAAAATAAAAGTATAAATAACAGAAGCTTAATTCCAAGCAATTTACGAGTTCAAAGATTTTGTTTTATTTTTATTATTTTTTATTATTTGTTTTGTGAATTACATAAAACTGAACATGACATTATTAAATAACAATTTACCATTTTAACAAATATGTTCTCTAAATGAAATGTTACCAAAGTGCAACATGAATTTTATGTTTTTCTCATGTGTCGCAAAGTACAGCTATGTATATATATATATATACATCATATACATATATATATATATATATATATGTATACATTAGATATATTTATATTTATAAAGTGTCTATTTACCAGCAGAAGCAAGAATATAGTAATAGCAGTTATCATCAAAATGACAATAAACAGTATACCAGCATCAGCTACTAGTGTTCGAGAAATTAGTTACAAATAAAAAGAATTTTTTTTAATTTTATTTTGTTTTGATTTTTGTTTTCTATTTGTTTTTTGTATCAATATACCCCTCTTAAAAGTCAAAGGTGAAATTATATCTTAGAGATATTTATTTTCTCAAAATGTTGTTTGGGGTTTTTTAATGGTTAAATTTTTGTTTTGTTTTTTGGTTTTTTCAAATCGTCAGAAGACATAAAGAAATATGTTTTTATGTTTTTTCTACTTGTTAATGTTTTGCTGTCGCTTATTTTCTTCGATATTTTTGGAAAATTATTTTTCGTGACTCCTATTTACCAAATCGAGAAAAAAAATAAAATAAATTGTAATTTAACTACATATGTGGTTATAATTTATATAAATTTTATTAACTCCTTAAAAACGTCTAATGACCCAGTCAATGTTTATTATTATTGTTGCTGTTTTTTTGATTTTGTTCTCTTTTCTTTTTCCCTCAAATATAATCGTGCGCGACATTTTGTATTTTCAATTTCTAAAATGGGTACTTAATATACCTGTACAAAACTTAATTGTAAAAAATATCGCTACTCAAAATATTATTGAAAAACTTAAATTATTTTGAAAACTAAAAACTAGATCAGTGATTTTCAAAAAATATTTTAATAATTTTCAATTAGAAAAAAACAAAATATATATTGAAGCAATTTTACGGAGCTAAAAGGATAAAAGCTTGTTGCGTTTTTTTTTTATTTATTAACTGTGAAAGAGTTGATTGAAAGCTGGAATAAAATTTCCTTTCTAGTGCTACCGTTTTATTGAAATTATAAAAAAATAAATTAACTAAAAATTCAAGTCTTGAAAATTTTATTTTTCTAAGGTCTTCTCTGTTTATGGATATTATTGTAACACTTTATTTATCATCTCCATGACATCTCCATTCTTCTAAAATAAACCATGTTAATAACCATTATAACTCAGTATAATTATTGAAAATTTGTTGTACAGATTTGTTGTAGAATTCAGTGTACAAAAAAAAGTTCACTCGTTTTACAAACAGAAAAAAATAAATTAATTTATTTTGTATTAGTCATCATTTTAATTATTTGTTGTTTACTTGCGTTTAGAGTTTTATTGAGAGTAGCACACATTTTTTTTGCTTTCTTTACAAATTGTACAACTGAATGATATAGTTTAACTCGTGGGAAATTTGTTGGGTCAATATTACATACATAAATAACTATACGCCTGCGTTAATTTCATGACAATTATATATTTGGTTTTGGTATCTATGTCCATTCGGCATAATATTTTGAATAATTTATTGGGCTCAATTATTTTGAAGGCTTAATTATATGCTCTTCTGCATACATTCACTTAATTGTGAATTAATTAATTAATTAATTAATTATCGCAGAGGAACTTTGAGTAATGTGGACCACCTTTTTTTTTGCCTCATTTACTCAAATTTCTATACACGAGGGTGGCAGATGATTATTTTGAAAGCTGAAATAGTTTAAAATAATACATTTTTTGCAGAATCAGTTTGGTGTTGCAATTTTTAAAATTATAAATTAAAAAACAAATTTGTAGAAGGGTAATGTAGACCACATATTCGAGTTATTTGAACTAGTGGGCCACATTACCCGACATAATTAAAATTATACTTTTTATTATAAAAACAAAAATAAATATCTAGGTAAATACTATTTTACCTAGCGTCAAATTTCCTTGTTCAGGGCAACCCAAATACCCGGAAGCTGGTTTTATTGGCATGCAATCGCAATCGTTCAGGATTTGTGAACCACTCAAATCAGCTTCCGTAAAAATATTTTTATTAAAAGGATAAATTCCAGTAGACCTCAAACCATTTAATGCAATTTCAGCATTCTGAACTTTTTAAAAAGCCTTGCCAAATAATTCTGCAACATCGAAATATCTGTTTTTTCATTTTTTGATTTCGTCTTTGTAGTATGTTTTGAGTGGAGACATAAATTGTTTTGTGATTTTAACTTATGACTTGAACGGGGAGTGATTGAAATTATTATTACAAAATGTACAAAATGTAAGAGCTTCAGCTTCTTCTCGTAATTTATTATTATCATACATAGACTTTTTTCTAAAATTTTAATAAATATAGATTTTACATAGTAAGAACAAACTAAACGTTGGGTAATGTGGACCACTTGTCCAAAATAGCCGAACCGACCGAATATTTACCAACAAATATTTAAAAAAAAATTAAACGGACCATATAATTAAAAGACACTTTTCTTAAAAAAACCTTTAAACAATATACTATAAACTAATTTAAATTTGATTTCACTTGAGTAAAAAATAAGGAACTAAAAAATAAAACAAAGTATGCGCACTTAAATTTTACTTTTTTTTTTTAAATTTTAACACATTGAAATAACCAAACGGTTCATTAAATGAACCGAATATTTACAGTTAATTATTTGTTTTTGCATGGATATACTTGTCGTATTAGATTATGAAATACATAGGTGGTCCAGATTACCCGAAGTTCCTCTACTGATTTTTAAGAAGCAATACAATTTGGGACGGTAATTGAGATAGTATTCATTGTATAGTACATACGTATGCCTATACATATATCTTAAAATTAATATAACTGTACAGAATAAGTAATAATATTTCCCTACATTTCCCTAGAGTACATATATCGACTCTCTTCATCAATACTTTAATCTCGTCATTTTTATTATTTGAATATAGATATATAATTATTCATTAGGTCCTGTTTATATTTTGTGTTGAGAACATCTGGTATAAATTTCAATTGTAAATTAATTCGTTTTAATAATACAAAATCAAACGCATCCAATGAGTTAAATGACAACCAAGTTAGCAGTATTCGTGCACAAATTTATAAGATCCAAAATCAGTTATCATTAGTAACAATTTTTTAAATTTTCGATTAACTCTTCGTAATTTTTATTAAGGAGATTTATTCTCATTGAACCCACAACGGGTACAATGCTGTATATACACACATATATCTAATAGTATATTTTGTTACTCATATAAATATATAAATCTAATAAATAAAAATCAGTACTAAAATATCTAATGAACAAACTATGTTTGGACAGATTCCAATGTGTTATTGCACACACAATGTGCAATTATTTCAATTATGTTCAATTGCACGCAAGCATTTAATTCTTTGTATATATACATATATATACCATACATATATATATTTGTAATACTTACCTTGTTACCAATATGAATCTACTATTTTCCTTTTTCTTCGCATTAATTGTTTAAGTCTGGCTTCTACATTATGCTAGTGTATACTTTAATTTAAAATTATTATTGAAAAACTTCTTTATTCGATCATGTCCGTAATTTTAAATAAATAATGGTTATGTGATTGTGGTAATTGCTTTGGGTGGTAATTGAATTTTCAAAATCAGAAGATTTCGTAATTTGATTTGTTTAATTGAAGCTTTATTGTGAATTATTATCGGTCACAGTTATGTCTGGTAATGCACGAGTTGAACCTTATAACTTATGTGAGAATTCTTCTGATTTTAGTTTCGATATAGGATTAAACAATTTAATCTAGGATACTTGATGGATTTATTTTTTAGATAATTTAAAAAAAAATTAATCAATTTATTTAAATGAGTAAATAATTACAGTGGGTTATTTTGTGATTTATGTAGTACACCTTTATTATTCGTCAATGCCACAATGCATACATATTGATTTAAAAATATTTTGGAATTTTTACTTTAAGGACAAAAGAATTGAAATTTATTATATTATAAGAATTAGATAGAGAACAGAAATAATAGCATTTATCTTTGCTGATGATACTGAAATGTTAAGCTATCGATAAGGAAATATTCAAACCAGTTATTATAAATAATAGAACAATTCCCCCAGGTAATGACATTAAACTGAAACGCTCATATGGAAGAAAAATGTAAAAAAAAAACAACCAAATTAAACCAAAAAAAACAAAAATATTGCGTAAAAAACGACTTGTTTCGAAAATCCACTTTTCGAAGTCGATCGTAAAGAATCGCAGCATTTCGTAAACCAATCAAATTTAAAAAACAAGCTGCCGGTATGTTGTTACATAAAAATTAAAAAATAATTATCAAATGATTTGAATTGAAACGTTTTTTTATTATTGTTAGTTTTCTAAAAAGTACATATTGTGGTTTAAATTATAAATTATTAATTAGTGAGGCTATTTTTCACTATTTTATAAATAACAACTTTTAGAACATTATAAATTATTGTGTTTTTGTTATATTTTTGTGATTTGTGTTGTTATATTGTGATTGTTACCTATAAATTATTATAGACCAAACCTTTGTCAATAAGGTGCTTCTAAAAATTTTTTTCATTTGGCTGGATATATTTATATATTTTTAGGACTTGATGTTTCTTCACGAATAATTTGGAAATTGTTGGATTATTCTCCACAATGGAGACCAATTTCTCTACCTGCCTCTTATTCCTGATTTTTTTTTCTAAAAACAATAATTTATTTAAAAAAAACGTTATTTTTATTATTTTATTAATGTCAAGTATGTATTTACAAGATTTTCCATAATTATCAATTCACAAACTTACACTAAAACTAAAAAACGTCATAAAACAAAAAAGTCGTGTACAAAAATTCCATTGGAATCGACATTCACAAAACCAAATAGTCGAGTTTAGTCATAAAAAAAAAGTTGATTCATAATCGACATTCGCAATAAGGCCCTAAAACTTAAGTTGAACAACAGTTATTTGTTTATTTTGAAAAATTTACACTAGAATTGTAATACAAACTGCTGTTCATAAAGCAATCTTAACATCAATCTAGTCATATGGTTGTCAGTTCTGGATAATTACTTCTAAAAACAACAACATAGAACTAATTCATAGAATACATTTTAAAACTCTATGTGTGCGAGCCGGTTTTTGTTGCAGAAAAAAATATTTAAAAACCGGTTCTTAAAAAAATGATAAATTGAATGATAAAAACTGATTGGTGTGGCCCTTAAAATATACTACTTAAAAATAAAAATCGAACATTTTTTTCAACCGTTAGAAATAATAATCTGTATAAAGTTTTGAAGATATCCATGGTATACAGAAGAGATTGATAGAGTTAAAACTTAAACTAATCCAACACCATAACTCTTTGAGCTCAGAAGGACTATAGCTCCTGTGAGCAGGTTAAAAAAATGATGTCTGTCATAAAATGAACAAGCAAAATGTAATGTCATGTCAATGGACCAGACCTTCGTATTTTATAGTTTGTAAGATTTGAATAAACCGCAAAGGACTATACCTATAATTTCACGGTATTGTCATTTACGTTTTATTCAAACTCAATTCCAAAAAATTTTTTGTAAATTTCTTTAGAATTTATTCAATAAATTCAGTTGTATAAGAAAATAAAAATAAATTTCAACACTCTGTGTAGTCAGCTGAGTTTTCTCAAGCATCCTCACCAGTTGTTTTACTTTCAGAAATTCAAGAACGTAAAGGAGAATATTCGTTTTTCAAAACGTAATTTTCTCAAAGACAGTTAGGTGGGTTTCATATTGCATAACTTTTCTTTCAATTTAATCAATTCGGTATAATTCCAAAATTTGCGCCTTTTCCAAGTTTTGATATAAATACATAATATAATAACTATAATTGTGCTTTTTATTTTCCTTACTCCATTCATACTGCAGTAAAGAAAATTTTCTGATATCTTAACTACTAAAATTCGGACTTTATGGATAAAAATACAATTAATTTAATCTTTTCCTGTTTTTCGGTCTTATTAACATAAGATTAACAAATTGACTATGATCTTCATATGACTAAACTGACTAAGGTTGATCAATTTATACAAATAGGAGAGAGAGTTTAAAGCTTTGTACATTATTTTTTTGTATTTATAACAGTGTATCTTAGGTTGGATTAAATTTCATTAAACATTATAAAGAAAAGGTCTTTGTGTCATTAAGGTCTGAGAAATTTGGAATTGAGCTAATATTTTGGATATTTGGAATTGAGCTTAATATTTATTATTTTCGTTTTTTTTAAACCTATATAAATTTAAACCAAATACTTGAAAATCTCTAATTATATACGCAAAAGTTTCAAAATCCAAGAAACACTAAACTTCTTTTATAAAGCTTTAAAGAATAAAACATAATAGTAATGTATTATAGAATAAATCTGTACAGCATTTCATATACTTACTGATTTTTAAACTAATAAAAACAAAATAAAATAAAATAAATTAAAAAAATTTCACCATTATTTTAAATTATTCTTTATCACCTCATAATTTCTTGAACCAATTTATTAATTTTATTTTCATTTATGACACATTTAACTAGATAACTACTGCTATATCAAATTTAAGCTGTCTTTTCGATTATTTAAAATTTTATTTTGGGAGATAAAAGTAATAAAATTCATCGTAATATGAGTTGCCTGTTTAATAAAATTTTTTGTACCAACCATAAAAAAATTTGTTTAGCATTGAATAAATAATAACTCTGAATATTAGCATGTGTGGAGATGTGCTCAACTATTTATGCCAAATTGACGGTTATGTTGAATTGACGGTTATGCTGAATTGACGATCAATCTATTAACTTTTGATTCTATATCAATCAACTGTCAAATATCCGTCGTATGTATACTTTTGACGTCGTATCTTCGATAAAATTTTTTATTTATAAATTGAGATTTATTGTATATATGCATTGTATAATTATTGTACTGATCGTTGCTATTTCAATTTTGATATTTCAGTCTTCTGAAATTTGGCCTTCATCAAGTTGTGTTAAATTTATTAGCTTATTGCAAATGTTATTTATTCGAAATCGTTAGCAGTCGTATTTCTTTATTTGTGAAAAAGTATCTAAATGTAAATTTTCATGAGACGTGCTAAGAGTTGTACGGCAGCAACTCAAACTTGCCCAAATTTTCGAAATCGGTAACAATCGTATTTCTTTACTTTTGAAAGAGGAACTAAGTGTGAATTTTAAGATCTGTAACAGCTTTTGTTTTTGAAAGACTCCTGATAGGTGCTAGGAGTAGTGAAGCAGCTACCCAATCCTGTAATTTGATGGCTTTGTAAAGTACCGCGTCCTTTTACCGGTTCCTTATTTTACCATAAATAACTGGGCAAAATTTCAGAACTCTATCTTTAAAACTGTGGGCGTGTATAGCGAACAAACACACAAACAAACTTTCCCTTTTATAAGTATAGATGTAATTAAAATTACAAACATTATATTGTACTTACATATTGTCATGTTTCTTGCCGTTTTCACTAAAAATATTCTTTTTTCAGTATGCTTTTTTCGAAAATACGGAGGAATACGCATTTGGGGTATGAATATTAAATCATCCGGAAATTAAACTATTACAGCCTATGTTGAATATAGTTTTAGAATGTTAAATAATAATTTACAAATTTTATGAAGCGAGTATAGATATAAGGTATGGTACGTAAGAGTTATAGCAAAAAAAGAGAGATTTGTAACAATTTATAAATACTAGGGTAATTTTTTGGTAAGCTTCAGATATGTTTTTAAAGAAAGATACGAAAGATTATTTTTTTTTCTAAAATGTTCAACTTTGAATTACAATATCTTAATAACAGCAGCACCTAGCATTATCAAATAAACGTTAAAATATTTTTCAGATCATTATCTTACACGATAAAAATATATTAAGTATTTATATATTTAGTAGATCAACAGATATAACGGGTTCTATACAGAAACATTAAGCATACTTTGGATAAGAAACTCCATTAACGATATAAATTTTTGGAAATCTGGGAATACCTAGATATTCTTGAGATATAGTCACTTGGGTCGACACGGGTACAACGTTTGCCTCAGAACTCCACATATTGAATATGAGCTCTAAAAATAAAAAAATTTCCATACCTAATATTACCAAAGTATACTGAGACTTAATTTCAATTTCAAACTATGAAATGTAATGAATGCTCAATTAAATTTAAAATTCTTGGCCATAAAATGTGAATACAAATTGACATGACAAACGAACCAATTTACTAATAATAAAATTTTTAAAACAATATTCTAAAATAGATATTTTAAGAACATATTTTAAATTGATTGCGTAAAACCAATCTGTGAAATGTCACAAGTTTATTTCAATTGTTCGTGACATTTTTAAATTCCTTTTTTTTTATTTTTTTTTTTTGGTTTTAATTTGTTCTTATTGTAGTCAATTAAGATTTTTTTTTTACATTGTAAAAGTTGTAAATAAAGGTAAAAAAAAAACATGAGTCATAAACTTTTCTGTTCCATATTATTTAAAAGAACAATTTTTTTCAATCACGATTCTTTGTTTGAAAATTCTTAATAAAAAAATGAGTTTAGGGTTAGAAAATTTTATTATTAAATTAAAGTAAAAACTTTTATTTATTTTTATTAATCGAAATTTAAACATTTTAAATTTATATCTATTTGTATTTATGAAACGTATTACTTGATTACATCGTACAACGAGTATACGTTTTTAAAATTACTATTTTTAAATTGACTCTCTTTAAATTTAATTATTAGTTAAAAAACATTTCTTAAGTAAACGAGTACAACAGCCATTACAAGCTATTCTTATAATATCTTATATTTTTTTCTATAATAATAATTGCGTCTCTGTCTATTATTGTTCATTTTTTCATAGCGTAGTAGGCGAGGATGAATTAATACAAAAATTTTTTAGTGAAAATCCATCCTCCGTAATTTTAGAATTTTGTAAATTTTCGAGTATGTACGAAATCGTACATCAAGCACAAAATTAATCAAGAAACAATAATATTATTATTTTTATTGCAAATTATTAGATTCGTACGGTTATATGACACTAATTTGCGTCAGATTTGTGTTCTGAAGTTGTATTTTAAATTATATATTAAGTTTCCAGTTAATTTAATTTTTATCTTGTTGCAAGTATTTTCTTTGTACATGTAGTAGTTACGTTAAAGTCACATCCACTACGTTGGCAAAAGAAAGAATAAGTTAGTTTTGGCGGAAGGTTAGGAACGATGTTCTTAATGTTCATTTTAAATATTTGTATATCAAATAAGTAGAAACATATTTATCTCTTCTTGCCCGTACTGGAATACAAAACAACAAATTCATACCTTGATTTATAAATTATTTAATTAATCTGCGAAAGAAATTTTTTTGCAGTTTAATGAAAAATATTCAATAACATAACGAACAAATTATAGATAAATAAAGGTTAGTGATAATGTATGAAAAATTTGTCGTAGTCTCAATAAGCATATTCATCAGCTGAAAATTATTAATATTTACGTACCAATTTTTTTAAGTGCCTTTGCTCCCGTTCCTTTTTCATTTGATCAGGTTCTGTCTTCTGTGTCATTTACATAAGCTTTACTTTCTTTAATTATTTTTTTTATATAGTATTCCAACATTAAATCAAAATAATCCGATGTATGTAAAAACATCATCAGGTTTTATTTCTAACATTTCCAAATCGAAATAGTAGACCGAATTCACCGTTTTCTTTATCTGGATTTGTATCATCGAATCATCATTGTCCTGCAACACCATCCGTGGGGCATAGGGCGGAAGTAAATTCTTTCCAACGGCTCCTATCTGCGGCTAACCTCTTAAATTGTGGCCACGTTCTTTGCTGGGTACTTACTTCGGCTAAGACAGTTGTTCTCCACGTTTTTCTCGGCCTTCCGACGCGACGTGTACCCTGAGGATTCCATTCGAAACATTGTTTCGCGATGTTGTTGTCATCCATTATGTCATTATGTCATCCATTGCTACTAAAAACAATATGGGTGATAAAATACAGCCCTGCCTGACTCCCTGCGTGACACACCTCAAAGCAATTTGTCAGCTGTCCTCGATGTAAAACTCGACATCTTGCATCTTTGTAGGATTCCTTAATTATAGCTATAAATTTTTTCTGGAATGCCTCTCCTACTAAGCGATTCCCAAATATACTCTAGGTTTACTCTATCAAAGGCTTTCTCAAAGTCTACAAACATGAGATTCAGCGGTGCTTTAAATTCAGTGGATTGTTCAAGAATTATTCGTAATGTGTTGATGTGATCCACACACGAATGGCCACTGCGAAATCCTGCTTGGTGTCTTTTGAGTGTAGCTTCTATTCTGCCTTTAAGCCTTTCGAGTATTATTCTAGCCATTAATTACGAGAAAACTGAGAGTAGAGTGATACCTCGCCAGTTATTGCAATTATTTAGGTTACCTTTCTTTGGTATTTTGACAATAACTCCATCGTATTATCATCGAAACGTATAGTTAATTTTCATTTAAATGCTTGTTCATAATATTGATTTAAAAGAGCAACTGATGTTAAAAAATAACAGTTACAATTAACAAACCGTCAACTTCAAAAAAATATGTACATAATGGATTCAATTTTCGCAAAACATAATTCATATGTTAATTTTTGGCCGAATATTACATAATGATTAATAAGATAATGTATTAGGGAGAAATAGAAAGCTATACCAAGCTGCCAATCTGTATTTATTATAACTATGCGCCATACCAAAAATGGTATGAAAGATTTGACTAATCACTTCATATTCGTAAGTTTTCATTTTAATAATTAAATTAAAACGCTAAATTATTTATTTTGAGTTATTTACATTGTTTACACACTTACAACAAAAAACCATCCTAGTAAATTACTAAGTACATGTAACAAAAAACTAGACGTAATTTACTTTGCCGACACTGGTGGCCCTCGACAATCTATATTAAACATATAACATCAAAGCATATATAAAGGCAACATAAGCTACTTCGTCGAATTAACCCGAACAACTTCAGAATGGATAAACAATTTCGATATTACAATTTAATATATTGTTTTGTTTTGATTAATATATTGTTTTATTTCCCGTTAGATATTCAAATATTTGTATCTAATTGTTTAAATGAATATAATAAATTATCTATAATTATAATAGACAAGCATTTAAGGACCTGCGCAGTAGACACCTTTTCATTTTATCTTGCTTCTCCTTAATGAACTCTTAATACATAAATCAGTTGTATATAAAACAATAATGCGCACACTGTTGAAAAAATTTTATTATTCACCAAAAACATTATGCATATTATGTGAGTTCTTATTAAAATAAAAACAAAAACAAGCAAATCAGTTGTTATTATTACTTGCAATGAACTTATGTATATACATATGTCAAATTTACAAATAAAAACAAAAAAAAAGTACATCTAAAATAAAAAATATAAAAACAACAAAACAGTATATGAGGAAACGAAACAGCATATGATGAACGTGTATTTATATGTCTTACTAACCTCAAAACTTTTTATTAAACATGAGTGGTTTGTGCTTTATCGTGAGAAGTTTATACCAGTACGTCAATTACTGTTCTTTTAAAAACTTTAAATTTGATTTCAACTTGAATAATAATTACTCAACAGGGCCCTAGTTCTAATATATTGTAATTGCCATACGCTAAATTAAAATCAGCCTAATATTTTCTACCACTGTCTACAGTTAAAGCTAGAAGATTTGTTTACCATAAAGCAAACAAGCACAACATAGGTTTCGATATTATTGGTATATTGGTATTTTCATTGCCTGTTACTATAGTCTTTAATTACTATAAGCACTATATATGGGTTTTCAAGCTCTCGTAAGATTTTTGAAAAAAATAAATAACTAAATAAACATGAAATAAATTATAAAATAACATTTTTTTAATTAGTAAGATATGTGGCTACAACCTATAAAATCTTTTGTTGAATCTTCTATCGCCTTTCGTAAACAGATATCAGTCGATTGTATTAGTAGATTAGAGCTTATTCGCTTTTATTTATTTCATGATTAACTAATAAACCCGAAATTCATTATACCTGGAATATCATTATTAAGAGCATTTCTACATAGCCATGAAGAATTTTTAAAGCATGTTTATAACGCAATACACAATTTATTTTATATTAATAGTTTCAATAATTAATTTATATGTCGCTTAATCACAATTAACAACTTTTATGTTATTTATAATGTTATATTAGGTAGCCTTGATGGCAACTATTATTTTAATAATAAATTAACATAAAATAAATAAACAAGTATAAATTAAATACATATTTCATAATCTTCCTAACCATATTTATCTTTGAAATCAGAATTAAGATCAAATAATATAAAATTGGATCAAATATAACCAGATCTGTGACACAAAAAAAATACTCCATATTTATTACAAAAATAAAAAAAATAAAAAAATTTCTTGTTGTTTAGTCACTCTTTGATCTAGATTTCAAAACTATTTTTTCTTTTTTTGCAATTACAGCCCTTTCATCTTTTTACTTGTATATTGTTTATACACGTTTATTTATTTATTTTTTTTTTTGTAATTTTATGAAATCAAATCTTATTGTCATTTTAATTTAATATTATATTCATTTTATGTTATTTCTCCCAACCCCCTTGTCCTTTTCAATATGAAATATTCTTGCTTGAAATCAACTTCAACTACAAAATTATTAATAATTGAATATTTTTTTTTGTTTTGTTTTTGTTTGTTAATAGAATAGAATAACGTTATTTTTGTATCTATTATTCTGAGTTCTAAACATTCAACACTCAACAGTATGAAATGAACTCAGCATTATGAAAATTAAAACTTGTATATTATTATCGATTTAATAAGCAAAAAAAATTACAGTTTTGAAAAGCTTAAATCAGACTATATTATTTGAACCCGAATCAAGAAGCAATATTCCATTTCAAGGACTACCAGTTTTATTTGTATCTGGTTGTTGCTTGTTAATAGTAAACTGAGAACCTATTATTTTTATTCTATTATATAAAAAGCTCTCAAAAGACTTGACTATGAAAACAAAAACAATATAAAAATTTCAAAAATGTGCAAATATTTTTTACGGAGCCATGGGTAAATTTAGTTTCCGTTGAAATATTATGTTTTGTTTTAAAAAAAAATAAATTTTGAAACATTTTTTTTTTATTTATTATTATTTCAAGTTGTTGTATAGCTCAAGCTCGTATACAAATACACAGTAGAACATTGTTCTAGGAATATATACAATTGGAACTCTAGTCCAATCTTATAGATTTGGAATAATATATTTAATTTTATTTATATGTATATATATTTAACAGTAGCCTACTTCAGTTACTTCACGAAATTTCAAAAATATAATTAAATAAGATAAATAATATATTTTATTAAATAAAAAATTCAAAAAAATTAATAAGAAAACAAAAGAAGAGAAGAAAAATTTAACTTCAAGCACGGCTCTTCAGATCAATAGCCCGATGACATAACACCTATTACAATATATTTGAAACAAAAACCATGTGATATAGCTGTGTTCTTTTCACCCGGTTCAATGTCTAGGTCAATCGTTTAATATGAAAATACAATGACAACTAAAAACCCAGATATTTATCTTATTTTTATACATGTGTTACAAAAATTTAGTAATGATATTTTTAACGAGTGACGCTTTAAATTTTTAAAATTTTTTGATGTTCGTTTGAAATGTCAGAATGAAATAATTTTCATACTTGCCAACTTAAAAAAATCACCCGAACATTAACCTACCTAATCGTTCTTTTGAATGTAATAAAACCTAGACCTTGAAGAGAATTCAGCTTATTATTATTTCAGTACTAATTCCATGAATTTTTATTACTCTTTTGAGTACATTTTGTTTTGTTTATCAATCTCTAGACTGTTTTTTTTTTTTTTTTTTTTTTTATGATCTTGACAGTAACTTATGTAGAATCATCTTTTCGTGCTTAATTAAGTACGGTACTGCAATTTGACACTACAATATCTAGAATAATTCGAGTATTTTTTAACAAATTTCTGGCTTATCAATTCATTAAATGTGAAAAACTACTGCTATTGTCAGAAACTAAGCCTTCTTAAATAGAATAGTTTCATTTTATTTAATTTGTTACCAGATTAACTCTCTATATCTTTTGTCGTTTATTATATCCCAATGACAAAGGAGACTAGACCTAGAGACTAGACTAGACCTGCTCGCTTGCAAAGGAGAATAGAAAGGAGACTAGACTAGACCTGCTCGAAAAACCAATGAAACATTTTTTTTTTTTTTGCTTCATCGGGAATCGAACCCGGTACCTTTCGGTTGAAAGGCAGGCGCTCTACCTACTGCGCCACCCAGCGTGTTCAACTCCATATGACCTATGAGGTATAAAATCCAAATCAAATGTAAATGTAATTAAAAACAACAAAAACAAGAAATACATAAAGAAAAAAAAAATACAGAAAATTATACACATTAGAATGTAAATCTATTATTTATTAGTTATACAATTCTAAGTTGGACAATTTCCGACAAATAATACATTTTATGTGTTTTAACAAGTTGACTTATGTGTAGCTTACATTCAAAACTGATCACAACGTTAACTTAAATCATTCTTGGAATTTCATTTTTTTTTGTATATTAATTTGATAAATTGATGCAAGAGCTGTGTGTATGGAATTGATGGTATTGATGTATAGAGCTATGAATGTATTCAAATTCATTAGTCATTAATGAGATTAAATTCTTTTTGTTTAAGAATTAAAAATGTCACATTTATTAATTTGTTAATACATTTGTTATTATATAAGTAAAACCACCGGACAAATTTTCTCTTTAGTATAAATGTGATATGCGTTGATTTTGCTCCATTCACCCTCACTCTCCACTTTTTTAGCCATTGCTGAATTTTGTTTATGCTGTCTTGCAGAATCTCTGTGTATGCGGGTTACTATGTGAGGCCAGTATCGCCCTATCATCAGTGAAAGTGGCGGTGGTTGTTTCATTTGTTGTTGGTAAGTCTGCAGTGTAAATGAGATGTAAGATAGAACCTAAGACGCTGCCCTGTGGTACACCTGACATAATTTCATTAGCTGTTGTATAGGCACCTTTATGTTGCACCAAAAAGTGTCTTTCGCTAAGATATGATCGCAGCAATAACTAATAATTCTGTAATAAAAAATTTTTAAGTTTGTACAGAAATCCTTCGTGCCAGACTTTATCAAATGCTTGACTAATATCTAGAAATATCGCTGAATAGTACTTTTTTTCCTGTAGGGTAACTTGATTACATGTGCTATTCTATGTATTTGCTCGATAGTTGCTCGATAGTTTCTAAACCCGAATTGATGCTCAGAACAATTTAGCTTTTTTCCAAAATCGGTCTTAATCTTTCCAAGAATAGTCTTTCAAATAGTTTTGATAAGCATGGTAGTAGGCTAATCGGTCTGTAGGATGTAGTTTCTTCTTTTGGTCTTCGAACAGTATTCATAACATACATCAACATTTTATAACCTTCTTCCCGCAATTCTTTCAACATCTTACCACTAATTAGATCATAACCTGGGCTTTTTTTGTTTTGATATTATTTTTAATCATTGAGGTTATTTCGCACATAGTAAAATTCTTGATTGGTAAATCCATTTGAAGTGGGGTGGTGAGGAAATTATATATTTCTAAATCCACGTTTGTGCTTTCTGATGAAAATGATTTATTATATAATGCTTCTCCATTTCTAAAAACTGGAAACGTTAGATTTAGCTTATTATCTGTATTGCTAGATTGCTGTATTGAGATTCTGAAGTAGTCAGTTACAATAGATAAAATCAGATAAAACATTAATTGCCGGCCGATTGTGTAGTGGTTATTTTGTCTGACTACTAATCAAAACTTCCCGGCCTCGACTCCCGCTCACGACTTTCATGTTAAAAACAGTTTTTATATTAATATTGAATAATGAAATGGTAAAGTAGTTTCACCAAAGTTTTTTACTTTTATTTCCGTTCTAATGAATTTCGAAGCTTAACTACAGTATTTTTAATATCATTTATTGTTTTTTATTCACAATCTTTATAATACATACACTAAAATAACATAATAAGCGAATAAATTGAACGAACGCATAAATCATAAAGCGAAATACAATTCAATAATTACAACAATTACTAATCTGCAATAATCAAATTTGTGCAATTATTTTGCAATTTTGAATAAATTGCATCATTCGTCATAAGTCGATGAGTAAGTTATTTATTATATTAAGATTACTTTTTAATAAATCACAATAATTCTGAATATATCCAACAGTTTAAATCTGAATGTATGTCTATGAACTCGGTAGGTTACCTGGTGCTACGCATTGGTCATGTTTTCAATATATCAATCGACTCGATAATATGTGAAAATATCGATAATATGTAAAGATATAATATGAAAAGGTCGATAATATGTGAAAATGATTAATATATATATACTATATATACATAACATATGCACTCTTAACATATAACAGTTATACATTAGATAACATAAGCTAACATATTGTACCCTGGTAGGATTATTTTCTATTTAAATAAAACAGTTCATAAATTGATCCGAAACGAGTGTTAATAAATGAATATTAATATACAAAATATAACATGTGTGATATATAACAATATATATATAAATATATATATATATATATATATATATATATATATATATACATGTTATAATCACTTAAACCAAATTTGACCAAAAAAATTATATTTGGAGGGTGGTAATGTGTGAGTGATTTCATAAAACAACCAACAACAACAAACTGTTTACTCCAGTTGTGGTATCAAAGCATAATTAAATGTTATTTGATTTTCCAGAAGCAACTGAAATGGGAACTTCTACTTACCTATCTACAAACCAAAGTGGAATATATATGTAGAAATAATGTCGGCTAATATTAATAACTTCACTTTTTTGCTGCCCTTCACAACTACATAAATTGAAGTACGATTATGCCAAGTAGTATTTTATTTTCTAGTGTCAAGTATGTATATACAAAAAATTATTTACACAATATGTGATTACCTGTATATTATTTATTTATATTGTTTGTTATGCTGCAGCTTACAGATCCACATTCTGAGTGGGAATGTTGCTTCTCGTGTAAGTATTTATACTTATACCGCGAAATGTATATTAATTAATAAAAATCTTGAAAGTACTGAAACCATTATATGGATCTTTTTCAATCTGTTATCACAAACGATGTTAGGCTCTTGCTTAAGTATTTACAAAAATAAGCAAAGAAACAAAAATCTATTCTCAATCTAAGTAGACATGTACAGTACATATTCAACAACTTTACTTCTTAAGTTAACTTCAATCGTTAAAGTTATTTCTACTTGTTTTTGTAGTTTAAATATGTTCACCCACACCGGACACTGGTTTTTCTCGCTTGATGCCGCTTCGTTAGATTGTGCAAGATAATAAAACAAGAACAACAAAACAAAAAACAAAATTAAAAAGCATAAAAAGCTGGAAATTAATTTTTTTTTTCAAATTTTTTCTTTTTTTATTTATTATTAAAAAAAACAAAAAAAAAACAGGAAAAATAGCAAAAAAATAAACAAAAAAAATGTGCACGTTCAAAGTGTCGAGGCTAAGTGACTAAGAGAAGTGTAATATTAACTTGAAGCTCATTGGTAGTATTATTATTAATACTACAGCATGCGCGTCAACCCGGCTAATTTTTTTTCTTTTCTTTTTTATATACATATATATATATATATATACATATATACATAATAATATGTTCTATCTTTGTCTATTTGGATCTATCTCTTTTTCTCATTCTGAATTTTGTATTTTTTCAAGCTTTAATATGCTTTGGGTTACGTGTTGATAATTTACAATTTGCTTATTGGTGGTGTTTTAAAAAAAAAAAAAAAACAATAAGAACAATAAAAACAAAATATGACCATAATAGTTTTTCATCATAATTGCAATAAAAATTGCAGTCAATATGGTGATTGCAGATAAATTAATTCTGATTTTGTATCTTTTTTCTCAAATTTTCTTTATTGTTTTTTTTCTTCTTTTTATTTTTCGCAATAAATAATATGAGATAATTCATGAAAAAGAGTATAAATATGACGGTATTTGAATTTTTGATTTAATGTTTATCGTGGGTATTGTATTTTTTACATCAAGATTATGATGGTTAAATGATAGCTAGTTAAGTGTTGTTGATCTGGCAGTGATCTGACATATTAAATTGCAGTAAAATAATTTAATATGGAATATTTTCTATGAAAGTACACAAGATTTTTTTATTACATTATTTTAAAGTGTTTGCAATTTTTATAATTTAAAAACTGATCAATTTTAAATTTAAATATAATATCACATCTTATTATTAAGTTTATTTAGTATTAGATACACTTAATGAAAATATGAACCAATTGTTTGTATTATATTGAGGTTATATGGAATATTATATTCTATAGATAATTCAAGATTTTATATATCAAGTTCTATAGGTATAAATTGTGAATTAATAATTAAATAAAAAGGTTTTAAATAAAATAAATTGAAATTATTTTTCTTTAAAATTGTAACAAAAAATTTTAAATAAATAATTATTCAAAATTTAATACCATTTAAGTTTTTCTTAAGCCAATTTTTTTCTTTTAAGCTACGTATGCTGTTAGTATGCTGTGCAAAAAATTAACATTATTTCATGTAATTTGTTGTTTTAGAAAAATTATAGCAAACATTTTGCTTCAAAATTTTGCCTTGCCAAATTTTGATTTGTAGTACGCTGTTAGTATGCTGAGTAAAAAAATAAATGAAGTTCTTGTTTTGACAGCCAGGTATTAAGCTTTAAAATTTTTGCTCCTCATTTATATAGCCGGGTATTTAAAAAATTTTTTCGCTCGGCAAAATTTTGACATTAGACAATAAGCAACGTTTGATCTAGTAAAATAAAGTGAATAATCGAAGTATATACATAGTAAAATAAAATAAATTTAAGTAAAATAAAGTAAATCTTAAGAAATATTATTTAAAAATATTATTTCCATTCTTAAATAATATTTTTAAGGTTCCATTTATTTTACTTACGATTTATTTATTTTTTAAATAATTTATTTCAAATAATAGATAGATTAATTAATACTAATAGGTTTTTTTAAGATAAATAGTTAAATTTTATTTTCACACGTTATTGGTTATCTAATGAACAAATAATGCCATCTGTTATTGATTAAACGATTTTCTGATAAAATTTTGCTACCGATTTTGCAGTAGTTTTTGAATTAATTTTTTGGCAGGAAAAAAATTTTAACAGCATACTTAGCTTTAACCAAACAACAACTCAAAACAAACTGAAATAAAATGACAATAATGGCGTTTGTATAAAATTTAAAATTTATATCGTTGCCATAACCATTATAATAATAAATATTGCTAAATGTTGCCATATACATTTACCACACCGTTCAGTAAACAGATCCATGGATCTGTGGATTACAGATCCAATGGTTAATTTCACTGAACGCTACCATTGTTATCAATTTATTAAAATAGTGCGACCATCTGGTGTCAAGTGTATGCCAGTGCGAAGTGCTATTGCTAGTGCTAGGTTAGAAAACCTCCTGAATCTTATTTTCCATTTGATTATTTAGGGTAAAGCGAATTTTTAGAATATTTATGCTACGTGAGTATAGTAAATATAAAAATCAAATAGATCATCTATACTTAAATGCAAATCAAAAAAAGATACTCTTCTTGCAATTATTATAATTTGAAATTAAATTTTCTGTAACTTAATGATTTTTATTACTTGTTACAATTACAAAACATCGTAATTTATGGCTTTCTTATTTCTTGTATTTCTTATGCATCAAGTTTAAACCTAAATTTAAAATTTAACTACATATTACGCAATTTAATTATAATCATGCTAATTTTCTTTTAATTTGTAATATTGCTTTATTTAAATTTTTAACTTAAAATTAGTTAGTTAAATCAGTTTTAAGACGCTGGGTGGCGCAGTAAATAGAGCGCCTGCCTTTCAACCGAAATGTTCCAGGTTCGATTCCCGATGATCCAAAAAAAGGCTTTATAATTTTTTCGACCTGGTCTAGTATCCTTTTTCATTGGGATATAATAAATGACAACAAATAATTGAGAGTATAATCTGGTAACAAATTAAATAAAATGAAACTATTCTATTTAAGAAGGCTTAGTTTCTGACAATAGCAGTAGTTTTCTACATTTAAGAGTCAGTAAATTGTTAAATAAATACTCGAAATATTGTAGATATTGTAGAGTAAAATTGCAGTATCGCACTTAATTAAGCACGAAAAGGCGATTCTACCTAAGCTACTGTCAAGAATGAAAAAAAAATAACAAATAAATAAATAACCATGATTCAGTGATTAAACCTTGCAATAAATAAATATAATTACTTTAACAAATGATGATATCGAAAGTCCAACAAAGAAAAGAATTTATGCTATACAGTAATTTAATCAATGTAACATCAAAACAATCAAATAGAAATACCATCAAATGGAACAAACTAATGATTTTGGCCAAAATGTACAATAAAGTGTAATGTCGTGGAAAAAAAATCATTTTGTGACAGTTATTCTATCACCATTGGTAAAAACGTCATTAAACTTCGATGCTTCTAGCAGAACTGCAAAAAATAAGATTTCGATTCAATTTTTCTTTTAAAGGAACTACTGTTATGGAAGTAACGGTAACATTTTTATTTATTTAAAAATTTTTTTTTATTTTTCTATAAAGAAATGTTAATCTATCGATTTCGGTATATATAATAATTATTATTATTAAAACCAAATAAGGTAATTAGAAAATTCTGATAGAAATTTCAGAATAATATTAAAAATGTGTACATTTTAAATATATATATATATAAATTCAACTATGTCATATATGGTTAGAAACAAGATTTCAAAAAAGTTATTGACATTAATAAACAAAAAGTTTGAAAAATCTTTAAGAGTTTTAAGACAAAATGGCACAAAATATCGCATAAACCATAAAATTGCTTTACTGGAATACGAAAAAAAAATCATATTGAATGCTTGTTAAAATTTAGTTTTTTTTTTTTTTTTAATTTCTTCGTTTATTTTAAATTATTTTATTTTATTTATTTAAAGTTAAAAAAAAAAAAATTTTTTTTTGTTCAGTTCGAGTGGGTTGGCATTTTATTAAGTGCTAAACGCTAATAGATATCAAACTGTTAATAAAATAATTTATGCACAAATGAAAATTTGCAAACTATTATTATTGATTTCTAATAAACATATTTATATAATATAAAATATGTTATACGTATATTTTCAAATATTGTAACGGCTTATGCCAACCTACGCAAAATGCAGTAAAATTTGAATATTGGAATCGAATCTTATAGATTAATGAATTCGATATTGACTTGAAGGTATTTATTTAGTATTAAATCTGATAATCTAATTTGCGTTTATTATTATTTTCTGCTATGTTTTTTTCTTTTTTTTAAATCAATGAGTTTGTTTTGAAAATATTCCTATTTGTTTGATATTTCAAATTATTTTAAAAACATCACGGTGTTCATTATTCGTTGTTTAAAGCGAAATAGTATACATGTTCGGATATTATTGTAAGAACAAAATAAATAAAAAATAAAGAATCAAGCAAAATCAAGTAGACCCGTAGGTCAACTGATAAATAAATAAACAAAAAACCAGTATATTTTACAAAATTAAAAACAGCATTTTTCATATATTTTTATATTTCTCCTTAGCCTAATCCGTAAGAACGGAGAAAAAAATGATGTTCAACGATTTGAGAAGCGCCGATTCAAATGCCGTAGATAATAAAATTTATTTCTCCTATTAAATGATACGTGGACAATGATATTTGGTACAACACCGACACTGCCGACGATACGCTTCTTATATCTTCATACCTCTTCCATATAGTTAGTTCATGCTATCCATCAATTGTTCATGAATCAACAGAAACTTTCTAATGAGTTTTATAGTAGATTTTCTGGATGAGTTAATGCCCATCTAGGGAAAAGTAATATTTTGTTTTTCAATGCTCCACATTCTCATAACATTACCTATAATGTTCAACTATTTCTTCACATTGTGCAGATATTTATTTACTTGACAGAGGCTCACTATCTTTCGAATATGGAGTAAATATTGTACTTCGGATAGGCATTCTATTTAGCAAAAATTCCCGTACCAGTGCGCTATGGTATATGCTGTAATTTGAACATTCATTAGTAGGTTAAATTTAATTTGAAATTCATGCTTCTTTTGTTTTTTTTTTTGTAAATTGAATTTTATAATAACGAAGTTATCTTCGTTGCAAGAAAAGATACAGAAGTCCGAATAGTAATTCGAATATAAAACAAATTTCTACCATTTTACAAGCGTCAGATAATATACAATATAAGTGCTATATACAATACTCAATTACTTGTTTCATTATTATAATTTACATACTTAAAACAAACTAAAAAATAAAGACAAGTTTCTCACTTAAGTCTTTCGTTTAGTAATTGAAAACTTTTGATTTTAAATTTAATTAATTTTTTTTTGACAATTTTAAAACTGATACAATTAAATTCGAAAGCTAATTCAACACGAAAGGGGTTTGGTTTTTGTGTAATGAATTATCTTCAACTCACATTGGTGTAAGATTTGTTAGTAACATATTAAAAAAAAGCAACCAATGCAATTGCTGCTAAGTATTTATACTGATTCTGAAAAAAAAGAAAACCATTCTCATAGTCTAAAATCTTTTTATTTTTCCGTTAACTTAAAAAAAAATAAAAATACCACAATATTAAAAATAACTACTAATCATACACATTATAAGTATATTTAAATATCTGAAAGTAGACCGGACCAACTTAATCTTATCTCAATATTTTGCACCTAAAATAGGATATTTATATTAGAGTTATATAATATTAAAAAGATCTCTAATTCAGTTCAAAAACTAGGTATTTTAGATTTTTTAAAAGGAACATAAATTATCTTGACATTTTTTTATTTAATAGCTGTAATATACTCGATTATGATTTAAATAAGAGATGAAAAACATGTTTTTAATATACTTCATATACAGTTTTTTATGCTACTTTGGTAGTAAATAAAGAAAATAGTTAAAAAAAAAAATTTCTAAACATATCGATAAAATTAAAACAAAAAAATTAAAATTAAATTTTAAATTAATTATAAGATAAAATTTAACTAAATATAGTATAGTATAGTCTTTGGAAGCAATTCTTGAGGTCTGTTAGAAACTTTAAAAATAAAATATTGTTTCAATTACCTGGGTATTAAATTGAAGCTTTATATTTGTATAATACTGGATTGTAGGTCTATTGAATTGTCTGCAATTATTTTCCATCTTATATTTATCGGACTGGGTACATTATTTCAAAAAAAAAAAATTTCATTTCCTAGCTAATGCAATGGTAAACTCTCCCACACTTGAAAATTCAAGTATTTAATATTAAGTAAATATTCTCATTATTTAAATACTAAATACAGTATATTCTATTTCTCGATTGAATTGTAAACAGAACCGACGTTTTGTTATATAACCTGTAGAATTTTAAGATTCACTTCTATATGCAAAAACTTATCTCACATATGTCTTATTCATACTTATTATAATATATTTAACTAGTATAATGCCACTATTAATTTAGTAAAGTTTGGGTGCAGTTTGAAAAAAAATTCACCGCTATAATCTAGACATTATTGTACTAATCAAAAAAGTTTTAGTCCTACTTCTCCGACATCAAAGTTAGAAATTTGCTATTGAAGAAGTTTTACTTAATAAGAATAAGTATCTACAGTTTTTCTTAATAAGACCTTCAAATAATTTACAGAAGGAGGGTATTGTACTATTATACTATATATAACAAAACGTCATATACCTTAATCTAGCAGTGATTTGTCGTCATCTCTTAACTATGCAATATGGCACACACATTACTAATTCTCAACTCAAAACACCAACAACAATGTAAGGTAAATATGTATCATCTTTCATTATAATGCATTAATACTTCTCACTAGATTCTAACTCCACCTACAACCTACTTTTATTTTCATTTAAAAAAAATTTATTTATTCTCTCAATTCTCATTCTTTTACTCATAATGAACTGTTTTTTCATTATTATTGTTGTTAATATAATTGTGTTAGTTCATATTATTTGCTGTACATTTTTATAATGTATATATGAACACGAGTATATGAATATGTATATTGTATAAAGAAATTGATTTCTACGAATCCACATTTGGTAGCTAAGGCATATTTGGTAGCTAAGGCTTCAGATAGCAACACAAAATTAGTATATACAGGGTGGTCCGGTTTAGAGCAAAAAGTTTTTAAGGGGTGATTTCTTGGAGTATTTTTGTTCTAGAAGAGGGGTTTATCTTTAAATTTACCTGGGCTACAGAGGGTTAAAGAAAATCAGATTAGAAAAATTATGCCTATAGAATATCAACCACAGCTCAGAAGAAATTGAAACTAGAGCAACATCTTCTTCATAGCTTTTTTTTAGAATTAATACACCTAATTAACGGTATATGTTGAATAAGTATCAGACTTACCGTTTTTGAATAATAACTGCATAAACTTAAAATTTTGCTTTTAAAAACTGAAAATTTTGTAAAAAAAACGTTGATTCTCTCGTTGTTATTGTGTTGATGCGCTACATCATCCCCTACAACTTTTTCATACACAACTTTCATATCAGACTTGCCGTTTTTCAGGTAAAGTCATATAAAATTTCAGTAATATTTGACTACCTCTGCTATGTAAGAAATTTTTCGAAATTTTACTTATGATTGTCACTGGATTTATGGTGTTGGGCACCTGTTTTATAGTAGCTACCTAGTTTTAAGTTGTTTTATGATGCTCCATGTACATTTCTAATCGTTTTGGCTACGATATAAAAGAATATTGACTTGTGCAACACAATTAGTTGTTAAAAGAATTTGATTGGGATAACTAAAAAAAAATAGAATAATAAGCCATGTCTTTTTCCAACGAAGAATATGCAGATATGCATTTGATTTACGGCTTTTGTAACTGCAGTGGTTTAGCTGCACAATCTTAAATCTTGTCAGAAGACTACGAGAGACGGGCAGCTCAAGCATGCCTCGAGTTGAACATGGTTCAACTTTGAGAGAAGCAGATATAGAAGAACAGATTCTTGCCTGCCTTAGTGAAAATCCTGGAATTAGTACGAGAAGGTTAGCATTGCGACACAATGTCTCGCGCCGGCAAATTTTTGCAGTATTACGTCAAGAAAACTTCCATGCTTATCATTCAACACCTGTCCAGGAGTTATTACCACAAGACCATCCTCCACAAGTTGAATTTTCTAGTTGGCTGCTTGAGCAACACTTCGATGATGATAATTTTGTGAAAAGTATCTTATGGACTGACGAGGCAAATTTCACTAGAGATGGTGTAACTAATTTCCACAACCTGCATACATGGGCCAATGAAAATCCACACTCAACAAGGCAGACGTCATTTCAACATAGATTCAGTGAAAATGTATGGGCTGGGGTGATTGGCGATTTGTTTATAGGACCTTTTATTTCGCCAAACAGGCTAAATAGCGATACATATGTGGAATTTCTTCAAAATGAACTACAACCTCTGCTAGAAGATGTTCCTCTTTCACAACGGGCGACTCATTTTTATGAACATGACGGTGCTCCATGTCACTATGGCCGGCTCGTTACAAATTTTCTGAATAGCGAATATCCTAATCGTTGGATTGGTCGAAACGGACTCATACATTGGTCTGCACGATCTCCCGATATGAACAGCAGCCCAAACTATTAAATAGCAATTGTCAACTATAAATACAACAAGAATGATTTGTAAACGTGCCCCAGCTTGTATTCAGGCAAATGGCGCTCACTTTGAGCATTTATTGTGATTATTTTTAACCTCTTATTGTTTATTATTTTTAATAACTATTTTTGTTTATAAATACTTTTGACTAATAAAATAAAATTATGTTACAAAATTCAAAGCTCAGTTTTTATTTTTCTTACATAGCAGAAGGTAGCCAAATATTACAAACGGCAAGTCTGATATGAAAGTTGTGTATGAAAAAGTTGTAGGGGATGATGTAGCGCATCAACACAATAACAAAAAAAAAAAATTAGCGAATTTTTTCGAGATAATCAACGTTTTTTTTACAAAATTTACAGTTTTAAAAGCAAAATTTTAGGTTTATGCGGTTATTATTCAAAAACGGTAAGTCTGATACTCATTCAACATATACCGTTAATTAGGTGTATTAATTCTAAAAAAAGCTAAAGAAGATGTTGCTCTAGTTTCAATTTCTTCTGAGTTGTAGTGGATATTCTTTAGACATAATTTTTCTAATCCGATTTTCTTTAACCTTCTGTAGCCCAGGTAAATTTAAAGATAGACCCCTCTTCTTGAACAATTTTTTTCCTAAAATACTCCAAGCAATCACCCCTTAAAAACTTTTTACTCTAAACCGGACCACCCTGTATAATATATAAAATAAATTCTAATTTTATTTTTTCTCTGACTATTCCTGTTTGAAGAGTTTCATAGATTGTAACCAGTATTGCTACCAGTTTTATGTTAAAATCGTATTTCAGTAACATAAAATTATTGATAAAATAAAAAAGTGACAGAGTAGTATGAACCAAATCATAATACGTAATAAACGATCGACTAGTATTCACTTTTTTCAATTCAATTCAATAATGTAAAGACTTGGCCTGAAAAAACCTATATTTTGTTCAAAGGCCACTTAAATAAAGTTATAAAAAAATGTAATTCAATTACTAAATGATATGAAATTTCGCTTTTATTTCAGAATACTCATTTGTTTTTAAAATATGTTCTAAACCGAAATGGCAATGCATTAAAATAATAAGATGAGTAATCTGTCGACAAAACGACACTAGGTGAGCATATAGCGATCGCTTACATGCTGACCATTACAAATTCATTGAACATATGTATCTGTAAATGCTAAAAATTTGCTACAATTTTTCTTCAAAATTGTGAACTGGCAGAATAACATATTTCTGATTATTTGATTTAGAAGTTTTTCTCAGCTGAATTCTTTTATTTCAATCTACGTTTTGATTTTTCTAACTATATTCATGTATTTCAACAGACCGTTTAGATTATATTTTTTTTATAATATTATATTTTTGTGTTTACAAATAACTACCTAGATATTCTAGCTTTACGAATTCACATTCAAAATTAATTCTTTATGACAGAGTCTATCCTGCAACACTTTATTCTTGTTCAATGATTTTTTTAGTATTTTTCTTTAAAATTATTAAGAATAAATAAAAATGCTCACTATTTTCGTTAAAATTAATGATAAACATTCTTATAAAGAAATTTGTTTTTCATGTTATCATAGTTTTTATCTCAGTTTTGGGTTCCTACAAAGTTTAAACAAAAAAAAAAAATTTATTTCACAAAAGTTTCTTATTTTTTGACTTAGAATCCGAATTTGAATAAAAAAGTACCCCTTCCCATTTGAAAACCTCGACTTCGGCCAATTTGTGTGATTTTTAGTCTTAAAAAACCCTTTTCCGGTACTTTCCGGAAGTTGAAAATATCACCAATCGATAGAGCACCCTCAATTTAGTTAATAAAATTTTTATTGAATTTTAAAATAATGGCTCTTTCCCTCTTAAAAACTTATGTGTATCAAGTATCAAGCTCTGGAATACTTGGTGTATTCATTGAATATTCGAGAAATGACCTCATGTCTTTAAATTTTTAAATTATATAGAGAATATGCAATCACTATCTTTTAAAATTTTACATTCAAAGTTTAAATATAGGTAAAAGAAAATATTTCGGTACCTACACATGAAACATCTTCAAAGACACCACTTTGTCAATCAAACTATTTTTTTAAATGTACCAATCCTTTCTAAATTCAGTTTAGATTTATATAGTAGAGTTAGTCGATAGCTTACTACTTATTATTTAAATTACTTATTACTACTTATTATTTAATACTTTCACATTCATATTAAAAATCCGAATGAGTTCAGAATAATTTTTTAGAGTGGGAATTTTAAATACTTTTGACAATCGATCATGTTAACCAACTGATTCCAATTAAATTAATACTATCACCTGAAAATTATACAATAATTTTTGTTGTTAAATTTTGAAAATTATTTTTAATCTTATTATTAATAATAGTATTACATTATTATAATCTTAATAAACATTTAAAACTTAATAAGTTTTCAAATTGGAAATGCGACAATTTTCTGGGATTTTTTTTTTATTGTATATAATTTTCTTTTTCATATCATATTATTATTTTTATTTTTGCTGGAACAGAGGAACGTAATAATTTCATTTTATTTATCTAAAATACCAGTTATGAACAGAAGACCACCATCCAAGTAATATCTCTAATCTATGAAACATCTTTGAAATCATAAAATAAATATTTAAGCGAAGTTATTTCAATGAAAACAAAAAAAAAAAAATTAAATTGTTTTTTTTTATAATCTTTGCAATATATTCTAATGCGATAAAAATTGATGAGTTTAAAAAAACAAAATTAGAGAGAAAAAAAATTTAACTTAAGTATAGATTTTCTTTGATGCAAATAAGTTAATAAACATTCAGTTTAAACTGTTATTATATTATATTCATATCTTTCTAAGCAAACATGGTCACATAAATCAAATTTTATGATAAAAATGTATGACATACACTATAGATATTTCAGGTCGATTTCTACTACATCGGCACGCGGCGACATCGTGCCAACAACGTGTATTTATTCACATCTCTACACCGATATCTGACGTCACGACAATATATTATTCTGGTATATAGTGAAAATCGGCTTTTATGCTGCCATTTTAAGAAGAATAAGAAATATATTGCAATATAGCAAAAACAGGAGCGTCAACTCGTCAAGGAGCAGTCTAACTATATCTAAATTTTTTTCAGAGTAACTTGGGCGTAACTGCAATTTACCTTCGTTTTTGTTTTGAACCATTATTAAAATTTGAGAAGGGTAATCTTAACTTTTATAAAATCTTTTCGCTTACATTTTTCTGTCATCCGCTGGTTAAACATAGTTTTGGTAATACCTAACTGGACTAAAAATAATAAATATGAGAAACAATAGTTTGTTTGAAAAAAATACTAGGTTGAAGATTTATTCTGAATTTCAGTGCGTGAGTCAGGCCCTTCTACATCTTATTATATTGAATTATGTTGAATATTATAGGCTTAATTTCCCCGTTGATACTTCACTAAAATAAAAAACCAATTTACATCTAACAACTAAAATATTTACAAAAAAAATCATTTTCATCTAAAGAATATTTTATTTCTGATGTTATTATTATTCGATATCTATAAGTTAGAGTATGATTAAGTTAGATACTAATTCACAGTCTATAAAGTTTGATCCTATATCTATTTCTCGAAATAATTTTTTCAGTCGTTATCACTTGCTGTAAGTAATATTGTTTTTTTTTTAGTTTGCTCATAAACTGTAAAATCTGTTTCATAATGACATTCAGTAGCTTGTATATTATTTAATCTATTATCTTATATATTAATACGCTTAAACGTCTGTTAAACTTTTCACAAAGCTTTTACAACACGAAGCTTTTTTCAACTAGATTAAACAACTTTATTAGAACTATTAAGAACTACGATAATGTGAAAAATTTTACTTAAAGACATAAACCACAAAAAAATAAAACCAAATAAAAACAAAAACAAATTAAAATTAACCTAAAAACAATTCACCTATTGAGCAATAGAATTGATTATCTGATTATATGAATTAATTAAAAAAAAAAAAAACAATGTAGCAAAGACAAGAACCGAATTATCAGAATATTATTATTATATCGATTTATAAATAATTAAAATAGCTTTGCTAAAATATTACGATATTACAGCAAAAAAACTTACCGAAAAAACAAATAGTAAATTTAGAAAATATATGTACCCAGAGCATCAATAAGCTTGCATGCTAGATCATTACTAATTTATTTGTTCAGTTTTTTGTTTTTTGTTTTTTGAATTTTTAATTTTTCATTTGTTGTTCTAATAAAGTTTTTCATCGGAAATATCAAGTGAAAACATATTTTTTTTTATGTTCTCTAGGGCTATTACGATAATAAAAAAAAAAACACAAAAAACGTGTCTATGACTATTTTAATGTGTTTTTAATCTGAGTGTGGTATGCATTTAGTTTAAATGCATTTAATTTCATATCTATATTGCCAGCGACATCTCTGTTCGCCACATTTTGTTGAAATGTACGTATATAATAGTATTTGTTAGCGAGCGTTTAGACATCAGATTTTGTTTCATGAAAGTTTTGTTTTACTTATTTTTATTACATTTACAAATTTTATTGCAATTACATCAAATTTTATTTCAAAAGTTTTAATTACATATCTCAAAGATAAACAAATATAGTTGCAAAGTATACTATATTTCTTCACGCAAAATCCACTTTCAAAACTTGCAAAATACGAAGTTACGAATATGCGAGACGAGTACTAATAATAAATACTTATAAATAAATATAAATATTCAGTGTAATTTGAGAACATTTATGAAATATAAATATTTAAATAGTAAACCAATTATTCTAAGTATTATTTGTATTGATGAATAATAATAATATTTAATACACATTTTTTGTATTTTTTAATGTATATCTTTCAATATATTGGCATAACACTATTAGGAATTTATAAATAACTTTTCTCGCAAAATTCACTTTTTCAACTTGTGAAATACGAAAATGCGTGTCGAGCACTATTATTTAAAAAACAAAAATTTATGATATTTTATAACAAAGTCGGATGTCAAACTTTAATGAACATCATTCATACGTTATAAACATAATTCAAAAACGTATAAACGCTGCCTTATATAAAAGTTTTTCTTCAAAACTATTAGCGATCAAAATTTTCAATTTGATTCTATGAAAGACAAATTAAATTATTATTTATTATATTATACATATTAAGTATATTATAAATATTGTAAATTATAATTTTATTCATTTTTTTATTCATTTTATTATTATTATTTAAATAACAATAATAATTACAATTATAACAATTTATGATACCGTACGTTACGTATTATAATACCTACCTACCTGGTGTGAAAATAAAATTTTAATACATACAGTGAAAAGTGCTTTCAAAATAAAACAAAAAAAATATAAACCTGAAGTAGGCCTGCGGAATTATCTACAGGTCCATTGTTTAATAAATAAATAAATACCTAAATAAAAAATATAAAAAAATAGTTATAGATAGATCAAACAATATTGTAACTTACTAGCTATTCCCGGCGTAACAATTGCCGGTCTAGCATTAGCATTATAAATGAAACAATTTATTTTATTTGTTTATTTTCTTTATTTTCTTAAAAAGATCAATGTTTTACATATTTTTTTATTACATAATAAATAAGTTACAAATTGAAAAACTTAAAACTAAAATTCACTTTATTTAATATCTTAAAAATAGTTTAACATTTTCATACTTATTCAAATATTTCACTAAAAACACAATTCTCTATTTCACAGTTGTATGTTGCTTTGGCTAGAGAGTACGATCTTTTAGTGTTAGTGTAATATAAAGTGTTAGTGTAATATAAAGATATTACTTAACCATAAAGGGATAAGTTTAACAGTGAAAATTAGGGTAATTAAGGAATGAAGTAGATTAGAATATTTTTGAATAATACTATGAATTTAACTCCAAATGCTCGACATGAATTTAAGAGTGTAATTCAATCAAATTATGAAGAAGTCATACAATAGTGTGCGGTTCATATTTAACTGAAAATTCTAATGATACTCTTGTTTATTATTGTCTATGAATATTCAGAGTGTTTGAATGGCTTTGTATTTTTTTTTTTGATACAATGTTCATTTGTTTTATTTTATTCACTTTATTATTTTATTCTTGAAGACTCATTTAGACGTGGGCGCGGGTCAATTTTTCATCACTGACGTGAAGAATAACGTTTAAGAATATGGGTTATTATTGATTTATTTATTTAATTGATATTTCTGAAGCAATATACTTCTTTCATAATTGCGCTAAGAACTAACTTTAATTAAACCTCCAGCTATAGAGCAAACATGGGTCTGTATACACTATACTTTGTATTCAATAACAATTTTTGTTTTTATATCAAAATCTATTAAATTCAATATTTAGTTACATGTGAATCTAAGGGACTACATTTAAGACCTCCTTCGAACATAAAATTATTGACGCATTTGTTTGTACCATTTATAGTATAATAATTTGTTATAGTCTATCTGTAATAATAACGATTCATAAAGAAAACAAAAACAATTAACGTGTGGGTGTTCTATCCGAAAACAAACAAATAAGACATCTATTGAAAAAGGAAACAATGGACCACTCAGAGATTAATTTATTCATTATAATACACACAAACATATGTCTTTTTGTATATAAACAATTTAAATATAAATTTCACCAGACGATCTACCATCTGGAAAATTTTTTTTAAAGCTTACCTGATTTTTATGCATTTTTTTATATTTGTTTTTCATATTAGATACAAAATATGTAATTTTATCTAATAGTTTTTGGTTACAATAATAGTTATTTTGTCCTGCAGCTTCAGGACAATACATATATAAAGATATTGGTTTTTTTTTATGAAATGAAATTGGCAAACTAATAAAGAAAATCACCTGAAGGAATATTTGAAAGTAAATGATAATTCAATATTTACTAAGTATTTACATAATCGTCTTTAATGAAATTTTTAATATAATCAATGAAAATTGGTTATTTACTTTAATGAAATTATAATTTGTTAAAGAACTTAATTTGAAATCACCGTAAAATTATTATGATTTTTGGTAACTAATATTTAAACTTTGAATTTTATATGAGTTATAAATTTTTATTGTATTCATTATGATAAATTTCCATAATTATAAGAGAGAAATTAGAGATAATTTTATTGTAAATCTTATATTAAATTAATTTTGAATATAAAATATAGATTTTTTTTACAGATTATTTTAATAACATAAAGAAATAAAGTTTAAATAATTAACAAATAATTATACTGAAGAAATAACATTATAAATAAATGACTTTATAAGTTATATTTTTACTGAGTAGTTTATTTTACGACTAAATCAGTTATTAATTAAATTTTTTTTTTTAAATTAATAATTTATAAAAAAAGAAAAACATTATCTAATAATAACACCTTTGGATAGCGAATTCTTGTATGTTTAGTATGCTATTATTTTTATTAAATAAAGATTGGTTTAACTCACTTAACCGCTTTATAGAGAGGTTAGTTTAATTTGAGTAAATTTTTGAGAAGTTAATTGAGAGTATAAATTACAATTCAATTGCTGAAAGGAACCCATTTTTGTAGATTAGACATAGATTAAGATTACACCATCCGTTTAAAAGCAATGAAATCCCAATAAATTAGGTAAAATATGATTCAAAAAATTGATCAACTATATGTAAATTAACAAGCAAAATATGTTTAGGAAATTGTTTCGTTCATCATAACGCTATTAGAACCCATCAGTAGGTCTTTTTAGTGTTAGACTACCTATACAACTTCTATTTTTATTTTGATTGATTTTATAACTTATTAGAAGATGTCAATAGTACATCTGTAAGTTATAAAAATCGACCAAAATTATAATTTAACATACTAAAGTTAGTACGTTAAGTTATAAAATCAATTAAAATGAAAATAGGAGTTGTATAGGTAGTCTAACGCTAAAACTAACTACTGATGAGTTCTAATAGTGTTATGATGAACGAAACAATTTCCTAAACATATTTTGTTTGTTAATTCAAATTATAATAATATTTATAGATACAATGGTGACATAAAACGTCTATGTATCAATATTAATTAATAAATCGAACTTGTTCTTTTTATTAAAAGTAAAATGACATAGAAATTTTAATATTTCCCATTTGAAAAAATTATATTTACATAAATTTATTTTATATACGTAAATGCAAATATATATTAAGTAAGTAAGTATTCGACTGTAGTGTGCAATTCAGAAACCTAAAATTTGCTTAAATAAATTTTTTTTTTTTAACTGTTTAAAAGTATTTATTAAATCTTTAATTTAGCATTTTGATTTATTTAAAAATCATAAGTTTATTCTAATCCTACGTACTAAAGTTGAGGATGAATAATCTAGTGATTAGACATCTTATTTAGGTTAACCACACCTATACTGCTAAGGTGCTCCTTTCTAATATACTCGCTAAAGGTAGGCATACAAGATTCAACGCTACATAGTTTGAATGGTTTGACAATCTGCTAGCATAGTTCCTTGTTAGTCATTAGAATTTATCCCGTATGTTCAGACCATCGTGTATGTTGCAAATTTTTTACCTACCAAGGTTTTGGTAATGATTCTTAAATTTTTTGATTGTAGTCTTTGTATAATTTTCACATTAATTTTAGAGATACTTTTGGACAATTGACAGCCATATAACCAGATTGGTTTTAAAATTGAATTCTATAAAAATGCTTTATAGTCCATATCGAGAGCAGAGTTTCCACGTTCAATTCTAAGACCAATATCACGTGTTGACAGCTTCCTTCCCTAAAGTGATAGTAAACTATACGTATTAATAATTTAATTTTTATTTTTTGTAATTTCTTTAACACAATTTTTTTTATTAATCTTTTGGAAAAGATTCAAAGAGAGCTGTAGCCCTAACAGAGCAAGTATTCACTGAACATTTTTTTCGTTTAAATTCCGACATTTTCATATGTTTTAAATTTTTTTACATTATTGATTAAAATATAGATTGCCATCAGTTACTTTAAACCACTATCTGCCAGGGCCGCTGAGATATTTTCAAAATAAATTCATCATAAATTTAGATTATTTCAGAATTTGATAAATTGGTTTAATATATTTTATTACAATATTTTTTAAATAAATTTAAGTTCTTTAACAAGGTTTTGTCTATTTTAAATAAAGAAAAAAAAAATGATTTAACTAACAAAAAAAAGTTCTTAATTTGTTTATTTTGAACTAGCATAAAAAAAAATGAGTGCTCTTAATGTCATTCAATATGAACTTTACTCCAAAAATCAGGAAAATTAAAAATTTTTGCAATCAGATCTCATATCTTTAATTTCTATAAAAGGTTTTAATAGTTCGTTACTTTTAAAAATTTTGTTTGCTATTTTTTACTTCCTACTTAAATTCATCACTTTCATTATTTCATTAATTTTATCTTTTATATAACTTTTACAAAGACTTTTTAATTCTCTTTTAACAAAATCCCAATAACTTTTTATTTCAATTAAATCCAAGTATAAATACTCAATTGATGTTTTCTCTACAATTTAGATGTCAAAGTGTTGTTTGTATCTTTGACAGTACTCGAGTGGATTTTATTTACTCAGTGACGTGACATCAATTAAAAAGTTTTGATGGGTGTCACGTATTTCTGCACTATTCATTATTTCTTTATTATAAACAAACTTATATTATACATATATATATATACATCCATCTATACAATAATGGTGAATATAATAATATATACATAATAATATCAAATTTCAGATTTATCAAAATTTAATTGCTATACTGAATTTCAAGTATATTATCTCAGCTATTATATTAATTTAAAGCTTTCAAGATAAAATCAATTAGTTACTGAAAATATCGACTTCATCTTAAATAATTATTTAATTTTATAAAATGAATTAAATTTACAGTGTGTGTAAAAAATAAATGACTTAAATTATTTTATTTTTAGTGTGTCATATAAAAGCTGTTGTATAGAAATGATTCACGTGCTTTAGTGAAATTTAGATTATACGTAAATAATATTAATTATAATTTACAGTTAAAAAAATTATACCAGCCGAATTATTATTACCGTTTCACACGAACAACATGTTCCTGGAAAACTAATTGTGTCTAATTAAGTTGAAATTCGAATAGTTACAAGAGACGTAATTGATAGTTTGTTAAAAAATTAAATCATGATAATTTGGATGCCATCTCATCATTCGATAGGTGTATAGAGTTCTTAGAATTTAAACTTTAATTAAAGGTCCACCCTCAAACAGCATTTATATAAGTTTTTGAAATAGAAACATTGAAAAATTTGAGAAAATAATATCATTCAATGAATAAATTTTCTTATTTTTTCAAAATACAGTGATTTACAGTAATTTTCTTTTGAATTAAATTAACTGGCTTCCAGCATTTTCGTACGTCAGAAATACAAATAACAGTCATAAACACACCATCTCCAATATACTGATTAACTTCAGTTTTATTTATCGCGAATGGATGTTCAGGATGTAGTTTTTCCGACATATGTTCTAAAAACTCGCCAGTCCAAAGATATTTAAAAAAAAAATCGTACGGAGTTTTCAAATGTAATATATTAGTTGGAAGAGTTATGCTTCCCTTAAAACTGACTTCATCTGATTTATTTTAGAACTCTTTTTGTTTCCAAACAACTTTTGAATAGATACTTATTTTTTAAATCTTTCGCAGCAGTTTTTGTATCAACAAAGCTACTGCTGGTACGAGGAATGAATATTCCGTGTATTTTCATTTTCATACGTTTATGATCATTGATACATTTTCAATATCAAACAAATCGTCATCGTTTTCCATGGCTGGCACAATTACAGGATTCTGATCGCACTCAAATCTGATGCATACAAATTTAATTTCGCTTTCGTCCCATGCATTCATAATTATCTTTTTTCATTTAGATATATTACTTTACTCTTTTTCAAAATGTATATCGAGAATTATTTGCAAAGTGCATTTATTTGCAATCAACGAAATATTATCAAAATAACTAGCATAAAAACTTCAGACTGCTAAATAAATTTTGAATGTTGTTGAAACAAAAATTTAGACATTTTGTTGGATAAATTAGATTCAAATAATATAGAATAAGTCAAAAATTATATAGGATACACCTTCTTCTGCATAGTATACGAAAGTTTTAATGAAGATTCATATAATGTACCTAAGTTATTTATAAAAAAAAACAATCATACAAACTTATTATATGTTAAATAATTAAATTGTTGTCAGGTTTCCGTTCACTAATAATTTTTAATATTTGATTGCAAATATCGATATTTCGGAAGCAACCTACTTCCTTCATCAGTGCTTGTGACTAACTGTATACATTAATTCATTATTTTTCCCCTTCTTATATCCTATTCCCTCCATACTAGCTATCTATTTTACCTGTACTTTTTCCAATTATTTTATTAATTTAAATAGCGGTGAAAATCCATTCCCTAAATCATTATTCAATCTATCATCTACCTGTACCCTCGAAATTGCTAAACTCTCATATGTGTCTAGTTTGCTTGTTTTGTGTACCTCCTTTATTGATGATAAATTGGTTTTATCAATTTTATGGTGTTCCTCTATTATGTGTTTAGCAATTGCCGACCTAAAATTCGTAGTACCTCTTATTCTTGCTAATTCAGCTTCCCTTAAATGTTCTTGGAATCTCACCGTAATTAACCGTTTTGATTGCCCTATATATACTTTTGAACAGTTGTGGCATGATATTTTATAGATGCCGTTGACTTCTTCCATCTCCTTTTTATCCTTTGCTGATCCAAGTATACTGCTCATTTTTTGACTTCTGCTAGTTGTTACTAGTTCCAGATTGTGTTTCTTGAACATTTTCTTAAACTTATCGGTGAATGTTGAGTACGTTACGCGTTATTATATGTATATGTTGAGCATAATATCTATTTCAGAAGATTTCTTCAACGTAAAAGCTAAAGAATAAACATGAGATATATAAACAAGCCAAAAGATATATTTAAACAATCGAAAACACAGTCATATGAACTGATTCTATTAAATACAAGTTCACACTCTTTAAAAAAACTTGTTTAAATTGTTCAATTATTTGTTCGCATAAACTTTAATATGAAATTCGTCAAGTTTAAAATAAAAACAGCCACAGAAGAGCAACTATAATGGTTACAACATCTACATCTTTTACCTTAACTCTACCATTATATAGACCAACTAGGACTTGGTTGACATACTTGATAAATTAAATACATTACATTAAATAATTTTGCTGTACTAAGTCAATAAATCTGGTAGTTGGGGCTCACTTTTATTATAATTTTAATTATGGTTTTTGAATTGATATTTAAAGAATTTTAGAACAATCAATTTCGATTGAAATCATAATACTATATAACATAATATACTAAAAGAACATGTTGCTGTTTCCATTGATTTTCTACAAATCATTGAATTTCTATACAGACTGTATAGACTGAAAAAATGTATTTTACAAGCCAGTGCTCCACTCTCAATAGATTATTGTTCAATTAAAGTTGTATATATAGATAATTTTAAATATTAAATCATACTCTAATTTGTGACAGTAGTATTATTTTTGCAAATTATTTAAATATAACCATTAACTATGTAATTAAAAAAAAATGTTTTATTAAATCAATTAGTTATATTGAGGATTCGTGAATAATAATTTCGTGATGTAAATCAGGAATATGGAAAAATTAATAAAATGTTGTCATCGAATACAAAATTATTATTTTATATGAATAATAAAAATTTAAATAAACTAAATTAATAATTTTATATGCATATGTTTATATGAATCATATTCAACCAGGAAAATAAATTAATTTAGTTTATTGAGTCATATGTAATTTTTCTAATTTACATTTATTAATTATTATAGCAATTAAATAGTTTTTATTTACACAAAATGGTACACCGGAATTCAAATAAATTTGGTACGAATGAACAAAGAACCTATTTGCTTAACCATATTAATTTGGTGAGAATATTTTGCTTTTTTAAATTAATTTTCATATGAGAGTTATGTATTAAAAAGTTACTATTGGTACCTACATTCTTCGACAATTTTTCAACATAAAATTTTAGATGAATTGAAGTTTTCATAAAAATAAACTAACAAAAATATTGACATTTTCAAGTATTATAAATAATTTTTATAATTTCGAAAATCATTAAATTAATCAAAATTTCTAATAAGTGTCAAACATTTTTTTATTTTTTCTTTTTGTTTTATAAAATTACAATTTTTTAATCGAGGTTTGTGCAATAACAAGAATTTCGTATGGTAAGTATGAAATCAACTGATCCCATCTCTTGTAAATTTTCATTATAAATTAAATATTGAAATATTTTCTTCTGAATATGGGTTCTAGGGGAAATATTTTCAAATTACTATTATTTTAAATATTTGTAAGTGTAATAAATAAAAATGTTTTACAATTCAATTTTTTATCTTGATTGATGGCTGTTATTTAATCATCATAGTTCATCCAAGAAAATAGAAACCAATTAAAATTATTTTCGAAAGCAATTTGAAGTAAACCAAAATTCTGGAAGATGACGGATAACGTGGTTGAAAAATCAACGTTATTGATTGAATTTAAGCACCAAATATTGGTTAGAGTTGCAACAAATAAAGTTATAATCTCGATTATGGTATATAGCTAACATTTAGAACGAATAAAGCACAAAAAGTAGAAAAGCATAAAAAAAAGTCAACAATTTTATTTATAAATAACAATAAAATAGCTTTTAAGTTTACAAACGTAGCAAATTCTTAAAACAGCTCCCTGAACATAGCTAGCATTCAATTTACATAAAATAGTTGCTTCATATTGATATTAAATCTATATAAAATTTCACTAGAATACAACTTTATAACACTACAATTCAGATACAGTACAAATATTATTTTATAGTTTTTTTCTAAAATCTTAATTTAACTGTTATTCTCTTCTTTATTTTTTTGTTTTCTTTCCTTCTCTTTAAAAGGTCAAAGTATTTCAGAAATTTAAACAACCTGTTACGTAACACGATGGCAGACTAATAATTACTGAAGTAATAAAGTAGTAGTAACATGTGTAAAATAACTATTATCCTACTGTTACCTTTGTGCTTACAAAATTTTATATTATTCTTTTTTTTATAATTAAATTTTTGTTTACCTGAATACCTTCCCAAATTAACCGACATCTCCAGCTTAATTACTGAGCATATAATGATAAAAAAAATTAAAATTAAATTTGAAATCTAGGCACGTTTTGAATATTTTACTCACGTTCAAATATATGGTTAGTACGCTGTTAAATTTCTTTGGCAGGTTGTCAAAAAAAAATTCTTTTAATTTAAATTGTAAATTTGATAACTTTTTTTATATTATTATAATTTTCTGTTTTTTATATAGAAATATTTCATTTTTTTTATTATGAATAATAAAATTTTTGAATTATTTACAAGCATTATTATAATAAAACTGATTAAAACAATTTCACAATAGATATAAATAAAAAATAATTATTGTTAAAACTATTTTAAATAAATTTAAATTTCGATAATGTGGTACATTTGGTTTATTGATTATGAAGGTATGTTAAGGTTTATTTGTAAACTACCCATTTATAATTTTAATTGAAAATTGAATAGCCACGTTTAATATCGAAGTATTCTAATTTAACTTTAAATAAATTTAATATCCATATGCGGTCAAAAATTTCTTATGTTGCATATGGGAGCATGTCATTTGCCTGTTTGCATATTTCTTGTAATTTGCCTGGCATATTCATTTGCCATATGCGAGATTCTCAGTTAGCAGAGATTTAAGAGCTGGATTCAAAATCAAAGTTCTACGTCTTTTACATAATTCTTTTATACTAGTAAATTATTTTTATGAGTAGCCGATAGTGGAAATCAACAAAATGATTGAAGCCGAAAATATTAAATGAATTAAAGTCAGATTTTGGGAATGCACATTTGATCATAGTAAAAATAAAATTTTAAGTCTGTAGTTAAAAAAGTTAAAAAAGATTTAGCTTCCTTAAGATATTCTGTACAAAAACGGTTTTTCATACTTAAATCCCATCAAGTCGTAAATTATTTATTATGGAAAACTAAAACAACATCCATTTTCTTTTCAGTAATTTATTTACATATTTTTAAAATTATTACAATTATAATAATTATAATGAATGGAATTTTTAAACCGTAAAATTAATTTCGAAAATTAATTGAACTGATAAAATCATAATATTAAATCTGTAAATGGAAAAAATGTCGGTACAATTTCGAACGCCATTTCTTAACCGATTTTCATTATTTTTTTTTTCGCTAATGATAGATTTTTTATCAAAATTTTTTAATTTTCAATTAGAAATTTCAATTTAAAATTTTACTTATCTAAAAGTATACACACACATTTTTTTTTTTTTTTTTTTCTTTATTAATTCAAAATACGAATAAAATATTACAAATAATTTGAAAAAAATATTGCATAAAACAAAAATAAATACATTCAGTATGATCTTAGCCTAAGCTGTGTGATCTTCAAAATATGAATGAAAATTACAATTATAAAAATTGAAAATTTAAAAATACGTTTCTTTACTAGTACTAAAATTATATAAGTTGAAAGTTAAGAATACGAACAACAAAAAGTAAAAACAAAAAAAAAGAAAAAAAATAAAATGAAATAAAATAAAATATTAAACCAAAAACTTACATCTAGAAATTCTAATTTACATAAAACTAAAAGTCTTCCCTCAATAATAAATGAAGAAAGAAGACAAAAACAAAAAAGAGAAAAAAAAAAAACAAAAAATAAAATAATTTATAAAGCAAAAGAAAACAAAAATATCTTTTACTTATGGATCAAGTTTACATGAAAAAATTTTTAAGTTTATTAATTTAATTCAAAATATACCTCTTTATTTCCTTCTTGAATATGCACACGTTATTTATATTTTTTATTTCTGATGGTAAATCATTAAATACTTTTAGGCAGTTATAGAGGCAATTATTCTTCTGATTATTTGTTTTAAAAAGACTTAAATAAAAATTTGACTTATTTCTAGTATTGTAATTATGAATGTCTACTCTTCTATTTAAGATGAAATTATGTTTAATATGATTATTAATTATTTTGAATCCGATCATAAATAACTCTTTTTTGCATATGCTATCAAAACTCAAGTATTGATCATTATACAGTTGGTCACTAGGAAACAGGACAGGGTACCTATTAATAATTTTAATGGCTTTTTTGTGTAGAATATTCAAGCGACTCAAAGTAATTTGGGGTGCTCTGCTCCATATTGGATTAAGGTACACTATGTTTGATAAAATATAGGAGCAAAATATGGAATATAACATGCTGACGGAGAAATAATTTCGAAGTCTCTTTAATACAAATACGTATGGAGAAATTTTTTTGATAACATGGTCAACATGATCTTTCCATTTTTGTTTTGTATCAATTACTAAACCCAAATAGTTGAAAGTCTTTACCATGTCAATAGAATTACCATTAAGAAGAAAAGAAGTGTTATTAATTTTTTTATTTTCAAAAATCATAATTTTTGTCTTTTTTACGTTTAGACAAAGACGATGTTTAATAAGCCATTCGTTAATTGTTTTTAGATCTTCCTCAATTGCAGCTTTTAATTCCCTTTCATCAAATTCGGCATATCTCAAAACTGCGTCATCGGCATATAGTTGTAAGGAACCTATTAAGTTTAGCTTTGTCATATCGTTAATATAAATTTTAAAAAATTCTGGCCCTAAAATAGATCCTTGAGGAATTCCTTTTTGTACGATTTTTGATGAACTATATACATTACCGATACGAACTTCTTGCTGGCGATTGGATAGATATGAATGTAGGAATAGCAATTGTCTGTCGGTAAAATTCATCAATTGAAATTTTTTAAGTAAGATTTCATGATCTACACAATCGAAAGCCTTTTGCAAATCTAAGAAAATACATGCAACATATTTTCCCTCATCCGAGTTTTTTGAAATGAAATTCGTCAGACTTAGACAGGCCGCCGTTGTATTTGAGTTAAGTTCAAATCCATATTGCTCTTCATGAATTATATTGTTATTTCTTAGAAAGTTTGTAAGGCGGTCTTTTATTATGATCTCGAAAATTTTTGAGAAGGCTGTGAGAACTGATATAGGTCTATAATTGGAACAAATATTTCTGCTTCCGTTTTTGAAAATTGGGGTTACTATAGCTTTTTTTAAAGAGTTTGGAAAACATGATGTTTCAAAAGAAATATTTATAAATTTGACCAAAATCCGACTTAAAGGTTCGCAAAACCTTTTGATAAATTTGGTTGATATCTTGTCATATCCTGTCGCTGCACTTGAATTTAGAGAAAGTATAACCTTTTTGATTTCTTCAATATTAGTATGACTTAAGAAAAAATTGGAATAAATAGTAGGTATAAAATTGTTCATATATATATTATCAATGGGATCTATTGAAATATCTATTTTCTTTGTAACATTTATAAAAAATTCATTAATAAACTCAGCTATATCTTTCTCATCGGATACGCATCGGTTATCAACTTCTAGGGATTTTATGCTACCGTGAGTTTCTATGTTAGTGTCTTTGTTAAACATAATTTGTTTATAAATATTCCATATGGTTTTACTATTATTAAGACCCTTTGAAAGTTTTTCTGAGTAGAATTTTTTTTTCGCTATATAAACTAAATTTTTAACTTCCTCTTTAGAGTCTTCATATAGTTTTCGCACATGTGGATCATCTGAATATTTTCTTTTATATTTGAAATAAGAATCACGAATTTTCATTTTTTTTAAAATATCATCTGTCATCCAATCATGCTTCTTATTATTTTTTACTATAGTTTTGGTGTTTCTTTCAATTATTTCCGTTAGCTTCCCTACGAAATCGTCAAAATTGTTCACCGTTTCAAGGTTAGTCCAAATATCGGGATTTTCTAAATTTTCATACATTAAAACTACTTTTCGGAGATTTAATTTTTCTAAACTTGGCTTAACGTCTACACTTACAGAGAACAGTTGGTGGTCAGAGAGACAAGTATCTGAGATATGAAAATTGTACTTATATTGAATAATATCAGATATGAGATGATCAATGATAGTGTGAGAAATCACTCTTGTAGCATACTCCGTTGATAGTTTATTAAAAATTATATAGCCATTACTAAGTAAGGTATTAGTATAACTTTCTACTTCTCTACAGTTAGTTTTTAGTAGATTAATGTTGAAGTCACCTAAAATAATAGAGTGGCGGTATTTTTGAGTAAATTCATCAAGTTTCTGAATGAAATCTTCAACTCGTGTTCTGTGATGTCGATATATTGACATGATATTAAAACCTAGCTTCGTTAATTTGACTGTTAAAAAAGTTGAGGAATTAAATTCTTCTTTATCAACAAGAGTACTGCTAATTTTTTTGCTAACATATATGGCTGATCCGCCATAAGGAACTTCCAGATTTGAAAAATATGCTTCATATCCGGGTAAATTGAAAAACCGATTTTCATCTTCTTTTAACCAAATTTCGGTGAGAGCGATAACATGAACTTCACAGCTATATGATTTAATTAAAATTTCTAAATCATTTAATTTATTACGTAGACTTTGAATATTTACATATACTATATTAAGATTATTTTTATAATTCATTCTGTTATTATTTGATGCAGAAAAATAATTTACCTTCAAGCCTTCTTTAATATCTATCGACTCATCTAAACGCATTATTACCAAAATTAAAAATAAAATTTATTGACAATAATAATTGAACTAATTTTCGAGATAACATTGATGACGTCATGCTATCACATGTGTGCATTATCATATAAAGATGTAATAATATAACTAGTTTTAGTTTGAAAATTTGATTGACACGCGGTGGAAATAAAAAATAATAATTTGCAAAAATCGAAATAAACGAGTAAATTAATAAGAAGAAATTAATTTGTATAAAATAAGTAAAAAATTTTAAGTGAAAAAAAAAATTCAAAAAGATAAAATATAGTAATAATAGTAAATGAATTAAAAAGGTAATAATATTCTTATTAAAAATTATTGATGACGTCGTGCTTTTAGATGTGTAATTCACCATAAGAGATTGTAAAATCATATAAAAAAATATTTTAAATATGAAAACGTGTTCAGAAACAAGTAGGATAAAAGAGATAAAGCTTAACATAATAATATTTAATAAAAAAAAATAAAAAAATTTTACAAAATTAAAAAATATGCAAAAAAAAAATATAACATAAAAGTTGTGAATAATGCAAAATAATTTTTTGATTTTAACGAAATTAAGTGTATTGTGAATTTGCATATCGTAAAAATTATTAAAACTATTGTGAATTTGTGTTATGTTGGATTGTTGTTTTTTGTTTTAACAAATTCAATATCATTAATACTACTAATTCTAAATACCTTTGAATTTTCGGTTTGCTGGAGAAGTATGTTGCCTTCTTTAATCCATAAAAATTTATATCAATATAAATTTTTGACTTGTTTTGCTTCATAGAAGAGTTTAGCCTGCAGATTTGTAAAATGATGTCGAAAAAATATTTCTCGATTGTTACTATCTTTTATTCCCAGTTCGGCCGTGAAAATATGTTTTCGGTCTCGTTTTTTTTTCATAAGCTCTGCTTTGATTTTTCCAGAACTAAGTTCGACCAAATACAATTTGTTGTTGCCATCAACGGCACCCTTTTCAATACAAGAAATTTTTAGTATGTCATCCTTTTTTACTTCCGCATTTAACTTTTCGCTTATTTTAAGCAATGTGTCCACTGGATTTGAGAGATTCGAAGGTAAGCCGGCTATCACAATATTATTTTTGTTTTTCATTTGCTGAGATTTATCATAATGTGACTCCAGTATATTCACTTTCCTTTCCAGATTTTTACATTTCATATCCGTGTCAAGAATTTGTTTTTTTAAATACTTGTTTTCTTCGATCACTTGCTTATGTTGTTGTAAAAAGCCATCCATCTGTATAGATATGTAACTTTGCGATTTGTGAATATCCATCACTACAGCACCCAATGTTTTTATATATAAGGCTAAGCTTTCAAGTGTGCAATTCTTAATGTTGATATCAGGTAGGTTGACATCATTTAGAAAACTATCTTTTGGAATTACATCCACTTCATCAACAATTGTAATATTTGCCTGTGACGGACATTTTTCACATCTCCAACTCACTCTTTTGGCGATGACATCATTGTATGTTGCTTCACTTATGCCAGCGCATTTTAAGTGGTGAGGTGCTTGGCAAGGCCCATTACATATTAAACCAGTATTCTTTGAGGTAAAGTTCCTTTTACAAATGATGCACTGACTTTTACTCATGTTGAATAATTTATTTTAATTTTTTGATTAGGTTAAATTAAATTTTCTACTATTATTTTTATTGTTTTTGTTTTAATTATTTTTCTATTTTATTTTATATGTATATTTGGCGCGAAAAACAAAAGTAAAAATAATTTGTTCCCACAAAAAGTTTATAACAAAATATTCGGAGCAAATTATATAAATTATAAATAAAAATGTGTTATTGAAAAAAAATTAGTAAAATTTTAAAAATTTTGATAATATTTTATTTTATATAATATTTTATTTTATTTTTAAAAAAGAACTCGGAAAATTATGTTGTTACGATTTGACAGTCTGACAGTTTCTCACATTTTCACAAAAGTGTGCCTCAAGGTAGTATTCTGGGTCCCATACTGTATTTGCTCTACACCAATGATTTGCCACAAATGGAAAATATAACAGTAGCTATATATCGCGGAAAATTAAACTCAATGAGATAACATCGGTACATGTAAATTTTACAAATAAAAAATTAGAAAATCAACCATCGGTAAATCTGGATAGGGTAAAGATACCCCAAGAAAACAACGATCAATACCTAGGAATGACATTAGATGTCAAACTTAGATGGAGAGCACGTCAAAAAGAAAAAAATTGAGCTTGATAATAAGTATAGAGAAATATACTGGCTCTTCGGTCGAAATTCGAAATTACCTATATACGTAACAAAGATATTGTTATGTAATCAGATAATCAAACCGATATGGTTGTATGGCATACAAATATGGAGCCAAACGAACACAATATGTACTTTGTATACAAAAATTCCAAAATAAAGTCTTGCGCAACCTGGTAAATGCCCCTTGGTATGTTCGCAACAATGGCTTGCACAGAGATCTAAAAATTCCTTGCATAGAAAATGAAATAAAAAGATATGCAGCAAAGCATTTGACTCGTCTGGAGGGTCATGTTAACGTTGAGGCACTCACTAGATTTAATACGATAGAATTTAGTTAACTTTTTCTTTAAGAAAATTAAACGATAAATAAATTAATGGTTAGTCCGTCGGACTAGTTGTCAATGGAGGGGTATGGTTTAATCAGTAAAAATGGAAGCTACGGGGCTCATTGTGTCTGTGAAGATTCCCACCAATCCACGCAAAAATAAAAAAAAATTTCACAAATGCAAAACAAAAGTAAAGTTTATAAAGCCATTTTAATTTACATTTTCATAATCCAAATGAGTTCACCGAAATGTAGATGTTGGACAAAGAAATTAAATATATCAATTGTTTCCAAAATAAAATGGTAAAAAAGAAACAGAAATAATTATTTCAATAACTGTTTCAGAAAAATAAATACTGTTTTAAAAAATAATGGTTGAACGTCGAAAAAAATCGAGCATTTTTCAGAAGCTAATAATTTTTTACAAAAATATACTATATGTGGTATGTTACCTATATGTATGTAAATATATATTCTACTAGGGGCCCCTGTTCAGTAATTATATTTCAAGTTGAAGTCAAATTTAAAGTTTTAAAAAAAACAGTAATTTACGTACTGACATAGACTTCGCACGATATAGCAGAAACCACTCGTGTTTAATAAAAAGTTTTGTGGTTAGTAAGTTTTATTTTATAATACACATAAATACACGTCCCTCATATACTGCTTCGTTTCCGATATATTCCCTATAGTAAAAAGCATTTTGTGATAAAATTACTAAAAATAAAAAGTTTTGTCATTAAAGAGGTACGTATATATATACCTACATAATACATAATTTTAATAAAAGCTATATTATTACTACAAATAAAAAAAATTTAGAAACAGTTACTTAAAAAGATAAAAATGAAGAATTCAAGTGACCTACTATATCAAAATAAATTTGCTAGTCATATGAACAATTCAACTGATTTTTTTTGTTTTTGCTTTTTTATATTTTTTATTTGAGATGAATTTGTTTCTCTGTTTTTTTTTTAGCATATGTACATAGATTCATTAGCAAGTACATAATATAAAATATAATAACTGATTTGTTTACTTTTGTTTATTATTTTCATAAGATCTCACTTATGCATAATGTATTTGCTGAATAATAAAATCGGATGTGTACAAAATGTTCAACTGTGTGCGAATTTTTGTTTTATATATAATCTTATATATTATATATATTTTTAGAGTAGGAGAATCGAAATAAAATAAAAAGGTGTCAACTGCGCAGGACCTTAAATGCTTGTCAATTATAATTATAGATAGGTACTCTAACTCTACTATATAAAAATAAATTTGGTAGTCATATGAACAATTCAACTGATTTTTTTTGTTTTTGCTTTTTTATATTTTTTATTTGAGATGAATTTGTTTCTTCGTTTTTTTTTTGGCATATGTACATAGATTCATTCGCAAGTACATAATATAAAATATAATAACTGATTTGTTTACTTTTGTTTATTATTTTCATAAGATCTCACTTATGCATAATGTATTTGCTGAATAATAAGATCGTATGTATACAAAATGTTCAACTGTGTGCGAATTTTTGTTTTATATATAATCTTATATATTATATATATTAGAAGTTCATTAAGGAGTAGGAGAATCGAAATAAAATAAAAAGGTGTCAACTGCGCAGGACCTTAAATGCTTGTCAATTATAATTATAGATAGGTACTCTAACTTTACTATATAAAAATAAATTTGGTAGTCATATGAACAATTCAACTGATTTTTTTTGTTTTTGCTTTTTTATATTTTTTATTTGAGATGAATTTGTTTCTTTGTTTTTTTTTGGCATATGTACATAGATTCATTCGCAAGTATATAATATAAAATATAATAACTGATTTGTTTACTTTTGTTTATTATTTTCATAAGATCTCACTTATGCATAATGTATTTGCTGAATAATAAAATCCGATGTGTACAAAATGTTCAACTGTGTGCGCATTTTTGTTTTATATATAATCTTATATATTATATATATTAGAAGTTCATTAAGGAGTAGGAGAATTGAAATAAAATAAAAAGGTGTCTACTGCGCAAGACCTTAAATGCTTGTCAATTATAATTATAGATTAATAAAATGGTAATATATACAGGTTTATTATTACTTTTTTCACTTTGTAAGCTGTGTAAGCATATAGCTTGAAATGATAATGAATGGCGCAAATGTTTAAATGAAGCAAAGTACATTCAAAACTCGTTCCAATTACGTCAACTTTTTGATTTCATTTGAGGATTGAAAGTTTCCACTAATGTATTAGCACCGTAGTGGAATGAATTTAAAGAGTTTCTTTGTGAAGATTATTTGATTACCCTCGATGAAACAGTTTCGAAAATCGAAAAAAACTTCTTGTAGGAAAAACAATTTGATTACCACCCATATTCTGTTAGACTTATCTCGCGATATCGCGTGAAAATATCTCTGAAGAGATAGTTTTGTATTCTGTTAGACACCACAGAGGCGATATAGAGCAAATTGTCGCGACAGCAAATGTCAAAACAGTTTCGTGAGTAATTTCTGTTAGACCTTTGACGAGACCCGATAGCCATTTTTTATATGGCCAAAGTATTTTCAAAAGAATGAATTAAATAAATAAATTGAGTAAATAGTTACATAAAGATTAATAAACAATTCTTCATTACATATTTTTTTGCATTATTATTAAAATTGTGTTTTTATTTTGAAAAAAAAACCATCTTTACTATTACTGTTTTACTACTGTTTACTAAAAAATATTTAAATTTGTTTATATTTATTTTTTATTTAAAAAATATTTCAAAACTAAACCCCACTAATACTTTCCAAAAAATTCTATTAACCATATTTTGTTTATATACCAAAGTAAATGTAGTCCAATGTGAATGCATTACCCCTCGAAATTTAAATGTAAAAAAAGGAAATATAGCTACTTTAAAGTGACAATCCCGTCGCATATTTCTCAGAAGTTATTGGATGAAAAGAGTAAACACTTATGGCAGAGCATTAACGCAACGGCTTCAGCTTGGAAGCAAAATACTGCAGAAAAGAGGGCAAGTAAAAGTAATTACAATAGTATTAAAACAAAACACACTAATAAAACTACCACTGTACAAAATAGAAATATAAATATTTCAGACAAATATTGTAATAATAGTAAAAAAATAACACTATAAACACTTTAAGAAACAGTAATATTAATAATAATCACAATTTTAAAAACAATAACAACAACACTAAAAACATTAGTAAATATAATAGAAGTAGTAACAATAAACATAATAACTCAAGGAAACATATAACCACCACAAACACTGATCATAAAAAAACTTCAAAATCCACATATAAAGCTCCCAAAATCTCTAATAATACTAGAACTAGAACTAACCCAGCCCCTGTTTCTAACCTCAATATCCACTGTGCCCCATTCAATCCTAATAAGTTAAATAACTCAACTAATAAATATAGTAACTTCGTTCGCTCTCACACTTTAAATCCTCATATAAAAAAAATGATGCAATTACCATTCCAAATGAGAACACTTTATCTGTAACTTTTACGCGATCCTCTAATGCTGTACAACCTCGTTCAACAAACATTGTAAAAGCAACAGCCTCCTCAATTACAGCTCCCGAAACTTCATCCTCTGTGCTTACTTCACCTCCCAGCCCGCAGCCCCAGTCAATTCCTTCTCTATTTGACCCTTTGATTCCCCCTGTTATGAAAATTACTAAAAACTCCGTAGAAAGTGATAATGGTCACTATGTTCTCGCGCGTCTTAGGAACACTAGATTACTAGAAAATGTGAGATTATATTTGGCTTATCTCCATAATAAACCGGATTCAATCTGCGTAGAAGGTAAGACTAACACTTCTCTTCGTATATTGACCCAACAAGAAGGGCTCCCAATCGAATTGGAAGCGTTAAAAAATATTTACATGAGTTTTTATGAAAGCTTTGGTGCACCACCTAATAAAGTTATGTCGGATCTCACGTTATATGAAACTTACGTATCTTCTAAAAGAATTAGTCACTTACAAGGAGTCAGAGAAAATCACAACAAGTTTTTTCGTCTCTTACCAAAACAATCTGATTATGATAAAGTCCCCCCCAATGTAAACTTAATAAACTTTTCCATCTATTCAAAACGTTCGAGGTCTAAGAACTAAAACAAGAAACACTTATATTAATGCTACTGTACTTGACTACGATATTTACGTCTTAACTGAAACTTGGCTTGCTCCATCCATTAATGATCTAGAAATTTTCGACTCGTCTTTTACAGTTTTTAGAAAAGATAGGTACAGTCAAATAGATAGTAATACCCCAAAAGGAGGGGGTGTTTTAATTGCAATAAAAAAAATATCTGCGCAAGTAAAATTTCTTTTTTAAAGTTTGATGATCTTGAAATTGTCGTGGTTAAAGTAGTGTTTCAATTCAAAAATATCTATATAATTAATTGTTACATTCCTCCTAACTCCAATATTGATGTACATAACAGATTCAATAAGGCTTTTGATGCTGTGTCCAATAGTTATAATTCTGATGATGAAATACTTATTTTAGGGGATTTTAATCTACCCAATATAAGATGGATTTCCCACGACGAAGAATCATTTTTGATTCCAACTAATCTAGTTAGTGAACTTGAATATACATTTATTGACTCTCTCAATATTAATTGTGTACAACAAGTTTCTCCTATATGTAATTTGCAAGAAAGACAACTCGACCTGATCTTCAGCTCAGATTGGAATAACGTAACGATGTTGGATTATCCTTTTCCACTAGTCAAAATTGATTCTTATCATCCTCCTATATGTTTCTCTCTATGTACTAATGGTCCTCCTGATCCCGAGAAAGCACACAGTTTTCGTTTTGACTTTAATAGGGCTAATTTTAATGATATCAATAACTTTTTTATTAATTATGATGTCATTTCCTTATTTGGAAATAATGAAATTGAAGATATGACTAAAACCTTTTACGATTTAATGTTTGAGAAATCTCGACTCAATATTCCTATTATTAAAATTAAAGATCCAAATTCAAGCCCGCCTTGGTTTACTAAGGATATTAGAAAGTTAAGAAATAAAAAAACCAAGGCATGGCAGAGATACATGAAAACCAAGAATCTAACAGATTACCATTCATTCAACTATTTTTTCTTTCTGTTCAAACAATCTGTTAAACAAAGCTATAATAACTATGTTCACAACATTTCTTTGGCACTCATTAACAATCCTAAAGCCTTCTGGAAATTTATTAACTCAAAAAGGAAAAGCGATGAGTACCCAGTTTTCATGAAATTCAATGGGAAACAAAGTAATAACGCTAAAACCATTTCTCAATTCTTTTGTGAATTTTTCTCTGCCTCTTACCTTAAAACAATTTTCATGGCTGATGAAACAAAGTTCTCCCACGTGGATGCCTATCCAAAAACTACTTTTAGAGATCTTATTATTGACGATAGTCTTGTGAAGAAATATCTGAATAATATATTTCCTGGGGAACAATATATTTCCTGGACCTGATGGCGTTCCTGAACTAGTTCCTAAAGAAATGCTCAGATGCCTTGGCTGCTCCACGTTCTATCATATTTAATACTTCTATCACCTGTGGCCTGTTCCCATCTATTTGGAAAAAAGCTTTTATTAAACCTACACATAAAAAAAATTCAAAAAATTAGATAAATAATTATAGACCAATTTCCAACTTTCCACTATTCCTAAAGTTTTTGAGTTGATGATTTTTGATTCTATTCACAATCATTGCACTAACTTTTTAACGACTCATCAACACGGTTTTTGAAAAAGAAGTCTACAGTGACCAACCTTGAAGAATCGACATCAACCTTCTTAGTCAATATAGAAGCGGGATTCCAAACGGATGTAATTTACACCGATTTTAGTATAGCATTTGATGTTTTACCCCATAGTATTATTTTACTAAAACTCAAAAAACTAGGATTTCCTGCAAAATTTGTACAGTGGGTCAACTCATATCTTACTAATAGGAGCTATTCTGTTTTATTCCGCTCTTCATTTTCATCACCATTCATATCAAATTCTGGAGTTCCCCAGGGGAGTCATTTAGGACCACTGTTATTTATTATTGCTATCAATGATGTGGCTTCTATAATTTGTAATAGCGATTTGAAAATTTACGCTGATGATAAGAAGATTTTTAAAAAAATAACAACGATGCAAGATGTTTATATGCTTCAAGATGATCTATATAAATTTTATACTTGGTGCATTAATAACAATCTTTTAGTAAACATTAGTAAATGTGCACTCATGTGTTACACACGTCGAACCCAACCATTTAGCTTTAGATATACTCTAAACAACGAAACCTTAGAAAAGGTTAATTCAATTAAGGACCTAGGAGTTTATTTCGATGATAAACTATCATTTAAACTCCACTACGAGAACATCGTTAATAAAGCTAGTTCAATGTTGGGCTTCATAAGACGTTGGTCAAAGGAGTTTAACGATCCTTACATTTTTAAATCATTGTATACATGATGTCATTGTATGCCTCGTTAGACCCCATCTTGAATATGCATGTCAGGTCTGGTCTCCATTTTATAATTCACATATACAAAGAATAAAAGCTGTTCAAAACAAATTTTTAAGGTTTGCACTACGTAGTTTGCCTTGGGATGATCATATAAGACTCCCTCCATATGAGCATAGGCTAAACCTTCTCCATCTTAAGTCTCTGTGGAAAAGGCGGGAAGTAGCTGATGTTTTATTCATTTTCGAAATTCTAAGGGTGGTATTATTTCCCCTTCCACTTTAAATAAAATTATCATTAACACAAATACTCGTTTACGCCACTCAAATCACTTTACATTAACATTACACAGAACAAATTATGGTAAATATGAACCTATTAATAGAATGTTAATAATTAGTAATAAATATAAGAATAGTATAAATTTTTCAGTATCTAAAGATACTTTAAAACGAAAATTATATGAAATTGACTTTTTAATTTATATTAAAAAAATAATATTACTATTTTTGCATATTGAATTTTGTTAGTTTTGAATCTCCAAGTAAATTTAATTGTATTTTTAATTAATATATGAAATGTAATACTAAATTGTAAACTGTTTGAGCTAAATAGTATAAATAAATAAATAAATAAATAAATACCAATAATTTTTTTTTACAGTAAAAAATGATCAGTACTACCAACAAATAAAATGTTCTATCCTACTTACAGTGTCTAACAGAAATGCATATTCAGCGAGACGAGATCAATTTTTTCTTTTCGTCAACGATGGGTCTAAGAGAATATGGGTGTATTTGGGGTTTTTCGACAAAGTTTGGTAGTAATTCATCATGCTAAATGTGCAACTCTTATTGAAAGTTCTATAACATCTTGGTCCGCATATTCTATATTTCATAAATGGACTTTATCACAAAATATGACAGCTTTGGCCTGCCAAATTGAGTTCGTTGAATTTCTTCAAAAAATGATATTAATATGCCATTATCCTCAATTTGGTCCAAATACAATTGAAGTTCCAAATCATTTAATAGGCATATATTCTATCATTAATGATATTTATAGGAACGTTGTTGAGATTGTTCAATTTTCAGAAATTTTAAGACGCGTTATATTAACTCCAAAAAATGAAGATTGCTCTTAAATAAATTCAAAAGTAATTGGAAATTTAATCGGAGAAGAGCACGTTTACACCAGTTATACGACTCAATCATAACAGATGATGAAAGAGAACATAATCTATATCCATTGACTTTTTAAATTCTCTAGCACTAAGTGGTTTGCCTCCACGCAAATTAGTTTTGCAAATTTATTGGAAATTTAAATACTGGCAAGTGGTAATGCAGTAAAAATGCATTAAAACGCCAGTTAAAAGAATGTATATTCTAATACCATAGATTGCGAAATTTTAGCTGAACGTTTTGTGGGCAACGTATTTTAATACACAGAATTCCACAATTTCCAGTCATTTTAACATTTGATATGGCTATAATAAATCTCAAAGACAAACTTTTTTTTTTCAAAAGTTGATATTTTATCATAACGTGTATTTGGTCATGGTCAATTATATGTGGCTGGCAATAGAATTCGTACATTTTATGGTATTCGTTTTATATTGAGCAAATAAATCAAGGGCATCTTATAGAAAATAATAATAGCCGGGTTTTTACAAAAAGTATCGTTTATAAATAAATTTTAAATTAATAAAAACATATTATGTATACTTTTACTTTTTAAATAAAATCAAAAATAAATTTGTTACCATATGGTAAAAATAAGGCTTTAAAATCAATATTATATCTTTTTTTGTTAAATAAAACCCTCACCTAAACGTAAACTAATTATTAAGCTTATACCTAATCTAACTTAACCTAATTGTTAAACCAAATATATATTTGGTACTTACTTCTGGTTGAATGTGTTTTCTAACAACCAATATTCAATTTTAATTTTTTTGTCTCTATTTGATATAGACATGTTGTATTTTAAGTTATCTCCATTTATGTGGCCGGGATTTTAATCAATGATTTTACTTGTGTGCCCGTCTGCTATTGCTGATATTGTATAAGGACATGATTGTGTTATTCAATATACCTATATCAAGGAGTATGAAATACTCGAGTGCGATAACGTGAGCATTGTTTTTTTTAATATATTCCTAATTGTGATAATTGTCATATGTCTGGAGTGTTTAGTGCTCTATCATAATGTTTCGAATCAATGTTATTAGAAAATTGTCGGTTTTGATTATGTTTACTTTCTTATACAAATATTTATAAGTAATAATATTTTTGTCTTATAGTAAATATACCATATATATATTATATATATGGATATACCATATGCATATGCTATAGTGCTGCCTTAATTAATGTTTGATAGCAGATTATTTTTTCTTCGTTATTTATATTTTTATTATGAAAAGCTTTTTAGCTGCAATAAAGGAAT